>OX596215.1:9776828-10245056 GCA_951394215.1 Glyphodes perspectalis
TTGTGTCTGGTATGTCTTTTGGAAGTATTTTTTTTTGTTTTACAAGGTTATTTTTAGTATATACGAAACCCGATTTTTTTTTGTACAGAATCAGTTAATAGAATCGTTTGTAATAGTTTTCATATGTTAAATTTTGATCAAATAATATTAACTAAACCTTAAATAAACTTACACCCTACTAAAACTGTATAGCATGTGCGCATCACTTGAAGGGGCGGTTAACCGAGGAGTGCGGGTTCAAACCCGGCACGTACCTCTGGATTTTTCATATCTATGTACGTATTTATACCACAAGCTCGGCGGTGAGAGAAAACATCGTGATGAAATCTACAAATTCAAACAACTTTGGATTTGTAGCTATGATCCAACCATTGCCTCGTTCCCCTATCTTAGGGTTACGAAGGTCAGATCGGCAGTCGCTTCAATGTAATTACCAGACTCGCTAAATCCTGGATCATGGTCTAAGCGGACCCCGTCTTAAACACGGGACATAACGCTAGGATGATGATGATGTGCGCATTACTTGACACAAGGTCGTTTAGTCTCGTTAGTATTATTTCTAATAATTGCCGCGCGTTGTACTGTGACCATACTCTTCGAGACAACGAGGCAACTCAAACAATGAAAATATGTGACTCGTATTTCGGTTTTGCATTTGATACAATGTCAATCTGCATTGGTGAGCAGAATTGAATGTAACGGTACGGTGACCGTCAGGCTTCATCTTCCTGCGGCTGATCTGCCCGGCGCTGGTGGAGCCGCGCGCGTGGGGGCTGGTGGGCGCGGCGCCGCCCGCGCACGCGCAGCGCTCGCTGCTCATGGTCGCCAAGTGCCTGCAGAACCTCGCCAACCTCATCGAGTTCGGCGCCAAGGTACGCCCGCCTCTGGGACCTTCCTGCACTCGGATACTGCCATAACACTTACTCCTTGCGACAAATGATAGGAAAATTTTACCATTTAATCATGTACATAGATTGAAAAAAAATCACAGAAACTTGTAAGAATTAGATTTGATTTTTAATTCTTAATATCTCCTAAACTAAACGACCCATCTAAAATTTTACATGTATACATAATTTTACGTTCACAATCCCCAAAGGGGTAGGCAGAGTCAAAAGGGCAAGCCCCTTTAACAAAAATAAAACTGGGCTGGGTTTTCAAATTGTAAAAAAGTAGTGACTAGCTTTTCGCCTGCACAATCACAACTGCAAGTTGCTGACTTTTAATTCTTGATATCTCCTAAGCCAGTGGTGGCGAACCTTTTTTATAGAGACTTGCCAAAACTTTATAATGACAATATACATAATTGGTTCTACAAGTGCCAGGAGAGCGGATGATGTTAATGTCACAACATTCGATATCACAAAGAAACGGTCTGTGACCAATATTTTGTATTACCTGCCTATTATGGTACGCGTGCCAATGGTCCGCTATCCCTGCCTTAATCTAAACGCCCCATCCGATTTTTTTCTTTTTAAATTTTAGGAACCATACATGGAAGTGGTGAATCCATTCATCCTGAAGAACAAGGAGCGAATGGTGGTGTTCTTGGACCAGCTGAGTAACGTGCCGGATCCGGGCAACCCACCGCCCAATCCTAACAACAACTTCGATATAGGTAAGTAATAAGTAAGTAATGATCTTACTTATCGGCTGCTTCCTATTGTGTAATGCTGTTAACATCAAGCCTATCAACTGTTAACATAAGAGATTTACAATGTTTAAATATGAAATGTAAGAAATTGAGACTTCGAATTACATGTTCATTTCATTGTTCATTCAATCAAAGGTCACGGCGAGAATTTTAATGCGGGATAAGGTCATGCGTCCAATCAAATTAATGAACTACACGCCAATCCACTGTTGAGACACAGAGAGAACCAAGCGCTATATGACGCGGTCCTTACAGACCTCACTCGCTTTGACATTCATAGTTTTTCATCGTTATTATAGCTTCTAATATCACCATCTGTTAATACGCGACCGATTAACACGTTTCCTGCCACTACAACTTTCATGATGTCACCTCGGATGCCGCCTACATTTAAGCAAAAAATACTGAACTGAGAACGTGAACACTTGATCATGTTCGTCTACTCGTAGCAAAAGAACTGGCGACGCTGCACCACATCTGCGTGTCGCACCTGAGCGAGCTGCAGCCGCTGGCGAAGACGCAGCCCGCCATCCGCAAGCTCGTCACCGTCACCGAGATGCTCACCAAGCACAAGCACAAGTACCTCGAGATGATCAGATAGGGTACGCCTAACACAGGTGAGCTTGAACCCAGGCCTAGTTTAGAACGAGATCGAATAGCTCACTTGACTAAAATATGATAGGGTAAGTCCGACTTATGTAATGCCAAGACTAGAGTTAAGTTGAAGCTAGATTTTGACTAATAAAAATAGTTTATCAATCAGATTACAAAAAGATTGCGTATACGTGTATTTTCTTTTTTACCTATTAAAAGTTTCCTATATCGGCGCCCAATAGTCCCAGACCAACATAGAAAAATAATTTAATTTTAACTATTAGTTATTTTCCATTTACATTTTATCACTCTATTCTTATAATGGAAACTCAACAATAAGTGTCTTTTAATTGAAAAAAAATATCTAAGTCTAATCTTCTAGTCTAAGTCAGCCAGCACTAACCAAACTAATCTTGCCACTTGATTCCAGGGTAACAAGTCGTAACTCCACTGGAAGCGGTAGCGCGTTAGAGTTAAGTCCTCCGGCGTAGGGATAAGTCGTATCTTTAGTCGTACGCGCGTAGTCATTGTTAGCTTTAGCAGTTTATTTACATTATTGCGCATCCATTATTATTTTCATGCTTCCTTGTGCCAAAAATCTTGGGCGTTTAAATCTACACCGGCTTACGATTTGCAACAATATAGTGTCTTGATCCATTTGCATTATAAGATACACTCTATAAGCACAAATATGAAATATTAGGTCCTCCTTTGTTCGGTTGTGATGACATTAAAATAAAATTTAAAAAAAAATCTTATCACATTGCAACAATTCCAATTTCAAATTAATATTTGGGCACAATAACGATTATTAACACTGATTTAAATGCCCATGGTAGAGCAATCGTATTATTACAATATTACATGTATTCCTTAGTTACTGGACTGCCTATTTAACATTTTATTTATGTAAGAGCTCTCTAGTATCGTAAGATATATTTATTATTAGGCACATTTAAACGACTAAGTTATATCGAGCATTTATTTTATTTTAGTAAGTTAATAAAATATAAAGAAGTTAGACATGCTAGAAAATGTAATTGATAGTGAAAACATAAAAGGCATTTTTAAGATGACAATCACTTACTGAAATTATTGTTGTGCGAGGCATTTAATAGTGAGAAGTTAATGGGTTTTATTTTGATTTTAACTAAAGAAGAAGAAATATATAACTTTTGGGTTGTATTATGATTTCTTTATTGAACACATGAATATCAGTATGACGTATTATCAAGGAAGTAGTTTTTCCTCATGTAAATCACCTGTTAGTTCATCTACCAAATAATGTGTCCTTTAGTCAACAGATGAGAATTAGATGTCGCAGAATTTGAGCTTAAAAGGGAAAAATCACATATACCATGCGTAATTTATTTTAATAAAGAGAAATGACTTTTGGATATTTACTGCCTACTGTTGTCACAATATATTACAGCGTAATAATGCTATCTGCACAACTAATTATCCAGAGGCATAGAAGATCCGCGGGTCCATGCGAAGTGCTTTTATCGAGTCGCTGTTATAGTCCTTACATTACCAGCGACCCGCGGTAATATACCTCGTGGAGTTATGATTGGAATTGCTTTAAGTTATTTAATATTCTGTAACGATTTAGTTATAAGTATCCTGTGTACTCCTTATTACATTTAATTCTTATTTAGCACTTCATATTTGAGTGTTAGACCAAGTTAAGGCTACCGCAGATGAGTTTGTTTGACTTGATACATGCAAGTGTATTTTAAGACCAAAGAATACACTGCTTACTGCTCCTCTGTGAAGGCAATTAACAATTCTTTAGTTAGGGTATTTAGGCGTAGATTTAGGGTATCGATCGACCATCACAGGTAAGACACCAAAAATGAATTAGAAAAATATTATGAATGTGATAGACATGGTTAGAAGGATGGTGTTCTTTACTACAATTAAAATCTTTTGAATGTGACGTGGCACTTTAAATTACTCTAGTGCACCCCAGCTGTATTTATTGATTCTCTGTGATAATTATTATTGATTATTCTTTTCATCTCAATAATTGCATTTTTTCTGTGATCTTATTGATTATTTAATTGGTAATTCCATGATTATCAGATACTAAAATGTTTCAAATTACATACAGGTATAGATTATATAAATCAATATGTAAAATCACGGAATGTTTATTCTGCTTATTTAACAATACTTTTGCAATATTTTAAATGTTATTTTATAATAAACACACGGTTCATATCTTGTGCCATATACTTGTACTTATAATATACTGTTATATAAATCACTCGCGCTTTTTACATCACAATTCAACGATTATTTTTTATTTGCAATTTTTGTGGGCATTACCTACAACTCGGATATAAAGTTGAATGCAATATAAGTTTTATTTTAAGTTCTTGACATATAAAGTGGTAATAATTAGATTTAAACAACAACAGTCAACAATTACTAAAAATATATTCGTAACTGAAGTTGTTATAAGTATGTTGGGTATCTGATTAGATTTATGACAGCTTTAAGGTCTGATTTAGATTACGCAAGCGCTTTTTGGTGTCCGGGGAGAGCCCGGGTAATACCCGTGGCGTGAGGTCGTCGCACAAGGGTGGCCATAAATAAAGTCGTAGTCTAAATGAGCCCTAACTGTATGTAGAGCGCATGAATGCATCGAAGTTATAACGTTCATTTATTTATTTAGTCTTAGCTTGTAGGATTAGTGGATGTGTCATTGCTGTAACCGAGTGTGTTATATAGCTTATGATAGGGACAATGTCTAGACTGATTTACGCTCCAATTAGAGGTGTTAGTATATTATATTGTATGCACTAGATTTTCCACGAAATTGTAACAAGAGGTGATAATATTGCAATATTCGGCCCTTTTTAATAAAAAAATTTTGATACTAAAATTCAGAGATTATATCAATACAATCTTTACTGTTAAAATTTTGAAACATTTTACAGTAATTTTATTTTTCTTTCAAGATATGTAAGGGTGACTATATTTGGAATTGTATATTTAGTAACAGTTTGACTGTCAGTTTTAAATCTTTTGAAATGATTTGCAACATTTTTTATAAAACTACATACTTGCAATTTTTACATTTATATTTTCAATGCAATATTTAAGAACATAATTTGTATATTTTTTTTTTTTTTTGTAAAGCACAGAATTCATTTAATAATTTATGCACTTGTTGATCTGCAATTCCAGGCAGAATTGTTGCTATAATATTTTTTAATACTTATCCATTGAAGTTTTATATCAAAGACAGGTTTTCCTTTTAGTTATTTCTGAATTACCGATGTTAATCATTTTGTTTCAATATGCTAATTAACAATTAGAATTAAACTAGATTTTGACTGTTTTGTAATCTCTTTATATTCTATCCCTTAGTGTGTACTGTTTTCTATTAAATTTTTATCTGTGCTAGATCCAGTCTCATATAAAATAAAAGTATAGAAATTAACAGGCGTTTTATTACATGTTTAAGAAGTTTAGGATATATCCTGTTTATCAACCTGTGTGATAATACCTTTTTTAAACCTTGTAAGAACTGCGAAAAATACGACTGATATTTTATTCTACACTGTTTATAGATACTAATTAATTACATACAATAGTTTTCTTAAACCATGAATGGTTTTGTCATTTACAAATGAAGTTTGATAGTTTGTGTGTATGTTATGAGAAAAAGAAAAAAGGGAGAGACCCATAGTTAATTCCAGGATATCCACACTGATGATAACATTAAAGCTGTTTGAGTGGAGGAATCTTTGAAAAAATACTTAAAATGTAAAATTGGTAGAGTTGTGAAAGAAACAAGATTTTATATTAAAATGTACAAACTATATTACTTAAACAATATTATGTTAAAAACAAAATTGTAAATGCCATAACTATACAACAAACTGCAACATAGGGGGACTTGCGCTCGCCAATCCTTGCACACTTCCAAAAGGTTCCCAGTAAACTGAAAACAGAAAAAAAAGACACATGACTATAATGGCAAGGAAGATGGAAATGATGGATGGATGTTGTACAAACCAAACCAAACACTAACTGGTCTGCTTTGATACAATTTTATTGTGGGAGCAACATCAATCAATATGATTTGTTCATCGGCTGGTGGTTAATAATTTTCTATTCAAATTAATTCTATTTGTAAGTGATAAATTGTATGCTTAAAAGAATTGATGAAGCATGGTCATAATAATATGCAATAGAAAAAAAAACCTTTTAGACCTCATATTAATTAATAATCATTTATAATATGTAATAATTTATATATTACTTAATTAGTACCTATATTTAAACTATATACTAATAATTTATCTATAGAACTCATTAAATATTTTGCTTAAATTTGTCAATATGTAACCACATTTAAAATGTTTCAAATGAATTTACAAAGAGTTAAAATAAGGGTTATAGATAAATTAGTATTATAAAATATGACATGGAGGAGTCCATGATGCGTAAGGATCACACTTACCCAGTTTTGTTTCTGTCCATGATACTTGGGAAGAATGACCTCAAGTACGCGCATGTGCAGATCATTAATAGTATCACTGATAGCAGACTTTGGAAATTGAAGATTGCACTCTGAAACAAATACATAACAAGCAAACACAGTTGGATTAATAAGTACTGTATTAGTTAAAAGACTTAGCATTTAAAAAGAGTAACTATCGAGTTTCTTGCTGGTTTCTTCTCGGTAGAAGCTACCTTTTGAACCCGTTATATTGAATTTGTTTTGACGATTTATAAGTGCTGTGTTGAAGCCTATATAAATAATGATCATTTCATATCAAACTTAAAGGATAAAAATCAAGAGTTGTAATATTTGACGATACAAGCCACCAGACTTTTGTTTATAGTTATTCTAAAAACACATTTTTACTTAGACCGGTTTGTAGAATCGTTTGTTCGAACTATTAAATAGTTTTTTGAGTTCTGAATATCAACAACACTGAATACTCACCATTTTTTGACAATTTACAACTAACAATTAATCTAATTGTATATCAAGAGTGATCAAAAAACGATCCTTTAGAATTGAGATTTATTCGAGCTGGAAAAGAAAGAAATTGTTCAATATTTTCATAAATACATGAAAAAGGCAAGTATCAGCTGACATTTGTTAGAAAATTTACATTTGTCGTTCTGACGTGGAGCTGTATTACTGTTCCACTTGACAACTCCGAGACACTCGTTCGAGTATAAAAATAATAATGTTTGAATTTTAAGTTAGTTTGTAGTGTTAATGCCTAGTGCTGCATGCTTGAAACCGTTTTATTGTAGCCGTTAGCCCCACGAACCATAAGCGGGGAGAGGAAAATGATAGGATCGTTTTTTGGTGGCCAGATAATAGAAGTGATCATACCGCTCGCTACGTTTCGTTTTTCCGTCAAAAGCTGTCAACGATTTTCTCGTTGTCGAATGTCAACACAACTGTCAAAAGTGGTATCGGGTTGAATTGCAAAATAAATCATGATTTTAGCTAAATCAAATTAAATAATTAATTTAAATAAAACATTTGTGATTGGCTACACAATGGACGAAGACAAATTTGCTCTAGTTGAAAAAATTATAAAAGATGTTGATAATGTTATGACGAAAAATGCTGAGTTGTAAATATTTACTAATTTGGGCTACATTCCAATTATAATTTCGAAACTCATCTGTTTCTTACTATCCTTTGTTCTATTTTGCAGATACGCATTTGATATCGTACCAGTGGAGGCGAATTTTTGCAATAAATCTCCTGTACTACATTTGGAAAATTGCCTTGGTCTGGAGTCCTGGTGTGTGAAACATGTATACATGTATTGTTATTCAGAAGTCATGGATAAATACTTTTCGAAGCCCAAACGCAAGGCTGTGAAACCGTCTCCCGTAAACTCGGATAGGCTGACAAGATTGCTCAACTTAACACTGTTGATCAACCCTGAGCTCACATCATTGTGGAATAAAAGGCGCGAGATGGTGTTAAAGGCTTTCCTTGAGAAGATGAGTGAATTGCGTTTTACTAAACTGGTACTTTCAAGGAAGCCAAAGTGTAATGATGCATACTCATATAGAAGATGGCTGCTTGATTTGATTTTATTAGGTAAGTTTGTAAGAATCTTTGTTTATATGCACATTGAATATAAGTTTGTATCATGTCATATACTGTTTCAGAAAGTAACTCATAATTTTGCAAACATTATACCCATGTGTCCTTTGATTTCCAGATGAAACACAAGCTAATAGTATTATCAACAATCTCACAAATGAAGAGCTTCAAATTTGTGAGCTGGCTTCTGATAAAAGCCCCAACAACTATCACAGCTGGAACCACCGCATTTGGCTTGTAAACAAACTCAAGACATTGAAGAATTTTGATCTACATTTTCTTTACATCAAGGAATATGACTTTTCAGAGAGATGGACTTCAAAACATGTATCTGACTATAGTTGTTTTCATTATAGACAGTTCTGTATTAGGAATATTTTCTCAGTGAATTCTGATAGGTGGCATTCTTTCGATAACACAATCAATTCTAATTTCAGGAAAAGCTTTGTGAGAGTTTTATCAAATAATTTGCCTAATGACTTGCCCATTAAAGTCTCAGAAGATGATTTGTTATTGTATACAGAAGAGAATTTAGTTAATTTGCTCCTTTGTGATAAGAATACAAACAAGAATTGTAGCTGCAACACAGATTCTGTATTAGTGTGTAGGAAGCTGGAGGTATTGTTCCATGAGTATGCTTTGAATAATGAGTTGCTGAGGTTTTATAAGTATCATGAGACTATGTGGTATCATAGGCGTTTCATTGTAAATGAACTGGTGACGTTGATGTATGATCACTTTGGGGTAGTTAGGCAGGATGGTGTGCTAGTCAAGGCTCACTGTGGTATGTGTAACCTGGATGAATCTAGGCAAAAGCATGCTAAGATCGTGAGGTATGATAGCAATCGCATCTACTCCAGTGTCCTTTTTAGTGTGTTTAAGAACTTGGAAAATAATTTTATTGAAGAGAGACGGAAAGATGGAGACAACTATGCTTGTAGACATGAGAAATATTTAAAATTTGTAGTAGGTCTCAATAATGTCATGTAAATGTTGTTAGTAAGGCCCACATGCAAGTTCCTGTGTTCCTAATTAGGATTAGCTACTAACAGTGCATTATTAATATTGTTGTTACATACTAATAGTACTGTTAGAGGCCAATATTGGTTGCTAGTGGGTCTAAGTCTATAAAGACTGGAGAAGAGTTATAAATAAAAGTTATATATAAAAAACTGATATTTGATAAAACCTTTAATACTCCCAAATTATAAAATGTTGTTTTAATATTTCTAATCTGGAAGAGTTTTGGTGAGAAACCAAGGGTGATGGTTTAACATGTCACCTGTAATTCTCTCATCTTTTTATATATTTCACACTCTTCCATTTGCATTTTTATATTCTACAAAATATTAAATTTAAGTATCTGCAACATTCTATTAAAAATATAAACTGGTTATTCATAAGGGACTGAGACTTAATTTGGTCTTTTTCATATATTTTTATTTCCAAAGTGGATACCGCTTATTAATAAAAATTATACTTTTTTGTAGAAAACCGAAATTTCACGAAGTGAAATACTGTAGGTAGGTAATTTATTGAGATATAATTGCTTCTGAAATATACTTAGACACCATAGAATTTATTAGTTGATGATATTTATGGGGCAGCCATTTTGATGATTTAAATTTTCATTGGTGATTGTACTGACTGCTGCTAGATATTGTTTCATTCAAGGGGAGATATGTAACTGCACTTTTAACATAATGATTCCATGTACAAACATGTGTGTGTATTTTAAAATATATTTTAAGAATATCAATGGGAATTTCCGTGCATGCATTTTAACCATAAATACATATAATTAGATTGAATAAAAAATCTTCCAAAAGTAAATGTATAATGTATGTTAATTGTTAAACAAGAACAATTACATATTATACTCCTGTAATTGTGAACATTTCTCGCAGTTATATTTTTACAGGTCTTATTTTAGCGAAACTTCTAATTCTATTGTTAATGATGTTGCTTACTATTGGTGAGATTTATAATGATAATAATTACTCCATCTTTGGGTAGTATGTCCGTTCGCTTAGCAACTAAATGCCCCCAAGAGTAAAAACTTTTCGAAATTTTCACATAAAATTCATTTTTTACTTAATGTCTATATAACAATATTTTATATTCTAGTGCAATAGGTATCTATATATGTTAAAGTTAGTTTATCTTGTGTTAAATGTTAATGATAATTCCAATATATTTTGAAGTGCTTTTAAATATAACCCATAATAAAGTTAGGTTTTACCAAATACTTTCAGTAAGTAGTTGAGCTAGTTTTACTTGTTTTGTTGTTTTATCAATATTTATTTTATACGATAGACATAAAAGACATGTTTTATATTTAAATAAAAACTGTGCAGTACCAGTTATGTTATCTTTTATTTTCTTAAAGTAATGACACCTTATCAATTATAGAATACCCTGAATATAATTTTACACAAAAGAGAAAATTAAGTTTTAGACGGCACGGTAAATAAAATCACGTGAAATTTTTTATTATTACTTTTAAACGTTTTCGTGGTAGTAACTAATTTTTATTTAACTCCACCCACGCGGGCTTCGCACAGTGAGCACAAAGCAATATGAAACTACAATAAACTACCTCTACATTAAGAAGCAAGAAAAAATGTCAAAAGCGTTAAACGATAAGCCTCCATGGGTGGCAAAGGGTTCAGTAACCGCCACCTCCGTCTCCACCACCCTCCTAAATTTGGGATACGTACTGTGTAACCGAAACCCATGTTCTTCATGAAACCACAAAAGTTCTGGTTTGCTTAGTTTTGCACAGTTTAAGGGTAAACTTGTAATTCTGTAGTCATTAAATTGATCGTACTCGTAGCCGGCTACAACGGTCACCTACGAACGTGTGTATTACAATACATATGCATTGTTTACATTTAATAAATTATACTATGGTTAGGTAATATAAAAATCGGAGATAAATGAAAAGAAAATGACTAGACACTCAAAGTTACAATTAACATTCAGCTGAAAATTAGTAAACTGGTTCAAAACATAATTAAAAATAACATTTCAAAGTTCCCAATGATTCCGATACTTTGAATTAAATTTGATCGAGGTCAAAGGTAAAAAAATGTTTTTTTTTGCAATTTTCACCTAAACAATTTTTACCTAAAAGTTTTATCATAAAATTACTCCGAACCAAAATTATAGATCACAAAATTATCTATAAAAAAGGTATTAATACTTTTTTTTCCTAAGAGCCACCGTTTCCGAGATAGAACGATTCAAAAGTCGCGATCGTCATAGTATGATCGTCATATTTACTCTTAATTTTTGGTCTAATTTGGCCATCGAGGTTATTTTCTTTTAATAGTTGACATTCGGTTTAGTTAGTTCGTGAAATTTTAAATTGTGACATGAGAGTAAATTGTATTAACCTTCAATTTTTTCCAAGGCAATAATAAAATAACTAATGTACTCTGTGAGACTATAGCAAAAAACATAATTTATCCGTGTCTCAAAATAAGTAGACCGCATCATTGAGTTCATTTCCATTGTTATAGCGTGTCGTAGCCGGCCGTAGTCGGCACCGTAGCGATGCGGCTACGCGACGCCCGTCTAGACGCCGTAGCTACGAACATTGATTCTACGGCTACAAGACTCCTTAGAATTTATCAAAATATACTACAGTGTAATAAAATTTCATTTTTATCCATAATTTTTATTTCATATTTCATTACATACACTCTAAAGATAGTAATTATGTGTGTGCTTATAATTCATGCAATTTATATGCGTTTTAGGCTAGCAATATTATAGCGCTTTATCATTCCGAGTATTGTAATTTTGTAATCGGGTTGTTTCATATTTTAATTAATTAAATATACTTAAATACAAAAGTTATAATATGCCAACATGCAAAATACAATACAATTCATTGTAAAATATTTCCTAGTCTACACTTTTTGATATTAAGTGATATTGTAATTAAGTCATGTCTTGTACTTAATTCTATTATGTTTTTGCCTTTGCATAAATTCAAGCAGATACAAAACATGCAGTTTGTATCAAAGTTCACAAACATAAATCGTTAAGAGCTCGTAGTACGCTAGTAGTATTTATTCACTGACCATTGCTACAAGGTTGCAACGTCCACGTACGCCAACCGAGTACATATCAGGTGCATACGCATTACGCATCGGCACCGGCCAACTTACGTCGATGTGGGTCAGGAGGCTCGTACGGAGGGGGTGCCTCCATCGAAAATCTCCTGCACCCAAGAAACGCCGCAACAAAATCTGTCGTGTTTCGCAATTTTGAATTCTAACAACTCGAGATAGAGTTGTAGGTTGTGTGGGGTTGTGGAAATTGTGTGGCGTTCATTTTATGGTGTGAGTGTGTGACGTCACAAACGTCGCGCGTTCGCGGGCTCACTGCGATCGATATTCGTGTTCGGAGTCGGGGCGGCTCGGGCGGGCTCGCAGCGCGGGGCCCCGCGCCGACACCACGTGCGAGTTACGTAACACTGATGGGTACAACTCATTGACAAAGATTATTTGTGTAACGAAGCCTCGCGGTGCACAACAAGCGGACCTTGGTCATGCACTTAGCGCGGACATGGTTAAATCCTTTGCTGTTGCTTTGTCTCTTTCTTCTGAATGATTGATTAGTGGATATATGATAATTAAATATGACAAGGATTTTGTAAAAAAATAAACTTGTTCCTGTTTCAATACCTATACTAAATACCATAATAAATAAGACTTAAAAAAAAATGGTTTCACTATGTATTTTTTTTACAATTAAAATTTACGTGCAGTTTTGACTAACAATATTGGTAATGTAATATCCCCGAGAAGTTTATAGGATTCTGGTCGCTCATTTTCGTAATCTTGTCATCTTTCGCAATCTTTTGCATAATTCATGTTAATTTAGGTAAATGTTTTTTTCTCAAAAACTAGATAAGCTCAAATTACTTTTACGGTCTCCTCATTGCCGCATTGTGATTATTGGGCGGGCCCTGCAAATGTACCTAACTCCATACAACACGTAACATGGCCATTTTAACTTAAAACACGACGCTAGGTTACGCTGTGTAAATTTTTAAGAGATTGCGGTTCACGCAGCCTTGGGAACAACTGCTTCACACTTAGTTTAGTGGCAAATGATCTAATTGTGAGATGCGTGCCCGGGTGGGTCCGGGGCCCTGGGCACGTGCGGAAGGCTTATGAGGACATTCCTCGGGCCTTCATCGAGCCAAGATCTCGGCACCTACTACATTCCTACAACCATTCCTTATTTCTTAGGTTTACTACTTTTCTTACATAATTATTAACTCTGTATAGGTAAATTCAGGTGGAGCTACAGGATTTTGAAGTATTTTTAAAGCTTTTTTTTCGGTAAAATTTACCTACTTAAAAATTTTCTCTAAATAATTCTTACGTACGCAAGTATGTTCCCATAACGAATAATAGCTTCTAAGTAAACATAGACAGGCTGTCGGTTCGAATTCTACTCACAAGACTGTGTTCCAAATCACAGACTTAATAAGAGTGGTAATTCCTTCATTGGGTTAAGTATAAAAATATTCAATATGTTACCTCAAAATCTCATTGATTTACCTGTACATAAGTTTAAATTATGCGTTAAAAATTGTTTGTAATAGTTATTAAGACTTGGCATTTTAAAAGAGTACCTATCGTGTTTCTTGCCGGTTTCTTCTCGGTAGAATCTTCTTTTTGAACCGGTAGATATTGATTTTATTCTGACGATTTATAAGTGCTTTTTTTAAGCCTACGTAAATAAAGACAATTTCATTTCATTTCATTTCATTTCATTTGTGTGGAAATGACAAGTGGTCGAGTGACATATATCTAATACTACAAAAACGTTTAATGTTGGATATAAGTACTAAACATTAAAAATGCACTTGATTGTGATTTCATGATCAGATTGCCGACTGGTGTGCACGAGTTAGTCATAAAGTTGAATATATATTAAAACACAAAATTCATAATTTTGGATGAATAAAGTTTCGGCTGATAAGTCCTACTCTTCTTGTTTATCTTATATGTAGATATATATAAATGATGTAGTAGGTACACAAAACTAAGTATGTTCACAGATTTGAATGTGTAATCTTCAATAAGCAATTATTCCTTTTATTACGACTTGCTTTATAAAAAATACTGTTAAGAAGATTTCTTTATCCGAAATAAATTGCGCACATAAATACTTCATACTTAATAATTTGTTCAGCGAGATTCAAATCTTACATCCAATCTCTTTATTTGCCTTTGGTACCTTTGCTTAATTTAGGCAATTTATTTACTCAGCTATTGAGACGGTTGATGTAATTAAAATAGGAGAATTAGATAAAGAAAACAGAATGAGCCGACATTTCTTTTTCTCTTATTTATTTGACACCCTCTTAACCGTACACTTCAGTAATTACTTTCAATAACTTTTATTTTACTACATTTTACGATCATTCGTAAAAAACTATCATTGACTTGGTTTTGTTTTATTTAGGATTTTATAAATTGTTAAAATGTTTAAATCATTAGATAAAAAATAAAATTCGGGAATATGTAGAATTTTAGTGGTGGTTAAGGACTACTTGCTTCCAGCCAACTTTCCGCCAATCTAGATAATCTCTTTGAGTCTAGACTAAACTGGAATTATAATAAGCTATTTGGCTCACACTTTGTATGCATATTCGTTCTGGGTGAGTGTGAGCGATGTCTCAGATGCCGTTCATGAATCATAACAGATACTCACGCTTCTAGCTAATAAGCTTACTTCTGTG
Organism: Glyphodes perspectalis; assembly: GCA_951394215.1. Lineage (NCBI taxonomy): Eukaryota > Metazoa > Arthropoda > Insecta > Lepidoptera > Crambidae > Glyphodes > Glyphodes perspectalis. The sequence goes on from OX596215.1 coordinate 9,791,946, forward strand.
AATACTAAGCGCATGGAATATGCATAGGCTGATGCCTTTTTATGATCCAATAAAAATAATAGTTTTATCAGGCTATGTATTTGTTACTGTAAGTGTGTGTGTTTTGGAAGTTTATGTAAATAACTCTGCAAACAATCATGTTGATAAACAAGCAACATTTTGGAAAATATAAATTTTTATGTGAATAGGTGCGCTTTGAGATATTCTAAAATGTACTTGAGGTTATCGTAGCTCGGTAGCTCTTCTTTACTTGATTTAAGGTACAAGAAAGGCTCGTGTTGCTGTAGTAACATATGAACTATGTTACATACCTACCTATCAATGGACGTTGGCACACCAATATACCTACCACTTTTCTGTCTTAATTAAGTAGACCTGATAATTTCAAGCGACTCTTGTATCATTACCGCCTTGTGTCGCAGACTCGAAAAAAGTGGAGGCGTTTAATCAATTGTAAGAGATGAAGATTAGGGCAGATATACATTCTGCCGGGACATAATAAATGAACTGTTCGCGTGCGAGCCTCTTGTTCGATTATTTCTTATTTCGGGGATTTGTTGCGTAATGCCGTAGTAGGCTGTGTAGTTAGCTGAGTGAACAATTTCTAATCTAGCAGATTACTTTAGTCGTTATATGTTGCGTAGTAGTCATCATTACAGATGTTAAAAAAAATACCAATCTGGCTGTCGAGTTCAAAACCTGCATTTTTCAAAAGTGCAGTTTCTGAAATTTATGTTAAGTAGATGCAGTAATAGTTTATTGAACTAACAATTATATGACATTAATTGAAAGCTACAAAGAAGTAGATAATAATAAGGAAGCAGGTAAAATGTGTTATAAAGTCTTCATATTGCATGTATTTTGGAGTGGACGCTGAAAATTCGATATTAACTAAAAGCCGATATAAATATGGCTCGCGGGCTGTTGTCGTCTGGCACACAGCTGTGATCATCGCAGTTGCAACAGTAAGGACTAGGCCAGTGCAATAATTGCATCAAGTTTAACCGGGACCGATCGATGTGAGGGTATTTACCTCGCCGGGCGAAAATAATCCGGGTGTCGGTGATGTCAGAGGGTGGTCGTAGTGCGCGTGCGCGAAGCGGCGATGGCCGCCGGCGGGCGTCAGTCGGTCGGCGGGGGCGCGAGCGAGAGATGGCGCCCCGCGCCCGGTGCGGCCGGTGAGGCGCCGGCCCCGCCGACCGCCCCGGTCGACGGGGCCAGCCCCAATCGGGCCACGGGACGCGAGGCCCATCATGTCCTTACTCAGCGTCACAGGTAGTGTTGTGAAGTGACACGCTTTCCGGGGCGGTCCCGACCACGCAGCACCGCTGTGGTCGTTACGGACGCTTGTAGTGTACAGGTATTTATGGGTGGTACAGGCGCTGGGCTCGGCGGGTAAGACGCCGCTGCTGCTAGGACGACGCTCGACCGATCTTACGAAGGCACCCTTACTGTATCCCACACATAATTGATAAGTTACTGCGGCAAATATAGGTTATACTTTGTCCCGGGAAGTTTGGAGATTGCGTCAATGAGATATAAAAGATAAGTAAAGTTTGATTACCGATCCCGATAGCTCGACGCCGGTTTGTTTGTTTTGCGACGGTAAATCTCGCCGTTTCTGTCATGTTTCGAACTTTTCCGGCATTCGAAACAAAGGTTACGGCTACGGCAAGAAGTAGCGCGCGACGCGGCAGTTTAGTAGGGTACCTGTATCGAACCAACTTCCAACTCGGTTAATATTTAGATCATCTATTTTCAGCTACAATAAAATAAAATACTATACCCTCTGACCTTAGTATGTACTGCAAAAACATTTCTATGTCATAATTCACGCTGTGTTTTAGCTTCAAAATTTAATAATCTAGAGTGCAGTGATTCTTGTCAATTAAACAACACTACGTAAGTACGTTCACATGCAATCACGATTAAAACTTCCTTTAATGGGTTACAAGCACACAATATTGTCGTAAATAGGCTTGGCACAGTAATAGTTAGTAGGTAAGTAAGTACTTTTCGTCTTTATCGCATTTTAGTAGTGGAAGCACTTAGGTCCAGATTTGCTCGCACTATTAATTCGAAGTGTTTGAAAAGTCTTGCTTCTAATAGAATCACTGACCCATATTCGTGTACCTTTCTGTTTACGTTTTGCCCTTTTCCCGCCTGTAATTATAAGTTACCGTTTAAAAACGTGTATTTTTTTTTTGTATTATTGTCTAGTAATTAGGATTCATAATTATTACATACATTTTAAACTTTGTAATATAGTTGTAGAATCTGATTCTAAAAGTAAACTAGTCAGCAAGATTTTTGTATCTAGTCATTATAGTCTTGATTCAGTTTTAGTAGAAGGTTTACCTTTTGTTAACCTTTGAGGTAGCCATCACGCTGATGAATATACATAAGCGTAGGTTAGTTTACGTGTTAACTACATAATTATAACTGCTTGTACTGCTGCGGCCTATTTCGTCCCGAATCTAGGTCGGTTGCTTGGGCCATACCGTGAGAGGTAATTAAAAAAATATTACTATATAGATAGATAGGTGAAAATTATATTTTATCAAAATTAATAGCGCTATATACTTACTTGGCTATAGATCTGAGACATGAAACTTAAATATTATAGGTGTAGTTTGTAGACGACGGTTACAAATAATAAACACATTAGACAATCGTGCCTATTCATTTTCATAAACATAAAAAATGTGTATGCCATTAAATATTGATTTTACAAAAATAACCAATTACGTAAATCTTCCGATATTTTCTCAATTCGCTCGTCAATCAAAAGTTTTTAATTCATTTTTGACGACGAATTCGAAGTTAAACGAATTCGTAATACTTTTAAACAAATGGATTTAATAAGAAACGAATATAGTATTTTTCGTACAGAAAAAGGGAAAGATGTCAATCATTAAAATGTACTTTTAATTGGATGGATTTTTTATGTTTAGGTACATAAAAAATTATTTCTATTTTCATACGAATACTTATTGGTTGTTAGTAAACATGCGTTTACGCTGTACAAATAACAAATGTCAAAATACTGCAGTATGTACTCTTAAAACAATTTAAGGGAGCACTGCTTAAACAATGTTTTTCACAAAAAGGACGCTTTAATGTAAAATAAATCGTTATACACTGTACAAAGCGTATAGGTACGTATTATTTAAGGATATAATCCTTGTGGGAATAATTAAGCTAGATTGTGAAATCATGCGCACTAATTAACACGGTTTGATTTTGAGATCTGACTGTAATTAGGTTACAGAAGGTAAATATATTTCATTAAATTATTTTATTAATATTCAGTTGGACACGGGCTTTTTTCATAACAATGTTTGGTTATTGTATTGAATAATAGCAGCTTATGTTAGTAGTTCTATACGGTGTATTCGTACAATGTTAACAAGCAGTGGTAAAAGTTCCTATCGTGATTTTAGTGCTAGGTATAGCCCGCAAAATCAGATACTAAAGTACTAAAACGACGGCTACCAAGTAGTGACATTGAGGCTAAAACAATGAAAATGGAACCAAATAGAACTCCATCTGAAATAAATTGTATTATACAGTAGCATTGACTTACCTGGGAATTTGGAAACGGATGCGTAAAGACAGTACAATCTGCTTTTAGTTATCAGATATGACAGTAAATGACAGCATATTAACACTGACATGCGAATGAGGGAGGTAAGCGGCGTTTCTCTTTGCGTTAGTATCATTGATAACCTGGTAAACGTCTCATACTGACATGTATGTTTCAATTGCGTACACTAGTATAATATCAATTACTAAAATTTTAGAGCAAAATGATTTTCTAGTTATATTCCATTTTGTTAAACTTTGAAATTGAACATTTGACACTAGTATGTAATTAAATAAATAAATAAATAAATTAAATATCCGACAACATCACATACATTGATCTGACTCCGAGGTAAGTAGCTTAAGCACTTGTGTTACAGATCAACAGTGGTATTACAAATATATATTTAAATATTGGATATTAACACCCAGACACAGAACAAATACAAGTATTCATCACACGAATGTTTGTCCTGGGTGGGGATCGAACCCACAACTCTTGGCGCAGGGTCACTATCGTATGCGCCATCGAGCCAGTCCAAGTAATAATATTATGTTTATCCTCGGTATACTATGTAATCAGTTTGTTGCGTTAGTTACATTCTCATTGTCAATAACGTGATAGGTACCAATAATCAGCCCCGATTTTGTTATTCTCTGGAAAGTTTCTCATTATATAGAAAGTTTCATACAACAAGCGAAGCTGTAGGTTCGACGACCGAATGTAAAACGTTGAAAACTATAATCAGGTTTAATTTTCGGAGTACAATTTAAAATCGTTTGTTGGCGGTCGGCTTGTTATCTGATGACAGCGCGAGTGCGCTAACGATCGGTTCGCAAATAAACAGTTCTGTGTACTGTGTCCGAGCGGCGGGCATTCAACTCCACCGCTTACGAGAAGGCAGGCAAGTTGAGCTACAAGCACGATCTTGCACGAACCCCGCTACTGGGAAAAGTGAAATAAATAACTTGTTTACAGGAAGGTAGGATCGGGTTATTGAATATTTATGTGGATTCTTGCCTTTAAATTAGCTGGCGGCTACCTTAATATCGTATGGCACTGTGCTTTAAATATTTACTGCCCGTATTAAATTACATTTCTAATGCTTGTTTTTATTCAATATTTAACGTTATGTTTGCTATCAATTTATATTCAACGATGCGTCAATATGCCAGTTTTATATGGAAATCTGTAAATTGGACTACGAGATGAATATGAATTGCTGATGAAAATCGACATTGTGACCAATTAAAGTTATAAACCATGCATGTTAAATTTAGCTGAAAGCAACATGACATGTAATTTCAACAGATCCAAATAAAAAGAGTCAGTTGTCTATTCACATTAATTTTACATTATCATTTTACTTTTATGAAAAATAAAATAACAAAAATACAAAGAGTCGAGAAAAGCCATTTTATATAATGTTTCACTGTCACCGCGAATTACGAAACGAAAGGTTCTACGCTTTTTCAGACATCGGTGAAAGCCATACCGAATTTTAATTGCGTTAGAATCTAATTCCGTTTGCACCCATTTCGCGGGCAAATTGCAAAGTGCAATTATTGCAACATCGCAGAACTGTGTTATTGGGCAGGTCGTGTAATACCATTAGCTAACAAAAGGGCAGTAAACTTTTGTGGAGGTGCTAATTCCGTTCGTCTGTGTCGGTCACTGCTCTACTTTTGCAACAGAACAGTTATATTCATGCAATTATTTAAGGAGTTGCTTCAAATATTGTAAAAATTTTAAAGTTGCAAAGAAAAAAGTAAAAAAAAGTAGTTAGTAGTGTACGATATACGGTGTAATTCAATTTGACGTAGTTGTTTGTGGTGAAATTTACAGACCATTGGAATTATTGAAAATTTAGTTTTATCAGTTTTACAATAAACAGACAAAAAGCGTACACTATGTAGTACTTATATTTGTTTGATAATTTGATAAGACTGCATTTCAGACCATTTTTATAGAAAAGTCGGTCTAAGAAAAATGTTGTTAACTTCGAAACTAGCCAACCGACGAAATTGTACTAAAAAGTGTTAATCAATGTAATGACACAATTACGTAGGCCTACTTCGAATTCGTGTCTCGCAAAAGTTCGGAGATAAAGGCGGAATTTTAACGGCTGATCTTAGCCGTGCAAGCAGCAGTTCTCTGTCACAAGACATAAAGGTCTCCTTGCTGCTGTGGCACCGCGCCAGAACACCGTGGGGTATGCGGACTTGCATCGTAGCTAAACGACCGACTTATATATATATGAGATGCGTGATCACACGAAAGTTCTTAATATAAAGCCGGAGGATATAAAGTAATGGTCAATTAGGAGCTTGTTTATGGATATTCTTGTATAAGCATATTAATCAAAATTAGTTAAAAGTAAGTTAGGTGTGGGTTTAGGATTTAAAAAATATTGTACCAACTATGTTACTTGCCAAACTTGTCGTAAAAAGTGACTAATGGTATATTGGGTGCCGGATTTGTAATTGCGTAGGCGTCGAGCTAACCACTTGTCACTACTTTTCCATTTTACCTAGCTCAATGTAATTTTTTGCTAAATTTGTTATAAAGATCTTATTGCTCTTTGGACTCTACCTACCCCTTTGAAGATTGCGGGCGAAGTAATATGTACCTACCACAATTGAAATTAATGTCCCCATAACTAGTTTTCATCTCGTTAGATAAAGTAACTCCGTCGCTGCTCACTGCGCCAGTTCTATGAGTTAAGTCAAAATTGCTATATGGCGTAGTAGCATTCACACTCGACTATCAATTTGTTAACGCAGCGTCAATGGTATTCTCCCGATCTTGCAAAGTATGCTGAGCGTCAACGCATTTTGTGTGAGTTAATACATCTGGAACTGTTAATTGAGTTAGCGCAATTGTGCGGCGCAGCGCACAGAGGTCTACATCTTGTAATGTTTTATAAGGTAGCATTTAAAATTCTCTCTCTATGTAGGCAAAAGTAGCGATCTTAAAGTCTTAAGATATAAAGGTTAGTCCTTATAGTAGAGAAGCCCCTTTCTGTCGAGTATGGCAGCGTGCCAGCGCACCTTAGGCCTCAGGGCATCAGTTCCCAATATTTTCAGCGTTTTAACACAGTCAATATTATCACAGCTATCATATATTATATATTTGACGTTTAATTTACTTTGCTATAGGTACTTTAGGTAATTCACTTCTAGACATTTATTTGTATTATTTTTTGTTATGCAACAGTAGTACTCAGGATAATATGTAGGGCCGCTATTGTTAGTTTTTGATATATAAATACTCAGATGCACTGAAAATAACATTGCATGTAGAGTTTCCAATCTAACTACAAGTTTGGGTACCGATGTGCATTAAAGCAAGCGGACAGTTGCAATGGCGAGCTTAAACGAATTTTAATCGGGTATGACTACATTTTCGGGAAATTTAGTAAAGGCAGATAAATTTTTAACGCAATCTACTACTAATCTACATTATTGGATTCTTAATGACACACGTAAAGTAATGTGATATTATAGTTAAAAATCCGATATGGTTTTCGGTGAAAAATTGTTTGCTTATGAATTCATGGCCAAATTGAAAGGTAAAAATAAGATATTAGAGGAAAAGGATTAGATAGGCCAAGAAAACCCTATAAGAAATAAGAAATTTGTAATATTTCGACGTAAAAACCTATAAGGACATTCTTATATTGAAATCCTATTTTGTACTCAAATTTAATACGACAATAGTTAATAGGGACTCATTGAACCTTTTCAACAGTATTGTTTATTTAATATACATTGCCCTTAAAAGTACACAGTAGGTATTAAAAATTAAAAACATAAAATATTTAATTTTTGGCTGAATGTGGTTTAAGGGGCTAGCTGTCCCTTTGACTCTGCCTACTCATTCGGGGATTATGGGAGTGATATTATATTATAAAAAAAATAACAGTGTACAGTTTTTGGACACCATGTAAGAGTATTGATAAAGCCTATATTTGCAAATGTGTGGACCATGACAGTATATCTATTATTCACTGAGTAAATTAAAAAGGGTGACCTGGAACAACAGTAATATATTATTTCTCTAAAATATTGTCTAACACGTGACATTTGTCGAGAAAATAAAGAAAATCTGTCACGTGTAACCCCGCGGCATTTTGTGTTTGTTCCGTGTAAAGGGCCTCCCGCCCACAAATACGGCAGGTATATCTCTACTTGTGCTTCAAAGACGACAAAAAATCTTGAAAACGTCTAAAGTTTACTAAAATGTTTTCTTAATTATTCGTTCCAGTCTTCGGAGAAGCTCAAGAAAATAAGTATTACGTTCCTAAAATATTAGACCAGCAGTAAGTTTTAAACTAATTATAGTATTAATTTAAGTAAGCACCGCGTTTGGTGACGGATGAACTTCGCGTATTACATTATGCAAAAACTTTTCGTAATTGTGAAGTTTCAACTTGCTTACTATTAACTTATTAAGTCGGTAGTCATTGCGCGCCTGGACTGGAGATTTCTGCCTCCTTATACTTAATTATTTAACTTCATTAACAATTCTTCTATGACGACCGACTTAGTTCCGCTTTGCACAGTAAAGGCAAGCTGAATTTATCTGACATGAAAATGTATTTTTGAATTTTAGATCGTTGCTTTCAGAGATGCCATATTAATATTGGGTCTAATGTTTTGACAAATTCGTATCTTCTTTTTCCACATATGTAATAATAGAAATATCAAGCCCTGTACTTTCGTTCATCTGTGGGCTTTCATCCATTAAACATTCAATTAACCGTTGTTACAATTGAGACAAGGCGTTGGCCTATTATTTCAAATCCGATGAAAGCTTTTGATTATTGAAATCTCTGTATCGTTGTTCATTTATAGGAAAATACATTTTATTAATTTTCTGATATACAACGGATTTAGTAATTTAGTGGTGCTAAAGCATTTCAAATGTCAAACGCAAAACAAGCACACTCCCTAAATCCAACATCATAGTATAAGCTAACATTTTATAGAAACGGGTTATACATATATACATATAGATATGGATAAAATGTTAGAAAAATTGAGCTTGCGATACTAGGCAAAGGTATCCGCCAATTGTTATGATCATTCTTAGTCCTAAGCCTGTCAATCGTTACAGGATAAGGGCAACCTAGTGTAAGGATTGGTAGCCCCTAATTCAACCATTTACCATGGCAAATGAATTCGCGACGTGTGTAAAGCTCACTTATGATTGGTCGGTTGAGACAATCCCGGTCGCGTGACCACCCGCAGTTAGGTATTACAACTGGATTTACCGATATCGGCGAACGTTGCGCAAGACTGCTCCGATACATTACTTATTCCATAACTTATATTCCAAAGAATTCTTTACTGGTTTTTTGTATTATAGAAGGATTCGTACTGCCGCATCTATTTTTGTTTCAATCCAACGACATTTATTGTTAGATCAAACTAAACTAAACTTCACGCCACTTCCCTGGCGGGGTTGGCAGTGACAACCGAACTGTGAGATTATTTGCAATAATAAGACAGTAATAACGATATGAGTAACTAACAGACAATACTTATTAGTTAACAGTTTTTCTGTATATACACAATATAAAAACAATACCACGACCTTCAAAATAATACCTAAATTTTTTTTTTTTAAATACATACATACATAACATCACACCCATAATCCCCGAAGGGGTAGGCAGAGTCAGAGGGGCAGCAAGCCCCCTTAACCATGTTCAGCCATAAATAAAACGGGGCTGGCTCAGATGGAAAATTGTGAAAAAGTAATGACAAGTGGCTAGCTTGTCGCCGACACAATCACATACCCAAAACCCGATATACCATTAGTAGCCTTCTACGGCATGCTAGGCAAGAGTCACAGTTGGCACATTATTTTTAAGTCCCAGACCAACATGGGGCAATGGGCTGGGTTAGATGGAAGATTGGATAGTTTTTAATATTTGTCATATTTACATATATATTTATTTGTTTTGAAATCTTTTTTATCTGTTAAGTAACTCTGTTAAATCTTGTAGGCCGTCTTTCCCCCTGAAGCAATAAAATATTTGGAAACATTATATTAGTATTAGTATTTTGTCAGTCTATAAAAATACCTCAACGATTGGTGATATCTACAACGCTATTTATTAAAAAAAACTTTTTTAGGTGAATGAAAAAACGAAAACTATTTTCCCATCCATAAACATAGTACGACCGAATCAGATCAGCATTTACAATCGTTGAGAGTCCCACTTGCTATTATTTATATGTATTCTCGTCCCTCTTGGAGGTAGAAGACCTAGTAAAATCAGTATGCATCAGGTCGCTCTAATGGACAAGCTCTAGCATCCCGGTACGCTTCGACGTTCACGTGCCCACTACATAACCTTACATCGACGTACAGACAGCAATCCGGTTTTTATTATAAGCGACTAGCGATAAACAAGTTGAACTGTTTGGTATTCGGCATTATGATTTTTATGTTTTCTTTCTTCTTTCTTTCAAAAAGTATTGACTAAGCTGTCAAATATACGATTCGAATGAGCATACTAATTGCGAAATATTTGACCGACTTTTGTCTTGGTAATGATTTTAAATTAAAGTAAATATTTTTGGTAATATTGATTGCTTTGAAAAGTTAAAAACAAAATTTAAGACATCGTTACGTCCGTAATTTCCGGTGGATTAAGCAGAGTCAAAGGGGCATCTAGTCTCTTTAACCACTTTCAGTCAAATTTAATTTGCCTGGGTTAGATGAATAACTGCAAAAAAGTGGTTCCACAATCACACGTCCAACCCGATATTCCATTAGTCGTCTTTTACGACATGCTATCTAAGGAACACATTTGGCACATTATTTTTAAGTACCAGACCAGTATGGGTAAATTAGGATAAGTAGATCCACATAATATTGTTTTTTTTGTTTTATAGTCTAAAAATCGCTTTTAGCTTGTGACACAAACGTCCGTCAGGTGTACTTAGAGAAGTGTGTCAAGACGGACCATTTTAAACGTGTCGCCAGAGTGCGCAACTCATCAACGCAGGATTCGCTTTCAAACAGATTGCATACATACATACATATATATCATCACGCCTGCAATCCTCGAAGGGATAGGCATAATCCACGGAGCAATGAGCTCCTTAAATCACATTTATCTATAAATCGAGTTGGGTTAGATGGATAATTGTGAAAAGTAGTGACAAGTGGCTAGCTCGTCCTCTACATTTTCATAATTCCAATACTGAATATACCATCAGTTGCCTTCTACGTCATATGTGACAAGGGACACATTTTTGTCGAGCCCAGACCAATATGGACATTGCAAACACATTGTAATGGATAGAATTGTTCAATAATAATTTAAATAAACAGCTATCTTTTCGCTAATACGGCTGTTTGTGTTTATCATATCAGACAGTAATTATATCTTGTTTCAAGCGAAGAATTTGTTTCTCGCTTTTCATTAAATATATAGTTTTAATTGCTTTTTTCAGTGCGAGTGTTTATATCCCGTTGTCTTGAAATCATAAAGCTGTTAATTCTGCGCCTGACCGGCCATGTTGGTCTGTCGTCTTACCGCACTGTGAGAGTTAAGGAACGAACAGAGAATCAGTATTTGCGCAGACACTTGCGAAATATAATATCTCTAGATTGTTCAGCTAATTCTCAATGATATTGGCCGCTTTGAAATTAGGTAGGATTGATGATATTATTATTCATTTTCTCAATGTAATTTGGTCGTATAAGTAATTTATATAACTTTAGTGACAAATCTACCGAAATCATATTTATTATCTTGTAGCCTACGTTCTTTGGTAAATTCTAAATGTAGACCTACTTTAAGAAATTATAGCGTCAATTCTCAACTATGTACCTACCTATATTCTATCGCCATACTTAATGACTAACTGTGAATTTGCACTTTCTAACGAACCGTGACCGCCAAATATTTATTTTTGTAACATTTCCTGAGGCCTTTTCCAAACGACCTTGAGTTGATGAGTAGGCCTGTATCATTGTGTAATATAAGGCTTAAAATATCAATCGCTTTCATGAGGAATGGGCGGTTAAATATTTAAACGAAATTGAACCAATCCGTTCCTGGAAAATGATTTCGCCTCTTGGCTTTTTAATATTTTCCCCGTATTATTTTACGTGGCTCGGGTTTGTTTATATCGGTATAATGTATAAGTGGCTGCCTACTTAGAAATCTTGATGAATAATTTGAATAAACCTACGTCTCAAGTTTGTTTTAATATGATAATAATTTCACATTTTATTTTAGTAAAATAAGGTTATATACCTCTTTAATATGAAATAGAAAATTATTTTCGCAAAATAAAGCTTATAGTGCGGTAAATACTTGAAATTTACTGAAACTGATTGGCAATCTGATAAGATTTTAACGTACGCCTCCACTTGAGTTAAGGACGGGGCTTTAACCCTCTTGAGATTTTAAGGCTCAGGTTCCAAATGTCTCAAGTCTTTAAGGCCCGAGTTTTGAAGGCTCAAGAAGTAAGCATCTCGAGATGTTTGTGGTCTCGATGCTTAGTTACCTCTCCTTTGCAAGCTCTTAATACATTGTATACATAAATACGATATGTATATATTATGGACCAAGTGATAAATATGTGACCAATATGGGAGGACAATTTGAAATTAATCACATTGTCCGGGCATTATACATAATGTCCATCACCTATCGGCCTAGTAAGAGTAATACAAAAAACATGTTTAATTACTATTCTTTTTATTTCGACATCATCATCCTCCTCGCATTATGTCCCGTGCTTAGTCAGGGTCCGTTTCTTCTCAATTGAATCATGGTCTACCATAATTCAGAATATGTAACTATGTTAAAAAAATCTTCGTTGCTGGCCCATCGCCTTCCAATGTGATAAATCATGAAGTTTAAATAATAATTTATCATTTTGCCCGATATAGCTAGCCATTATTCATAATGCCCGGGCATTTTGTATTATGCCGTCATTAAATTTCTTTGTCCATAACATATATAAATAAATAGCAAACACTGGTGCGTCATTGCGTAGAACATTCTTTATCTTTGCATATACCTACATATCCATATTGGCTAAGCAGTGGTAGCTCAATGGTAAGGACACGTGCCTCTTAACCGAGGAGTGCGGGTTGGAAACCCAGGCACGTACTTCTGGATTTTTTAAATCTATGTACGTATTTATACCACTAGCTCGACGTCATGATAAAACCTGCAAATTCAAACAACTTTAGATTTGTAACAATGATTCAAAAATTGTCTGGTTCCCCTATGCAAGGGCTACGAAGGTCAGATCGGCAGTCGCTTCAATGTAATTACCAGACTCGCTAAATCCTGGATCATGGTCTAAGCGGACCCCGTCTAAGCACGGGACATAGCGCTAGGAAGATAATGATTATTGGCTAAACAAACACCCATACCAATCCTGGAGACGAAGGCAGATTGAAGGAGTTATGAACCACTTAAACCACTTTTAGCCAAAAATATAATTAAGTTGACTAAGATGAAAAATTAGCTATCTTTTCTTTTAAATAAAACAAAAAGTATCCTTCCTCCAAAAAACCAAAATCACAACTCCATTTCCCGCCATACATAAACTTTAATGTGTCTATTAATTTCGCTCGGGCCATATCGCGGAATTTATGCCGAAATATGTGCTCGAATGGCTGACCCATTTGGCTTTGAAGCGGCGTGGGCTCACAAAGAAACGTGGAAGGAGCAGTGAATGCGGATCACCGCGTCAGCGAGCCATTGTGCCGCGAATGTAGCGCGTTCTGCCCTGGGAACGGGACACGTGTGCAGGCAATCCGATCCCAGCTCTGAGAATTCCGTGTCTTCCCGATTAAGGTTCAATTAGGGATGTTGTTAGCGTTTACAATTAACACAGGGCATTAGGAAAAGGGAGATACATACATTTCTTTACAATAAATCAATTGCCGGTTCTCATGGCGGTAAAATATTTTACGTGTAATAAATAAGATTATTCTTAGGTGGTTTGTAAGACCTATATACACTTAATAAGCGACGTACCTACGTAAACGTTGGTTATATTTTTACGAAAAGTAATATAACTTCACTAACAATAGGTAGATATTTAAAAGTCCCAGTTTATCTATCTCCATTGCCTTAATTTTTTCACATTATTAAGTTAAACTGTACCTATCGTAATGCTGTAGATAAAAAAAAAAAAAAATTATCACGTCTCTCTTTCCCTCTTCAAAGTTTAGTCTAGGTAGAAATACTCCTTGGCGCTCATTTGAAAATATCAATTTGTAGGCATTGTAATGCTTAGTGATGCTTATATTTTGCCCAAACAATAGCTCAGGTAGAGTAATAAATCAGTTAGGGTAGCGTTGTTCACACAACTAGCAGCGTATACATGGAGTCTTTTGTGTGTCGGTGGTACGCCCGTTGTCGTTGAAAGTAATTAATGTACGTACAACTACTACGTGCCGGGCGACCGCTTGTGAGTGAATAACTTAGTCTATAGCGCACATGTACCCCAAAATAGAACGTCGTGGTGCATTTTAAATTAAATTTAAATATCAGTCTCTATGTACGATCATCAGATCTCAAAAAAATTAAAAGCTACTCGTAGATTTTGATTAATTTGTAAGAGTTCAATGGTCAAGTCCAAACTTTATCATTGAAGAGTAAGCGTAATTTTACATTACGAAGGAAAAGGTATTTATGTGAGGTGTAACGTATTTGTAGTAGTAGGAGTATGACTGAAGCAGAATTTTGGTAATTTTAACCTTTTCTTCATTGACAAAAATAAACTCCAACCGCCATTCCTCATGATTACGTAAGTAAGCATGGGTATATTTCGTCGAAAAGTCTTTCGAGTTTTGTTATGATGTAATCGCCATACAGAATTTTCCAGTCACCATTTCATCACAGGTAAATAAATTACTAAACCAATTAGTGTTTACGTCATACCTGAACCCTTTTAATATAAATGTCATTACATCAGTAGATAGAAAAAAGCTTCTTACCACGGCCTAATATAAAAAGAAGAACTCCACGCCGTCATACCACAGCGTGAAGCTACAGCGCCACTCTTATGCATGTCTGAGTGAGACTTATGGATATCAGATATCTCAAATTTGGAGGGTTTACGCAAATGTATGATGTAAGTTGAGTGTCAAGCTCCAAGTGGAGCTTCTGATAAATTAATACATACATAACATCACGCCCATAATCCCCGAAGGGGTAGGCAGAGTCTAAGGGGCAGCAGGCCCCTTTAACCACATTCAGCCAAAAACAAAAATGGGCTGGACTGGGTGGAAAAGTTGTGACAAGTGGCTAGCTTGTCGCCTACACAATCACATACCCAAAACCTGATGTACCATTAGTCGTCTTTTACGACATACTAGGCAAGAACCACAGTTGGCACATTATTTTTAAATTCCAGACCAACATGGATCAATGGGCTGGGTTAAATGAAAATTGTGAAAAAGTAGTGACAAGTGGCTAGCTCGGGGCCTACACAATCACATACCTAAAACCCCGTATACCATTAGTCGCCTTTTACGACTTGCTAGGCAAGAAACACAGTTGACACATTCTTTTTTAGGCCCCGACCAACTTGGGACATGGACATTCTCATAAAGTCTGTTTTTTTTTACTAGCCGGTGCTTGTTACATATAATATTTTTTGTTATAAAAATAACCCTACAATTTTTATTTTAGTATTAATTCTTATTTTTTATTACGGTACATTAATGTTTATATTTCAGGTACCTATTTCAAAAGGTATATATGAGGCCTAACATCTATCGGAAAAAAGAAAATTGATTTCCATTCAGCACTTATTATTTTCTTTCACAGAAATGTAATGTTTCCGTAAATCCCTGCAGTACAAAGCAAACATCGCCAAGAGAGATATCGAAAGTTCATTTATAACAGGAGTCACTTCAACTTGACATTTACCTGTTGTTCTTAACGAAAGGTCAAAGTTTCCGCCATTTGCCAAATAAACACTTAAATTGCCCGCCGACATCCGAGACAAATTTGCTAAAGGTTACATTCTAAATAAATGGTACATTTTGTGATATCCGATTATTATAATGACTTAGTAATTTTGTTTGTGTAGGTACGCATAATGAGCGTGGCAGATTGATTTGAAGCTAGAATTCAGTTGTCACCTGATCTGATTTGAGTGTATGTATGCAGGTAATAGTCCAAGAAAATAGGCCTTTAAATACGAATTTGAGGTAAATACTTGAATTTTTGATATAAGTTACTTTGAAAGATTTAAAAACGATCTGTGAAAGTTTTTTGTAAAATCACCCCCGAGAACATTTGAAAAAAAAATAAAAAGTATTTGTTTTTGAAATTTTGGGAAAACGGTAAGTAGTAGAAAAAAAAGGTTTAAATAAAAGTTGTAGAGCATCAGATTTTATAAAGAAATGCCCTGTATATGTTTTCGCTAACATTAAAATTATCTGAGATAGAGGGCGGTTAGAAGCTTGGGGATGATAGTAATAGTCCGGTCAGTTTTCCATTTTGATCTGAAAGGATAGGACCAACGGGAAAATTTGTGTGTATACTAGATATTTAACAATCCAGAAATTCAGGTCTCTGACACATCAGGTTAGCTAAAAAAAAGCGCGGAAGATCGAAAAAGGCAAACAACTCATGAGTAGTGCAAAATATTGAAAAATGCTAAAGGTAAAAGTTATAGATAATTGAATTTCCTACAAAAATGGTATCTGCATATTTTTTCATAAGTGCGATGCTTTTCGCAAAAAACACGCCTAAGTGTAAAATTATTTAAAAATGTTTCTTACAAGTTTTTCTCAATAAATAATAATGCGTATAGCTACATTATTAAGTCTATTTTTCAATAATAAGCAGCACTTTAAAAAATATTTTTTCCTTACTAAGATTATTTTTTTTTTTCTCATCTAGACGGGTTTTTAATGCAGAATTAAATCCTTTGGTTTATGCGAAATCCGTCTACTTAGTACCTGTAATTTATTAACTTTCATTGAATAAAGAGAAATGATTAGTAGTGACTGCCTGACCGAGTCAGGATTTCATGCCAAAACCGAAACCGAAACCGAACATTAGGCAGCTCTCTTAGTTTTGGCTTAGGTTGACATAGCATGTTGAAATGAAGTGTATCTTTACTTTTATGTCTCCTGACCCGGTGTCTATCTGTAATAGTGAGATTAAAAAAAAATATTGGTTTCGTTTTTTTCTTTTGTTCAGAAAAATAAGAATGACAAATACAGCGCGTTAAAGGTCCCCGTGACGCGCTCACTCCAGACACTACAGATTTTTGAAGCGCTGTACTTTTGTAATTTTCCGAGTATTCGATATAGCAAAAAATTGTAACATTAACCCATCGAGTTTGAGTTTGTTTGATTTGTTGAATATAGATATTTGATTTTAAACTTTCTCGTTGCATTGTCAGTAGAAATAATACTGACTGGACTAAACGCGATATGCCGAAACATCAAGCTGTAAGTACTCATGTAGTGTCAGTCTTTATCTTCATAGCGTTATGTTCCGTGCTTAGACGGGATCCGCTTAGACCATGATCTAGGATCTAGCGACATTGAAGCGACTGCCAATCTGACATTCGTAACCCTAAGATAAGGGAAGCAGACAAATTTTGAATCAAGGTTACAAATCCTAGTTATTTAAATTTGCTGGTTTCATCACGATGTTTTCCCCTTACCGTCGAGTTAGTGGTAATAAATACGTACATAGATTTGAAAAATACGGAGGTGGTTAACATGCCCAGGTTTGAACCCGCACTCCTCGGTTAAGAGGTGCGTGTCCTTACCATTGAGCTCAAGTCTAGTTTAGTCCCGTCAGTATTATTTCTAATGTTTGGTCAAAGCTTTTATCAAGACATCTGATGATGCAGTGGCACCAAGTTTCACAAGTCCCCTAGTCCCTAATGATATCCAGGCTTTAATATGTGACCTCGATGACTTCAATTGGATGTGGATTATACTCCAGGATAGCTCTTTCCCGACAGTTAACTCTGTAGACTAGCTATTTAGCATGCTTATGGCGTATTGTGTGGCGTATAATGTGGATATTTTGTGGCATATATAATAACCTCCCTTTGTTTTACACAAAGAAACCCTGAGCACAGCTTGCTCCATAGTAGTCGCGTTAATACCTTACTTCATGCAATGGCGTGAAGTAAGTTCGCTCTAACTACCCCGCTAGGGAAATACCCCTCTAATAACCCCCCTTTGTTTTACACCAAGAAACCCTGAGCACAGCTTGCTTTATAGTAGTCGCGTCAATACCTTACTTCATGCAATGGCGTGAAGTAAGTTCGCTCTGCCTACCCCGCTAGGAAAATGCCCTAGCGGGGTAGGTAGAGCGAACCGAACGCCATATGGCACGGTCCTTACACACCTCACTCGCTTCTTTAACATTAATAATTCCTTCATACAAGCTCTATGGTTTTGAACTTAACTAAACTAAACTTCACGCCACTTCCCTAGTGGGGTAGAAGAGAACCAAACGTCGTATGGCACGATCCTTACACACCTCACTTGCTACTTTAACATTTTCACCTTCACTTTTCTGTTACCGCACGACCAATTTGGTCATGGTGGGTAAGCCTGGACCTTCCGCGGCTCCTTCATTCTTCCACTTTCGCTCAATCTTTCGTCATCTACTTATCCCACATGTCCGGATCACCAGTGCATGCTTTTTCTTACCTTAACTCCGACGTTGTCTTTCAGACCAACTCTTTTTCTTTCATCATTGTTCCGAACGCAGTCTGTGAGCGATACACTGCAGGTTTTACGTAGTGCACGCACCTCGATCGCGTGTTTATTCTACTTCCATGCAAAACCCGCAGATATGTCGGTACCCAATAGTAAAGCAGTGCCTCCATTATAGTTGAGTGGTGGAATTTAATGCAATGGCTATATCAAATGATATAGCGAAGATTCCATCCCCCTATCCTAAGATTCTGGAATGGGCAACTTCAAACGGGATAGAGCGTCAATTATGGACCTCCATGTCCGGAAACCATAATATATGCCTCGTCGATGTCATTACTCGTTTTAAGTAGAACTTTTATAACTATATTTAAGTCTATGTATTTTCTAAAGGCGTACCGTGTCAGTCTGTATTTTTACTGAATAGGTTTTTCTATTATTGTATTGTAGAACTTATAGTCGTAATGATTTGTGTATGATCTGAACTGCTATCATAACAGCTTTTAATATTTGAATATCGCTCTGAGAATCCATTAAAAACCAGAAAGTCTAGGACGTCTGGTCGTTTCTTGGGATCTGTGGGCCAATATGTTTGATAAATAAATATCCCACGACATCACATACATTGATCTGACTCCGAGGTAAGTAGCTTAAGCACTTCTGATACAGTTGTCAAAAACAACAGTGGTAATACTAAAATATACTTAAATATAGTATATTAACACCCAGACCCAGCCATCGAATCAGGTGAGAATCCTCGTCCTCACCCCCGCGAGGTCCAAGCATGGCGGAATGAAGCGCAAGAAGCATTGCTCGTCATATGGTCGGAAAGACTTGATAACTCGGGAGCTAGCCGGGAACTAGTTGATGTAATAAGTCCTCCGAGACTGGGTCAGCTGCAAACATGGCGAAATGACATTGAACCTGGCACAAATACTAACTAGCCATGGCTGTTTTGGTAAATATGCATGCATGCCGCCTTAGCCTGCGCTAGCTAGTGATGAATAGGGGGGTCCATCACCGGCATCCTAGCCAGACGTAGACGCCCCTAGTATTCCGGGGCATCTAGTCGAAGTATAGCTCGATGGAGCAATGTTAAAGTCGTGCTCGCAAGAGCGACCGCAGGTGGGAGGGGTTCATTGGTAGGCATAGCGTTCCCAAGGCTCCTCTCCAGAAGCGATGCGGCGGAACACCCCGGGTGTTTTAGTCAGTAGGAGTCTGACATACTCCCGCAGTTCTCGTCTCTCGGGGGAATGACGGATTACACCCGGGAAAAAAAAAAGGATCACTACGGAATGCACCATAGAGCTTGTCGAATATTTTGTTTGACCTGTGCTGAATACGTAGACGTTGTTCTTGTCAAGGCTTTTCTTCAGCTCTCGTCCTCTTGGAAGAGTCAGACGTGACTCCCATGCAAAGAATTCAGACTCAAATGCAACATTCTTTGCATGGGAGTCACGTCTGAATTTATAAATCTATGACAAGGGGTCCTAAAATAGTCAGTAAATTCATTTTCCTATGTTGTATGTTTTAGCTGACCATGTTCATCTTGCACCATGACAGATGTTACCTGCAGATGTACTGTTTTATATTTTGGTAGTACTTTATGGTTTATATTTCTTTTCCCAATCACAGCAGTTCCTGCATGAGCAGTCCCGTCTGGATGGAAGATTGAGTAAATGTGGTAGTCCTTGATTGTAATGCTGAACTTATCTTTATTTACATAGGCTTCAATAAAGCACTTATGTGATTGAATATTAGTTGTGCTTCAGAGACAAGCAGTACATCAATGTTATGCTATGGGAGTAGAATTTCAACATAATAACATAAACGACCAGGCTATTGATGTTCCAAGAAGCAACTGTATAAGCTGGCATTACTCTATTATAATTTTATTAATTACTGTTATTAAGAGGTTCCTCAGTATTGGTATATTGGTATATCCGCTTGGTCGATGAGTTTGTCTAGCTTAAGAACTTGTTAAGTGAGTTGGATTTCTAGGCTTTTGTTCTTGATAAAATGTTAAACTGTGAAGGGTTTTTTGGCCTTCTTTGCTTTTGATGATTTCTCCTGTTTACTTGAAAAAATATTTGTTTTGTTTCGTAAGTAAAATTATCAAAATATTGAATACGTATTTTTTGCTTTATCGAATACTTGGAAAATTACAAAGATACAGCGCTTCAAAAATCTGGAGCGCGGCGCATTTACGGAACAAGTGACGTCACAGGGAACTTTAACGCGCTGTATTTGTCATTCAAATTTATTTGAACAAAAAAAAAAACGAAACCAATATTTTTTACAGATAGACACCGGGTCAGGAGACATAAAAGTAAAAATACACTTCATTTCAACATGCTATGTCAACCTAAGCCAAAACTAAGAGAGCTGCCTAATGTTCGGTTTCGGTTTCGGTTTTGGCAAGAAATCCTGACTGGGTCAGGCAGTCACTACTAATCATTTCTCTTTATTCAATGAAAGTTAATAAATTACAGGTACTAAGTAGACGGATTTCGCATAAACCAAAGGATTTAATTCTGCATTAAAAACCCGTCAGGATGAGAAAAAAAAAATTCATCTTAGTAAGGAAAAAATATTTTTTAAAGTGCTGCTTATTATTGAAAAATATACTTAATAATGTAGCTATACGCATTATTATTTATTGAGAAAAACTTGTAAAATAAAAAACATTTTTAAATAATTTTACACTTAGGTGTGTTTTTTGCGAAAAGTATCGCACTTATGAAAAAATATGCAGATACCATTTTTGTAGGAAATTCAATTATCTATAACTTTTACCTTTAGCATTTTTCAATATTTTGCACTACTCATGAGTTGTTTGCCTTTTTCGATCTTCCGCGCTTTTTTTTAGCTAACCTGATGTGTCAGAGACCTGAATTTCTGGATTGTTAAATATCTAGTACACACACAAATTTTCCCGTTGGTCCTATCCTTTCAGATCAAAATGGGAAACTGACCGGACTATTACTATCATCCACAAGCTTCTAACCGCCCTATCTCGGATAATTCTAATGTTAGCGAAAATATAAACAGGGCATTTCTTTATAAAATCTGAAGCTCTACAACTTTTATTTAAATCTTTTTTTTCTACTACTTACCGTTTTCCCAAAATTTCAAAAACAAATACTTTTTATTTTTTTTTCAAATGTTCTCGGGGGTGATTTTACAAAAAACTTTCACAGATCGTTTTTAAATCTTTCAAAGTAACTTATATCAAAAATTCAAGTATTTACCTCAAATTCGTATTTAAAGGCCTATTTTCTTGGACTATAATGACACATGATGACGATTATTTAATACGTAGGATACGTACGGATACTTAGCTATATTTTAGAAAATGGAGGCTCAGCTACCACACTTATTACATATAACATAAGTATAGCTCAGGACAAATTCTTGAATAATATTTAGTGTACATTTAGACACTACGACGCCTGCAGTCCTCAAAGGGGTAAGCAGCAAATTCCTTCAACCACATAATTATTCAAAATAAAAAATATTTTGCCTCGTTTAGCCTCTGTGGACAAGAAACAGTTCACGTGGAAAAGTAACAACATAATACAGCTAGAAAAACCACAAACGTTTAAATATTTAATTCAGAGTACGAGTAAATAACATTTCCGCCGGTAATTTATACAAAAATGGCGGCGGTTCCACATTCAGGACAGTACTTTACGAATCCTTTGTCTTATTAATGGGTTTGTTTGCCAACTATGAAATCCCAGGTCCGTTATTTACTTTTAAATCTCATTTGGATCGTTAGGTATTTGTTCTGTTTTTGGGAATGCCCAGAGGCGGTACAATTTTTGGGATCGAGACTACAGTTTTCCTTTGTTCGTTTCATATTAACATTGAACATGTTTGAAATGTACTAACTGTAACTTTATTTAAATATTTGATGAGCTGTGGTAGATTTTTATTTCTACCCTATTTCAATTTAAAATTAGTAATTTATTTTTAAAGAAAATAATGTAAAAGTTGTACGTGATTAGCCACCAAGCTGTGATGCAAAGCTGTGATGCAAAGCAAGTCAAAATTCCTTTGGCTGAGAATGCTCGCGAGATGAATATGGTAATTTGCACTATAGGCGTGGCGTGGCTTTATAAGTAGGTATTTGTGTTTGCTTGGTGCAGCCATAAGTTTCCCATCAAATATGAAGTACCTAATTGCGGTGAAGCAAATATAAAGCATTTAAAAGCAAGGTGCTATAATGTTGGGTACTATTTTCATGTTCACCCATGTTCTTTGATGCATGGAGATCAATGTCTACATAATTTTTAGGTTTCATGACTAGTTAGATCTTTCTATGATTTACAACTACCAATGGTCAACTTGTTAGTAAAATTAATACTTTTTAATCTATAAACGTCGCCCGCAAAACCTTATACCCTATAGGTTAGAAGGTAATTTTATTCATTGAATAATAGCGTGATAGTTAATTTTCATTTAGATATGCAGTGAAACTACAATATAATCGAACACATACAAGTGTGCTATTCTGAAAGTCAATAAAATATTAGATAGAACTGTCCATGAAATCTAATTTAATCGTTACCTTCTGGCCTGGAAGTATAGTACGAGACTTGACGACCGTTGGTGTCGAAAGTGCCTCTGTTTCTTGTATTCTCAGATACAGCATGAAGGGAGTAGCAAAGCCTTTATACAATTTTAGCAGCACATGAAGGTAAATAATGATATGCTAGGGGGTTTGTCGGGGGGTGACTAGCTTCTGTGAGTTAATTTTGGTAACGACGCTGAAGGACATAATTATTATAAATAATAAGACATAATTATTATAAATAATTATGTAGTTCAAATATTAATTTTGATCTCTCTCTCTCTTGTGTGCTACACATTTCACTGTGACTTTGACTTCGATTTTTTTAACATAACACGAAGTAATCCGATTTCGGACAAAACTTACTTGGATGCAGTATATTTATGTTAAAGTTATGTTTGTATCTAGCAGTTAGATTAAAAAGCAACGTATGAAATCAAAATAGACATTTAGAATACCTAAACTCTTAAATTAAGTGCTCATTTTAATTGGCAAAGTAAATGAAATATCACCTATTTATCAACATATCTCATGTCTAGAATTGATATTATTAAAGCTCGATTCGTCTCAGATATGTCCTATGCTTTGATTATTTATTTATCTGATTGAGGTCATAGCTATCCAAAAATAGGCACTTTTGGACAGGCACAATGTGAAGTGGCACTTCAACTGTACGTCCAATTGTGATCGCTCTTTGTTTAGCGAGCCCGAATGTGGAATCGAGTATAAAATTAGATTTCGATCCGAGATCTGAATAATTGGCCCCGACAATGGGAGACGAACAAAGGCTATCGTTCGAGATCTTGCGCTGTCCAAATTGGTACCTCGCGAATTATTTAAGAGAGGTTTATTTAATGCTGAGTCATTATAATTTATTTACTAATAATGAGATCTACTAAATTATACATACTACGAATTTGTTTTTCTTTAAGTAGTAAGTGGCTTGTTGAATGATGTGAATATTCGTGGTAGAATCCAAGATATGCAAATAGTACTTAGATTTAAATACATTCAAAACAGAATTGTTACGTTTTAGGGAAAACAAGGTAGTATATCATTGGTACAAAGGGTACTTCTGATACACTTGGAGTAAGTATATGGACACATAAGAACTTCATACAGTATTTTTTACGTGGTGAATTTATATATGGTTCACATCTGTATTTTTAGTCATTTTACGCGCAGGTGATTTTAAAATCGGTTACAAAAAAAAAACATTCTTACCATTACCACATTGGCATAATATTATATAATATCGATTTAACGTTTTACATATACACAAACACACATAAACGTCTCCCACATTCGAACGAAGAGCGGGCATTCGCTCCACCGCCCAATATTGATAACGTCATATCGCTCTTACAGCCTTAACAACTGGGACGTGACTCGCCAAAGGCGACCTTCGAAACAACCTAATGTGATTATAATGCTCATAACGGTGCCTATGAAAAAGACCTAATGCTCTTGAGGGCTCCTTCTGAAACTAATGTAATAACGTTAATCAAAAGAGCACTAAAGTGGCTTTCTAATGCCTCTGCCTAGCTCGTGGACTCTTGGTAGGCTTAGGTACGTTTGCAATACATAATTTATTACATAGGCTACGTTTCTGATCACATTTTGAGTTACGTCCTAAAGTTATGTAGGGTAATTTGTGAGATCGTTAACTTAATACGGTAAATTTAATATTATATAACTTTTTGGTACGATTTTGCAGACGTTTGCATTATAAAATACATACAATTAAACTAAAGCATATTATTATAATGCTATTGTATGTAAACATTTTTTTTCTCAGAATAAGAATCCTATTTGGTATGGCGGAAAGAGCATGAATGTAGAATAAACACGGTCAAGATGCGTGCGCTGCAGAAAATCTGCGGTGTATCGCTCACAGAATGCGTTCGGAATGATGATGTTAGAAAGAGAGTCGGTCTGAAAGACAGCGTTAGAGTCAAGGTAAGAAGAGGCATGCTCCGGTGGTTCAGACATGTGGAAAGAATAGATGATGAAAGATTGACCAAATAGATACACAATGCGAAAGTGGAAGAATGTAGGAGCCGCGGAACGCCCAGGCTCACCTACCATAGCCAGATTGGTCGTGTATTAACAGAAGGTGATGTTAAACAGTCATAAAAACGTAGAGCTTGTATGAGAAGGATCATGAATGTTGAAGAGGCGAGTGAGGTGTGTAAGGACCGTGCCATATGGCGTTCGGTTCCCTCTGTGTGGAAGTGGCGTGAAGTTTAGTTAGTTAAGAAGCCTATTTTTAATAAATAGAGAATTCGATTAAAACGCGAGTACGATGTGTGGAAGACACATACAAAAATAAACAAGCTTTCACAATGTTAGTCGGATAATTAAGCTTTTCTCTTTAAAGCGTACCTACTTATTAGAGATCTGAATACTGGATTCTGTGACTTAATAAAACTACTAGGCAAATTGCAATTTCTTTAACTAACGTCACTTTATAAGATTTATTCTTGGCGATTCAATTAATCTTCTTTCGCAACATTATTGTGTTCGTTAATTTAAATTGCCTTCAGACTTAGCAACTGATACCAGACATAATCCGATTATAGGTTTTTGTCATCTGTAAGAGTAGTCATTTAATATTGCCATATTAAATTACTTATTAAAGATTTTTGTTTAAAACTTATTTAATTTCATTGAAATGTTTGGGACACAAAAACAGCTGACATGTGTACAGCATTGTAAATGTTTGCAACTATTGTGAGACGTTGTCAAAGAAATAACCTCGGTTCAAACATCGGCTGTTTATATTATTCCCAAAGTAAGTACGTATCAAATCAGGATTCTGCTAAAAAAAACAAAAAAGGAAAAGTTATTACGCGAACCAAGGCTACATTCAGTAATCGTTTTATTTTTGTGCGTGTATTTTTAAACGCGCTTGTAATGCTCATTAAGTGTATCGATTGTTCTAAGAATAATCTTTCAGTGAGGTCGCAGTGTGTTATCTGCATTCATAATGCTGTGATAACGAGCGTGGGCGCCTGCAATCGACAAGGACGTAGGTTAGCCCGAGTGTACCTCAGATTGATTGTAAATAGTCGCTGTTTTATAATCTCACTGCGTATTACATATGCGGATTTTGTGACAATACCATAATATTGATTATTATGTCCGAGTCTATAACCTTCCTCGATAAATGAACGACAACTAATATTTTTTTTCAATTTGGATCACTAGTTCCTGAGATTAGCGCGTTCAAGTAAACAAACGTTTGTTGGATTGCTTGAACGATTCAGCTTTGTATATTAGTAGTACAAGATATTTAAAACTACAGACTCGGACATAATAAACATGGGCAATAATTTAGTTCATTATTCTGCGTATTATATACGCGAGCTTTGTTAAAATACCATAATACTGACTTTGTTTTATTCCTTTTATTAGATATTTTTACGCAAAAACTACTCGAACATGATAAAGATGCAAAATTTTTCAGTTTTCAATTAGGAGAATAGATAACATTGGTGCTATTTATATAGTTATTGTGTTAATAATAGTGAAAGTAGTAAAAGTGAATAGAAATATAGAATATGTATTTATGGACAGGGGCAAGACAAATAAATGCGTTGACCCTTAATATTTAGTTGGGTTGCTGTTTTCTATGGTAAAATACAATGCAAAAAATAAAGAGAAATAAAAAAATATTCTACTACTACTAGACCGTTTGCAGAGGTTAACGTTAAGTCAAATAATAATTAATTCTATAAAGTCATATATTATTTATCGTTATACAAGATGAATATAATCAACTAACAAATAATTAGATTAAGATCCATCACCATGAAAAGTCTCGTAACACCTCGTAGTAACTAACTACTACGAAGTAGCTGACCGTAGTATTAAGTTGTTATTGACGAACAAACTTTGTTAGGTAAAGAAAGATATTTGACTTGAGTTTACACTTCGTTCTTTTTAAATGGTTTTCTATTAAGTAATAGTTTATCGGTGATAAGTCTTTAATCTTGTTAGAAATCTGCATTTTTGGTGGAAAGTTCCGTTAAAGCTATTTTACAAGCAGTCAGATAAAATAAAAATAAACATAATTTATTTTAAGACATTTAACTTTTATATAATGTACATACATACATAACATCACGCCC
Organism: Glyphodes perspectalis; assembly: GCA_951394215.1. Lineage (NCBI taxonomy): Eukaryota > Metazoa > Arthropoda > Insecta > Lepidoptera > Crambidae > Glyphodes > Glyphodes perspectalis. The sequence goes on from OX596215.1 coordinate 9,818,935, forward strand.
ATAATTCCTAAGGGGTACGCAGAGTCAAAAGGCCAGCAGGCCCTTTAAACCACATTTAGCCAAAAATAAAACTGGGCTGGCTTAGATGGGACATTGTGAAAATGTAGTGACAAGTGTCTAGCTTGTCGCCTACACAATCACGCACCCAAAACCTGATATAGCCTTAGTCACCTTTTACGTCATGCTAGGCAAGAAACACAGTTGCCCATTCTTTTTAAGTCCCTGACCAACATGGGACTTTATATAACGTGTTGTAAAATTTACCGTTCTTTACGGTTACCGTTATATATATCCATTAAATTTATTGTCTGAAATACAATATTTCAAAAGCCCCAAGAGCAGAGGTTGTTCACTTATTATCCCATCGCTGCCACTTCACTTTAGAAGTCGTGTATATTCATCTATATATTTATGTAAAACACACGTGTTGGAATCTAATATATAGCATAGCTCTGTGCACTTATTAGTAAGCACGAGTGCATTACCTCGTAAATACGATGCATGATATAAATGAGTTAACTTCAATAGCAAATGTTTGCTCGGTCCCATTGCTTGTGCATTAAACAAGAGCCTGTATCATACCTACTCGATCACTTTATGCGGGGACTATGAAAGGAGCGCTAGCGGAAAATTTGCCCGAATATATATATATATAATGTATTCGTTGTATATATTATGGCTTTCTTTGATTACTTACACACGCGTATATCTGCTATAAAGGATTGTAACATCGAGCGACCTCCATCAAACAAGGAAAGCGAAAAGGAAGAGTAATGACTTTAACAGTCTTTGTAAGTAAGTATGTATGATTGACAGACCTGTTGTTCGAGTGGTCAGAGAACCTGACCATGAAACCAAGAGTCGCGGTTCGAATCCTGCCAGGGGCAAATGTTTCGTGTGACGAACATGAATATTTGTAATCGAGTCTTGGATGTTTATAAATGTATTTAAGTATGTCTATCCGTTCGCCTAGTATTCATAGGACAAAAAAGCTCAGTTTGGAACTACGGAATTCGTGTGTTAGTCTGGAGAATTTATTTATTTATTGTATATACATATGTTCTACAGTTGCCTTAACTACTTATGTGGTGTCTATGGACTCGTTATACGTGTCCGGGTAGTTGGTAATGTGTATATCTATTTTTTTAAATCGGTACGAATGTAGCCTTGCAGTGGGTTGTGTGTTTGTATGTTTTTATTGTATTTTCGTTTTAGTTATTATGTCGCTAGCCGCTTATCATTACGACTCGCGTATGAGATAAAGCTAGCAGAGCAAGGTCAACCGACCCGCACCTAAGTTGCATTACGCCATGGCTTGAGTGCACTTATACGCTGCTATTAATGGGAGTAGTAATCAATGCCTTATTACGCCTAACAGCGGCCAACATTGTTGCTCAACGTCAAATCATTACTCATACTTTCGTTTGCCTTGAAACATTTTTGCATGAACTATTTATAATTACACTAGCGCGATATGCATATATAACATGAGTACTTATAGCTCGCCACAACAACGTTTAAGCGATGTACTACATAATCGCGCGTTTAGCCCTGTTCAGTTATTTATATTGTAATGCAATGCTAGAGTTTTAAGTGTAGAAATGAAGTATTTGTTTAGACGACTGTTGGAATAGTGAATCGTAATTTCCCATTATAAATGGCATAATTAGTTTACAACCAAATGGAGCAGGTTCGATGTCCAAACTGGGTCAAATACTTAGATGTGAATTAAACGGTTTGTGTCAGGTTTGGATGTTCTTAGTATCTTCGCTGAATTTACTTTCCAAAAAACCTATGCTGTTAATTCAAGTTAATTCTTTTACGAGGAGATTATGAGAGGATGTACATATAGAATAATTTATGTCATTGTTTCTAATGTTATTTATTTGTTATTGAAATTATTTTCCGTATTTTGTTTCAAGTTAATAATAAACATCTAAGAAGTTAATTAATTACATCTCTAACATAGAGTGCCTAAGTCAAAAAAATTAGTAGTGATGGGAAATTGGTTAAAGTTATATCTACGATACTGTATCTACGATAATAATAAACATTATCCATCTAGGGATAGAAATCAAGAAATCCTAAAAAGAATGGAAATTCATATATGAAATATGAACGTACTAATTATACCTTTGAGATACAACTAAAAAGCAGTGGTAGATATTAATGTCCCGGGTAGGTAAGGACTGCCATACCTTTGAGTTAGCACTAAAAGAGCATAGTAGATATTACTGTTTCATAAGTACGTTTTCCCTATCTGAGCTAGGTCCATATCAATCGAAACCTCGGATGGTAATATCGTTATCGCTTGCAAGACGTCCATAATTGGACATAGGCTTCCCTTTATAAATTCCAGTGGCTTAAATGGTCCTTGATAGAATTAAGTCTGGTTCCTTTGCAGTATTTCCTAGCTGACTTATCATCAATTCACGTAATATGCAAATTAAATGTCGTCAGAGTAGTTCTAATAGTGTATAAGTAAAATGAGTAAAAAATACTAATTTTAATAGTAATTTTGTTCCTCTTTTCTACATTAGGAGAATACGTTTTTTTAATAAGTTACTAAATTATATATCATTAACTCTCTGATTAGTCGAAAGAAAACTTGGTGGTCATTTCATTGACAGTAAATATAAGAAGTGCATGTACTGTATATTTGAAACAGAAAATTCATCAAATCGCCTTTAAAACACCAACGAGAGCATTGTCAAGCTTAACCGTTCAGTAAGTATTTTAGATTCTCACAAATTGGTGAACAATATTGTCACCGTTTCCCCTACGCCTCAGTCGTAAACAGCGCAGTCGCCCAGATTCTGTATCTTGTTGAACAATTGTAAACATAAAACTGTACAGATCGGAGTTGGCACTTTTTACTATCGCATTTTACTATCAAGGGTCGGTTACGCACCGAATCTCCCTTTTCTGAGCGTGTTTGGTCACAAGGAACTCATAAAGTAGGCAACTCGATTTGCAAGAATTGTCTTTTGGAATTAATGAAGTGGAATTACGAGCTTCGGGAGACTAGTGAACTATGTCAGTCAAATAAATGTAGAATTCTATATATAATATGTAAGCCTCGAGCCTGCTACTGGTCACTACTTTTTTGCAATTTCCTTTCTAACTCAACCGAATTTGATTTGGGCTAAATATTAGTTAGCTAGGTAGAGTTACTGTATTTATTTTCAATATAACGGTATTGTGTCATTAAAATGTATAGGAAAAAAAAAACCTGTTGGAAACTGTGAAGATATAGTAATATCTACATTAAACGTCGTATATTCATAGATTATATTTTTCACAGTAACTTGTGTTTTAAACGAGGTTGCATCAGTAAAACAAACACCCTGACACATTTCACTTCACTTCGATGCTAGCGTGTTGCTGTGCTATGGTAATTTAATACGTTCTAAGAAGTAAATAATATTACGGCATTTAAAATCTAACAAAGAGGGTAATTTATTTCTTAAGTCGTGCTTAATCCGACGTGTTACTCCAAGTATTTGGTGTGTTGTTATTTGTAATTACACAATTCAATGTTCAAGTGAATTATAAAATATTCACTACATTGTTCCGAGGCTCGCGAATTCGTTAGACGAAAACTGGTCCAAGAGGAGGGTAAGATGTTACTGCAAAAACATTATTGCTTCTTCGCGTCTAATGAATCGCTGAGTGTTCCATATTTTAAGATGAAACTTTGAATCGAAGAAAATATTTGATATCACATTTAACAGGAAGGCAGAGTATATAAGTTAGTTGAATTTTATACTTTCAGGAATTGTGGCATTATTAGTCACATAAATGCGTTTCACATGGTAATACCGTTAAGTTCAGCCCATACACGTAGGTACCTATGGATTTTTCAATTGTAATAGAGTGAGTAAATTATATTAACATCAGTAAGAAAAAATATAAAAACGAATAATGTATATTTTCCTAGGAAGATGTGAGTTCTTTTATAGGTACACTCGAAACTTAAAGAATTAGGTATAAAGGCTTTTTCCGGTGTAGACCTAATTCAAAATACTAGGTGTCCGAGTCTCCATTGAAACGAATAGCCGCGCCTAAAATTGCGTAATTTTTATTAATTTTTGTACACGCATGAAACATCTTTATATTTTAAATCACCAAAAAGGATAGGCATTACTTCTTTTTCGGAACTCTTAGAAACATAATTTATTCTGGGTAGGCTTCCAGGTCACGTGACCTATATATTAACTAATATTCCTAGATGGAAGCAGCGAGTTAATATACAGGTTAATACGGATTACGGGCCCGGCCCAGTGATCACAAAGGATTTCATTTACCTCGAACAATATCCTCTGTACACACCTTGTGCATTTCTGTCTCATTTCCTATATATTATTTCAAGTACGATTATTACAGATCTACAAAAAAAAATCTTTAGAAGATCTATTAACAACGATTTATTTACTGAAATAAAAATGTTTTAACTTCATTTTAATATTTTATGATTGTAATTTTTACTCGTTTTTTATTTTTCTTTTTTACACTTGAACTTTTATGAGTGAATTATACGTAAAACCAATCTCATTAAAAGAAGAGATTTCCGAAAAATATGCGCTAAACTGTGACATTGGTAGATATGAAAAAAATACTTTGACTAGACTAGATGCAAACAGTAAAAATGGTGGATTTCGCCCCATAGGAGATATAGAGGGTTGAAAACAATAGTGTTTTAATAACACTACAAAACGAAAAATAGACAAATCGTTTCGTAATAATAACACCAGTTGCTATAATCCTGATTTTCTAGAGCCTTCCTACTGAACAATGTTCCAACAGCAGCGCTTAAAATTCATATAGTTGTACTGCATTTTTATTGATATTAGACTCTTTCGCGCGATTGAATGTCTCAAATGCCAACATGAGGGCGTTATCGCCCACGTTGAGAACATGGCGTAAAGTAAAAAACGTAGAAAAAACATATTTTTTTGCATAATGATATCTACATACCTACATACGAGTACACACCACCATGCCCGCAATCCCCGAAGGGGTAGGCAGAGTCTTTAACATAAAACTTTTGTTGTGTTAGATGAAAAAAGGAAAAAAGTGGTTACCTACTTAATCACAAACTCAATCCACCCTTAGTCGCCTTTTACGACATGTTGGGCGAGAACACGGTTGGTACATTATTTTTGAGTTCCAGATCCAAATGTTAGATCAACACGATGTCTATATGGGTGCATATATGTGCATATTGTAATTTATATATTTTTATTTTGATGCTTTACAACAGGCCCACACTAAAACGTGGTTCAAAGTTAATTATGATTCATACACCTTGTATAAATTGTATTGAAAAGAGTAACTACCGAGTTTCTTGCCGGATTCTTCTCGGTAGATACAACATTACGAACCGGTGGTAGAATCATATAGCTGTGGCTTTACCTGTATTTGACGATTTATAAGTGTTTCCTTGAAACCTAAATAAATAAAGAATATTTTGACTTTGACTTTGACTTTGACTATAAAGAAACCATTGTTAGTTACTTGGAAGCTGTTCAACCTGTTCAATGATTTAGGGAAGTTGTACTCGGCCATCGTACCGCCGGCCGTAACTCAGCCATTAACCGGGTTCATGGTTGCTACACGTGCCGCAGGCGGGGGCGAGCTGCAGATATCTGTTTCTTTCGCACAACTACACGGCAGACATGTAAACATACTAGTGCCCCGCGATTTCCCGTAGTTCCTGTTCCCGTGGGAATACGGGGATAAAATGTAGCTTATGTTAGTCGCTGATAATGTGACTTTCCATTGGTGAAATATTTTTTTAATTAGTTTAATGGTTTAGGTGTGAGAGTGTAACAAACAAACTCACATACGCGAATTATAGCTACTACAGTTAGGATTAAGTGTAGTTAATATTTTTACGCGGGCCTATAATACCGATTTGATTGACAATTATGAGTAACTAACATATGGTGCTAATGGTTTCGGCATATAAATATATTGTAGAATAATCATGCATGCCTATTGTTAAAAGCAACTTATGGAACTGTTAGTAATGTATGCTCTCAACAATACTTTGTTTAATATGTTATGTGGACAATGTTGTTGGTCGTACAATAGCCTATGTAGTAAGTAAGTACTTTTAAGCATTATTGTAAGACTGTGTTTTGTCCCAAATAAATATTCCGATGTGTATATGATATGCCCGATGTTGGTCTGTGACTTAAAAAAGAATGTGCTAACTGAGTTTCTTGTCTAGCATGTCGTAAAAGGCGACTAATGGTATATCGGGTTGTGGGTATGTGATTGTGTAGGCGACGAGCTAGCCTCTTGTTACTACTTTTTCACAATTTTTCATCTAACCCAGCCCAGTTTTGTTTTTGGCTGAATGTGGTTAAACGGGCCTGCTGCCCCTTTGACTATGCCTACATATAATGGGTGTGATGTTATGTTTGTGTATGTAAATAGAAAAAAAAACAAAAAAACATAGCTGAAGTTCAATTTTTCACGCAAATACAAAATAACGTAGCTGCATAAACTATTAAAACCATATTCAAGAAGATGTGATAGATTGAAACAAGGCAGTATAAGCAATAGAGTGGGTCGTAACTCAGACCCGGTTAGGTCACGGGCTGGGGTCACGGCTTCGCTAGATACACGTGCCCGAGACACGGCTGGTCCAAAGATTCCTATCTCTTTCACGATTACCTATGTGTGTTAGCGAAATACTCCTGAAGTGTGTTTTGGTTGGTAACTCGGTGCAATGGCTTAGTCACGTCGAGCGAAAGCCGTAGGCACGAATTCGATACCCGTATTAAGGCAAATATTTAGTGATTAAATAAGTTTTTGTAATGGGTCTAAGTATCTTTGGAATACCTATTTGATGATTCTGATTTTTATAACAAGATTGTTTTCTATTGACTTTGGAATCGAATAATTTACGTGATGTCTGTTTTTTTGTATGTTTGCGCAATTTTCACAATTTTCAAAACCTTCTCCAGAGTATTAGAAATCTTATTAAAAAGGGGTGAATGAAATCGAATCAGGTAATGGCGTTAACAGGCAAAATAACGATTAATTTCTAAAATTAAGATACCGTTTTATTCTCCTTTTTTTCTATTGGCTTTAGCACTAAATAACTTGACGTCACCAAACGCTGCCGTCCAACATATGTGTCGCTACAGGCCTCAAAACTGCAGCGTTTGACGTCCATAGTAAAGTTTCCTTTAGGTAAACCTCAGTGTTCACGACTAGTATTATTCCCCTACTCACGAGAACAAGTAGTATTGAAACAGTGTGCTTTAGTACTGTAGGATAGTAGTAGTAAGTCATGGTAAGTGGGTTCACGACCTTAGTACACGTGTCGCGGTGAGCGGGCGTTTATCTCTTTTCCCATCAGTTAACAATTCAAGGCCACTTCAGTGCAGCCAGTCGCGTTGAATCTAAGATCATGGTCAAAGTTCATACTGACTAGGATTTAAAGACAATAGTAGATTTAGTATGTATGTTCTACTCGTAATTTGGTTCCGTTCTAAGAGTCATAGGCTTCATAGAGTCTTTTCTAGTCATCATCTGGCCCACTAAATACGAGGGATGCTTTAGTACGAAACGGAGACATGAAGATGTATATTCGTTCATATGTCTATACATAATGGCGATCAATGAAGTAAATAAGTCAACTCAAGTTTATCTTTTCGTGAAAACCACTTATGTTTTTTAAAAGCTTCTTAAAACTATATTTGTCCCATGTTGGTCTGGGACTTGGCCCGTGTTGATCTGGGACAAAAAAAAGAGTTAGCCAACTGTGGTTCTTGCCTAGCATGTCGTAAAAGATGACTAATGGTTTACGGGCTTTTGGGTATGTGACTGAGTTGGCGACGAGCTAACCACTTGTTACTATTTTTTCACAGCTTTTCATCTAACCCAGCCCACTGTCCCATGTTGCTCTGGGACTTAAAAAGAATGTTCCAACTGTGGTTCTTGTCTAGCATGTGGTAAAAGGCGACTAATGGTATATCGGGTTTTGGGCCGGTGATTGTGTAGGCGACAGGTTAGCCGCTGATCACTGCTTTTTCACAACTTTCCATCTAACCCAGCCCGGCTTTATTTTTGGCTAAATATGGTTGAAGGGGCATGCTGCCCCTTTGACTCTGCCTACCCCTTCGGGGATTATGGGCGTGATGTTGAAACTATAAATACTACAAAGTTATACATTTTAAAATGCCTTTAGATTTTAAAAATATAAATGGAAAATTTGTCAACACTTTCGTGTGAATTACGAACAACTAACTCGTATTCAAATCGTAAGCTACAATTCATAGATTACCGTTGGTTGTGGCCAATTATTTTAATGGAGCAAAACCGAATAGCTGACCAGTTAGCCACTAGTTCAAAACAAGTGTGATTAAATGTTTCATATTTAATTTATCTGCAGGGTTACGTCTGTCCTGTCTATATATGTAGTAAGCAGATACTTTTAACACTAAAATAGTTAGTTAGTTAAGACACAAGCAACATAGGTACTATCTTCCAGTACGCTAATAAATGACATCGATCATATCGAGCCAGCTTCCCTAATTGAATACGTTTTTACATGTTTTAAAATGGTCTATCTATATTATTAACAACTGTACTCAGATTCACTAGGACATTTATTTACTTGTGGATAATGTCTTGTATATTTATTAGATACTGCTTAGTTATTATACTTATATATTTTTTAAAATTGTTTATCCATTTATAGTGAATTATTATACAAAATGAGACTACTACCAACAGTCCATTTGTAAATGCCTCGCGTAGCCCGCGAAAACCGCAAAGAGGGTTAATGGGGAAAAAATAAATGAAGACGCGAGCGGTCTTCCCTCTCAGTGTTTAAAAAAGTAACTAAAAAGGGTGTTGTGTGAATTTAATTATTGTTTATTGTGAAATAGACACTTGTGTAGTATTTTTTTTTTTTTTTTTTCTTTTCTCTTTGCCTACCCCGCCTGGGAAGTGGCGTGAAGTTTAGTTAAGTTTAAAGGGAATTTTTACCAAATGTTTTTGTCGTCTTTAGAAATTTTAAAAGATATTCCTTGGTGTACTTATAAAATATCAAAGTATATATATATTCCTAGTTTTAAACTCGTAGTTCGTCAACGTGAAGATAAGATAATGTATGTTGTAAAAATCTATAATGTCGATATTATAAATAACTATTTTATTTGTTGACTAGCTATGCCAGCGGTGTCACCCGCGTTTATGGTTAATATTATAAAGACTATTTCCGTCATACATGATTTCTATGTAACTTTAACCATTAAGGCTGCACACGCGACGGAAGCTTAAAAAATGGAGTAACTTCTCCCGTTTTCCCAACATTTCCCTTCAATACTCTGCTCCTATTGATTGTAGCGTGATGAAAAGTATACTATAACCTGCCCAGGAGTATGAAGAATAATTGTACCAAGTTTCGTTAAAATCCGTCGAGTAGTTTTTGTTTCTATAAGGAACATACAGACAGATAGACAGACAGACAGACAAAAATTTTACTGATTGCATTTTTGGCATCAGTATCGATCACTAATCACCCCTTGATAGTTATTTTGAAAATATATTTCATGTACAGAATTGACCTCTCTACAGATTTAATATAGGTATAGATATTATGTATGTATGTATATTTTTTTTACAATCAAATTCTGTTATTTAGGAAAGATATTATACAAGTGTTATCTCGAATTAAATTTTATTATAACTCCTAACAATGCGTAATGGGTGTGCACGCATTGTATGATTGCGATATTACGAACTCGCGGAGTATAGAAGCTAGTCTTGCTTTTGGAAACATATATATATTTTGGTACCCCGTCTAAATCTACATTGTAGAGAAAGTTGATTCATGTTTAACATTCCTTCGGTAAGCCAGTAGCCAAGTGAAGCTCTGCATATTTTATATAAACAGATCTTGTTATTTTTTACTGTAATGGATCGCTAAAATCAAAGCCGTTGGAACATTTGTTAAAACAACATATGATTGATAGTACCTTTGTTTTAAAGGGGCTTTATTATTTAACGACGACGTTTACTGCGTCATCCATCTTCATTCCGCGCCACAAACATTTGCTTATCGCTGCTTTGTCATCGTTGATACTAATATGTATTTGGGATTCCAGTAACGAGTTATGTACAAGATAATATTCATTACGTTGTCAGTTGGATTATGTAATCTTGCCTATGTAGGGGTGGCGAAGAGTAGATTTCGGGTTAAGCGCGAGTGCGAGTGCAAATTTTTAAAAGTAAAAAATGCAAGTGTGACAAATACATTTAAATAAAATATGTTAATTGAGGTCAGATAATGATATAAGCTCGAGGCGGCTTTTGTTAGGTAATTATAAAAATTAAAATCAACTTTCAGTACTAGAAGTTTTTCATTTTGTCAGTTATCGCATAGCTTTTATTTAATGTTTACCCTCTAAACATCAAAATCTGAAATTAACCTCTAACAATATCCTATATTTTGCTAGGCAGGCCCCTATAATATCATACACTTAATTATATCTATTATTCTCTGCCTCATTTCGAAAACATCTTTTAATGGTGTTTAGTTATGCGTAGCAATAAACGGATCCATAAAGCTTTACAAACACATTTTATTGATGTTTGATACTACTTGATACTAATTTACAAACTGAAATTCAAGTATTTACGTATGCAGAATATTGAATAAAATTTTTCAAGACACAAAGACTATGAAAAAATATTCAATGTCAACACGTTAATAACACTTTAAGTCGCAACGCGTCTCTCTTTTTCTTTATCGGCAATAAATTGTAATATAATTAACTAGTGATATCATTAAAATGTAAAGAATATCTAGAATTTACTAGAAACTGTTGTTTAAAAACAATAAAAAAAAATTGTCCACGCTGTCCGTGACTGTATTTGAATGTAAGCCTTCCTCGTGATGTTTTTTGTTAGAGCTGCTTATATGCTATTTGAACCAAGTCTCCTCATAATTGAGGTTCACGTTTTCATACCCATAACTGCCAAAATGTACCTAACTAACGGAGACGGACTATTATTCAGTGAGATATTCAGGGAGAAATAGCCTTAGGTCAGGTTAATTTGTAAGTCAAATTTCATTGCGTATAACCGTACGCTTCAGTAGTTGTTGATTTTAGTAAAATAGTATTAAAAAACATTCATCTGACCTTACAAACGCAACTTGTAAGAAGTAAATCCTACCATCATGCTATATACAAAAAAGCAGACCCGATATGACGAAAGGTTATTATTTTTTTAAGGTCAAGGACAGCACTTTAGAAGATTGCGACTTCTTTTTGGAGTCCACATAAAAATTACTAAATAAATGTTATTTCACCTGGTCGTTTACGTAGGTAAAGTAATTTGGCTTAAAAGCCAATTAGACTGTTTGTTCATAAGAAAAATATTTCATAGTTTTTAATCTACCTAAATAATGTTATACGAAGAATTGTACGTGTATTGATAGATTCTTGTTATTGTTTTATTCGAAAACTATCGATCGAATTTATAAAATTGTTTCCTAGTCTTAATAAATCGCTACCAAGTTGTCATAGGCTAATTATTTATAGAAATGTAAAGAAAGTAGGCAAATTGCATTCTATTGTGTATGCATAGCTCGTTGTTTAACATGGGTATGGCTATCTATTAGCTGAAAGAATGGACGAGTAATTTTATCTGCAATTTCATTTAAGTGCTTTAGAATGAGTTTATACAATGGATGTTAAGTCCCAAAAGTGTCAAAATAGGCGTAAAATTATCATTAAGTGATTGTTGTAGTTCTTACAAATTTTAACCCCCAATGGTGTGTATAACTAATATATCAAATACCTACTTATGACGATGGGCTATGAATTTCACTGGCTCAAGGAAACGAGGCCTTGAAAAAGTGATATATAGCAAAAACATACAATCATTGTCTCCGCAAACCCTTTGAAAGTAAACCTGCAACATGAGGAGCACGGTTCGGTTTCATAATCCGAGATTGTCGATCAAAAACAAGTGCATTGACATGACCGGGCGTGTTGTGGCACTGGCCTTGGGCGAAGGTTGTGGCCCGGGCCCGCCGCCCCGCGGACACGCCGGGCGGACGCGCTGTGCCCTAATCGAGATGACGCAACGGACGTAATCTTTACCGAACAGCGCGACGCGGACAAATGGCGAGAGCCCGACCAAAAGTGACTTTGCACAGTACAGATTAGAGTTAAAAATCGTGTTTACTCTTCTTCATCTTTTCCTGGAGTAATGTACTCGATTGTGGATGTATAATTCTCGCATAATTCGGTTCTCTCTGCCTACCCCGCTTGGGAAGTGGCGTGAAGTTTAGTTAGTTAGTTTTTTACGTTAAATAAAAATCAATTGGCCAAAATGTTCCTCCACGCGTCATTAAAAAGTGGTTGCATCTATTTGGCTAATATTTTTTGTTGTTGTATTGGTATTTGTCAAGACGAGATTTATAAAAAAAGAAAATGTTTGAAAAATAAACGGGACTAAACGATACTCGTATTATATTTAAATGAAAAAAAAAATGCATATTTAAAAGATATTTTAATGTAAATGTACACTATCATTATAAAGAGGAAATATTTATATGTATGTAACAAATAAACTTAAAAACTATTGGACCGATTTCAATAATTCTTCGATCAGCGAGTAACGTAGGCTATATTTTATCCCCGTATTCCCACGAGGACGGGCGCTACGTGGGTGAAACCGCGGGGCGCTGCTGTAATTAATAAAAGAGTATATTTAACGTTTAGTCTAGAGCTAGACATAAGCTTAAAATTAGTGTGTCTGTCTGAAAGTCTGAACAATTTATTTATTATTTTATTCTTCAGCTGTTCTAGAGTTAAGGCTGAATAGTGCTACTTTATTAATTCAAGTCTGAGTGTACGCATTCACCTTTCTAGCAGTATTTATTGAACGACTACATCTTCATATAACATTAACATTACATTTTCGTTACCCAACAAACGAACATTCCTCTTTCAGCCGGAGCTAGTGGTCCGTAGTGGAAATAACTCGCAAATGGCCTCGGTACTTACGAGTATACCCTACTTAATTACACGAACCTTCGTTTAGAGGTAACGGAGGTATGTGTCTATAACGTTGCGGAAGAATCAAACTAGCTGCCTCTATTATGACATTGAACATAATATTGGGACTTCCTCGACTCCATTTGTAATTATAGGTCCACTTACAGGTAATCTTGAATCGGCACATTTTCGTACTACTTATGCTTAGGTTTAGTATACATGCGTAAAACATTTATTTTAGACATATTAATTTTAAACTCGTTAATAGCAATTTAGTCAGTTGGAGATTGAACTCGTGTATTTTCGCGTTAATGTTAAAAAATGGAATTACGATTATTGCAATCGTTTATAAATTTGAATAAAACGCTTGACAGACATAACGTTTAAAGTACGTGGGATTATGAAAAAGCACTCTCTGAGCAATAAAGTTTTGCTTGTTGCATTTGCTAGTGACGGCTGCCGAAGTGTGACTCGTTATTCGAGTACTCGCGGAGTTAAGCGCTGACTAAGTGCTATCAATTAGACTCGCTCGTTGGAACACGTCATTGACGATATAATTAAAGAATTCTATTAAAATCTACCATGGTTATCTTCTTCGCGTGTGCCTGTATTTAGTCGCGGTCCGCTTAGACCGTAACCCAGGATTTAGCGAATTTGATAATTACATTGAAGCGACTGCCTGACCTTTGTAACCCATAGGGCAACCAGAAAAAATTTAGGATCCTCCTGGTGTTTTCAAATCAGTATTAATAATCTAGAATGTATGTTATTAACTGAACAGTTTGGAATAGAGTGGGAGTAAAGTTAAATTTGTAGAAGTGTTACAATACATACATACATAACATCACGTCCATAATCCCCGAAGGGGTAGGCAGAGTGTTACAATAAAGTAAAAAAATATATATTTTACTTTAAACTTAACTAAAGTCATGTCCCTGGAACCTTAAATTATCTATTAACTGTTCATATCATGTTAAAAGGTGGCTTATCATATATTAAGTATTGATTTTTTGATTGAGTAGGCGAAGAGCTAGCCACTTAAATAGGTTTTTCACAATTTTTCATGATTTCTGGCGAATGGTGGTAAGGAACTCACTGTTCCTTGGGCTTCCTTTTTCCTTGGCCTTCGGGTATTTCGGAAGAGATGTATTGTGTTAGTATTTAGCAGAACATGAAAGACATTAGTTTATAAACATATGACGTGAAATAGCATCCATGTATAAGTGGAAGTAGAAAATAAAGGCCTAAGTTAATTATAGCGTACTTAGCGTGGGTGCAGCTTAATTTTAACTTTAATGCCTTATAGAGAATATATTATACAATTATAATGAGCATAGTTACAATCGGACTAATTATCTCAAACAAACCTTTATTGTGATTAATGATCCGTTCGGATATTGTCGTATCAATTGAAATAACATTTGACGGTCTCTTAACATTTGAAAACTGTATGTATAAACCTTTTTATGTATTGAATAAAACAAACGGATTGAATATAAAAACCTGACACGAATGTGAGTTGATAGAGTTTGTTTTATTCATTGCCTGTTAAATATTAACCGATTGAGCTCTATTTGTAAATCTAAAATCTATAGTGTATCTAAATGTAAATGTAAAACCATTATAAATATTAATGAGCTGATCGATACAAGATGATTTAAGTACACAAGTTAAGTGGTGTATTAAATTATAGGCTGTCTCTCGTAAACGGTATAATTATGGCTATACAGCGTGGCATGATGTTTAGTTAGTTAGTTAGTTATACAGCGTCGTTTAAAAAATACACTAAACGACAAAACAGTTTAATTTCATGTGTTGTTAGTATAGTGTGGCCTGAAAGTACTAGTACCTAGTCGTAAATGCTTAGCCAAGCTGTTTTTCATTTTACAAAACCTTCATGTTTAATTACAGGCGGGCGAATAACCACGTCTTTATTGCGCTGAATAATATAACTGTAAAAGTACTTTGCTTAATTGTAAGTTTTATACAGTATCTGTTGCATAATGGAGGCATAATTTCGTGCAGGCTCGGGTTATTGTTGGCAGCAGGGCCGCACTTAGGGCTGGGGCTGGGGCCCGGTGCCTCGTGTCCCGGGGGCACCTCGTGGCCCGGATACTCGCCTATCACAACAGCAACAAAAACACTTCAACAACTCTTGTAAATTAGGCATGCGTCGCTCGGTAGAAAGCCAGAGGCGCAAAGTTTCTAGGCTCTGTTGTTGCGAAAACTGGGATATTTCGTTTTTAGGTGAGCACTTTGCGAGTTCCAAGATATGTACGGCAACTTAGGTTAGAAAGTATCTGTTATCTGCATAAGAGTTGCTTAATATAATACACTTGTTGGAATTCTTAATATGGGACGTGCTTGTATTTCAGAACATCCACCTTAAGTTGCAGCCTTTAGTATTGGCCTTAATATAAAAGTCTTATTTTTTTTATTGGAGGGAGATATTTGGAAATATATCAGGTATGTAGTTTTTAGTCAATATTTATTGAAATAGAGCTTCTTTTGTACATTAATTTCAGCTAATTTGGGAACTTCGTAAAAGCCGTATTTTCTCTGTTTTTAAATATAACATTTTATACCAAGTCGATACAATGTTGTGGAACCGTTTTGTAAAAGAAAAATTGTTGTGTGCGTTATACAGCCTTAAGATACCTTTGGGACGTAAGTTAGTAATCTTTATGAGTTGTTTCAGCATAACTGAAATATGAAGTAGAACCCTTATTTAATTAACACTGTTAGTCGATGTAAGGTTTAACTAATTTAATTATTATTAAACAATTATAAACCCAGATACATACGTGCTAAGAATACAAAATCAATTCAATATAAACTAGAGAAGTAATATTACCCCGTTCATATGTCTCACTATTTATTATGACATTAAAAATTTCATTAACGTAGGGCCCCATTGGGCGGCGAGCCTGCTTCTGTTGGCACCAAGCCATTAACTTCCCCCCATATTACGGAAACTTCCTGTTCGCCAAATCTTGCCGTATTGGACCTTAACCCGATCAGTTTAGAACCGATATTTCATTGCATAAAGCTTTGCCCGGCAGTCCTTTTTGGTAGATTCCATTGTGTTTTTCCACACTTTGCGATTTTCGGAATGAATTGTGTTTAGAAATAACTTTGCTGAATTCGTGATATGATCAACTTGAATTCTTATTTACTGATACTTCAAGAGTTTCGTGGAAAGATGACGCCGAAAATGTATATTTCGTCGATGTGTATGATTGATAGAATTTTTGTTTGAAAGAATTCGAAGTTGGCCGAGTCAGATGTATTTCCCAATTTGCTGGAATGGTTAAAGTTTTTTCCGTCAAGGATAATTTGCCACTGGGAAAATAAAAGTATAACTTGTATATTTATCCTTATACGAATATATTGTATGGACATGCCTTACCTAAAAACAATCATTTCGTATCCATGCCATTAAATTAGGGTTTTTCGTATTTTATTCCTAGTCTTCGCTGTTTATTCTTCCTAGGTAAAAGAATCGCACATGGTTATTTAGACCACGAATAATCATAAGCATTTGGTTTAAATATGAATAAGTGAATGGAATCAATCACTCACATGATCGGATTGGCTTATACATATATATGCATGCATAGTCCAAAATGCCTGGGAGACATTTAATTAAATACGTACAGACTTATTACAAATAAGGCAATTTTTAAGCGTAGTCTAAATAATAACCAACAATGAACAAAATGTATATCACTAATATCTTATTTGGATTTATAGTGACGACATTTCAAATTGGTTTGGACTTGTGGAACGAATGGATGACGAAAGATTGACTAAACAGATATACAATGCGCAAGTAGAAGGATGTAGGAGCCGCGGAAGGCCCAGGCTCACCTACCACGAACAGATTGGTCATGTAATAACAGAAGGTGATGTGCGGAGTCATAAAAACCGTAGAGCTTGTATGAAAAGGGTCATGAATATTAAAGAGGTGAGTGAGGTGTGTAAGGATCGCGCCATATGGTATTCGGTTCTCTTTGCCTACCTCGCTAAGGTAGTGGCGTGAAGTTTAGTTAGTTACATTTCAAATTAATCGATTGACCTCTAATCTGAACTTAAAGCAACCTTTTTTGTAATAAGGCAGATAAACACAAATTCATTAAATGTATTTGTGTTAATTAAAATTTAGAAACATTCTCCTAAAAATCGAAAAAGATTATTCAAATCCAGCTCATACTTCCTGGGATTAGCGGAATTAAATAAAAAGCAAACTATCCTGTACTTGTTTTTATTGTAGTAGTAGAAGCTTAAATATTAGTGCGATTCCGTTACAAATTGAAACCTAAATACCTACACCTTTATACCTTATGAATTTGCTTTCTGATTGCTTATTGCTATTAGGGGTACTGATTCTGTGATTCTCTTGAGGTCCCAAGTAAATCAAGTAAATATTGCTATCAAAATAAGCGATGCGACAAAGCTCCTAATTCGTTTAAGGATTCTCTCAAAAAGATCCTTTAATAAGCGCTCTGAAGGATCTGTATTTAAAAGGTTACGTATGAAGTAAAATTATTGGATTTAAGGCTATGAGATGTGTTTTTTATTTTTTTAAATACTTGAAAATTTAATGGCATATGTAAATAAGTAGCATCTATCTATCTAAAAATGAATGGCCAGGGTAGTAAAAAGCTGGTTTATGTTAATTTACTAGCGTGGAATTCGGTATATCTATATATTGTCGGAGAAAAACCATATGCAAAAACGGGTTTAAATAAAATAAGAACACTCATTGCTACCAAAAATAAATTCGAACGTTAAAAGCAAAAAGTTTTAATGTTCCGCCAGAATCTTTGTCCGACACAGCGGTCGTTTCTCTGGTTTTATTAAAACGCCAATGCATGTGGTGAAATAATTTGGAGTGCGGCCAGTGCCACCGTTTTTGCTAACTTTGCCCGCGGACGCGACGCGACGCCCAACTCGTTATAATCTGTGGATTAATAAAATACGCTCGGTAGATTAATAAATCTAAATGAATTTAGCTTTTATTGAAACGGAATCTTTATTTGCAAGTGAAGTGGTTGGAGATAAAATGGGTTTTACGTACGTAAAACGTGACGTTATTGGTGGTATTAGGTATATGTATAGGTACAGATACATGATAAGATATATTTAATTTATCTTTAACTGCATTGGGGCGTTCAATGAACCTGATAACTTAAAAATATGTACTTTAGCGTCTTGTTAAAATTACTGATATCCTTTTTTTTCGACAAGACCGTTCTAAGAAAACTAATCTTTATCATTTTGTAATGGAATATTGGAATATTTTATATATTTTAAATGGAATATTTTATATATTTTTAAAGATGCTATATCAGCCATGTTCAACAGTAAAATTTTATTAATACCTAACCATTATGCGATTTACATCCAGGTGGGTGATTATTTTATTGAATACCTACGTAATCGTATTCTTTATCCGACAAAAGACACGTGAAACTACTTTTCTCTCTGCTTTCTAAAGAATGAAGGGTTAATAAAAGACTGCGAACATCTGACATCAGTAAATAGGGAACAATAAACGCTTGTATTACAACTTCAAACTCAACTTACCTCAGTTCTGATTGAGCACGCGAAGAGAATGCGCTCGCATTGAGGTGTTAAAAAAATCGTTTCCATTCTTCCAAAGCGACTTCTGACTGGAGCCCATTGAAGATGAAACAAAAATGGAAAGAGGCAAAAGGGAAACGTTGGTAGCAGGATGCCAGCAGAGGCAACAATTCAGGCACTCGGAACTCTCAAGGATGTCGGGAAGTTTATTAATTACATCAGTCGGGACCGCCAATTAATCTTACTCCCGCTGATCACATCTTAAGCAAGGATTTACTTTATGTTAGAATGAATTGTTAAATATTAAAAGTCTTAACGTAGCGTTCCGGGAAAGATTGCAGATAGTCTATCAATGTTGTGACTACACTGTGAGTACTGTGGCATGTAGTAACAAAAATAATACCATTTATGTACTGTTACTATTGAAAGGATTAATTCTAGATTAATTAGGCTTAGTTCTACGGACTGGTGACATGTATGTGTACTGTATAGTATATGATTTAGAAGACCCTGATTTAGTTGGGCATAGCAATGCTATCTTAAAATGATTTCGTAGAATTAAATCTAATGAGATTTAATTCTACGAAATCATTTTAAGAAAGACGTTAACTAAAGGAATACATTTATATACTGATGCTTGATAGCACTTGATATACTACAAAGAATTAGCTTTCTGGGCTGGCCAGAGAAGGATTTTGCTCAAATCATTGCATAATTTATTTATACATTTACTTTAAAAATTTATTTCAAATGAAAAATATATTGTATAAAATATTTGGCTCAATATCGAACGATCAGGTTATCAAAACAAATCCCATTTGTGTGTTTTGTTTCCGATCGTCACTAAGTACAAAAACAAGGTGATTTAGCGAAATAACGAGCTGGAATATTCAAATGTAGGTGTAATAAAGGCGGGAACACATCAGGAGCAGTATCGCTTAATGTCCCTCTCTCGTAAATCGGGACGCGAATATGAGGACTGCGTAGGTGAGGTTGTGAGATACGCTTGCCACCCTCCGATGTACAGACGACAGCACATCAGGCTAAACATTTTTGTTGCGAAACAGCCCTTATCACAACGACATAAGATTCCGCAGTGTTTAGCATGAAGTGCTGTCATGTGTACATTGGTTGAGAACGTAATGTTAATTGTATGTTTACATTGCAAGCGAGTTTTACTATTACTTACATATGTTACTAGCTGTGCACGTGGTTTCACTCGCGTTTATGTGTCGTAGTGTGTTAGGTTATATAGTATATACTCGATAAACGGATTATACATAACAATTTTTTTTTCAATTCGTTCTAGTACTCTTTAGCTTTAAATATTAGTGTAGATAGTATCTAAAGTCATAATGTTAGGAAGTTGTTCTCTTCATAAACTCATCAATTGAAGTGCGTTGCTAAAAGATTTTTTAAAAGAATCTTATAAACGTGACTAAACAACAAAAAGATTCAGTATAACTTTGTAGATACTAACTAACTAACTAAACTTCACGCCACTTCCCTAGCGGGGTAGGCAGAGAGAACCGAACGCCATATGACACGATCCTTACACACCTCACTCGCCTCTTCAACATTCATAATCCATTTCATACAAGCTCTACGATTTTTATGACTCCTAACATCACCTTCTTTTAATTCACGACCAATCTGGTCGTGGTAGGTGAGCCTGGGCCTTCCGCGGCTCCTACATCCTTCCACATTCGCATTGTATATCTGTTTAGTCAATCTTTTGTCATCCATTCTTTCCACATGTCCGAACCACCGGAGCATGCCTCTTCTTACCTTGACTCCGACGCTGTCCTTCAGACCAACTCTCTTTCTTACATCATCATTCCGAACGCAGTCTGTGAGCGATACACCGCAGCTTTTCCGCAGCGCACGCATCTCGACCGCGTTTATTCTACTTTCATGCTCTTTCTGCCATACCCAACTCTCGCTTCCATATGTTAGCGTAGGAATCAGCACCGCATTGTGTATGGCGAGCTGGGCCTTCTGGCTTAAGATTTTGCTGCCTAAAAGTTTTCCTAACGCTCCATTCACCCTATTCCCTGCGTTCACTCTTTTTTCTATATCAGCGGAGTACCTTCCATCTCTACTAACTTGTAGATGTTAAAGAAAATATGGCTTTTTTAGTGAATCAATGTCTAAAAATATATTTTAATATTAGTAACAAATTGTTTGTAACCAGTTTCACATGGTTACAGAGGGTTAACACGTCACTGTGAAATTATTTAGATTTTGTTTTAGCATTTTCTGACCGCAGTAATACCGCAGCATTGTTATAGGAACGATTGTGGTCCTATTATAGATATAATAAATATTTTATATGGAAAATACTCTACTAGTTTCACACTACCAAATTAACATAAAAATTTTATCTGATCTACATAATTTCAAACGGTGTACAATAATTTCATGTTGATTGAAAGATAGTGTTTATTCTTTTTAATTAGTCAATAATATGATTAATATTACTCTATGTTTTATTGAAGAAGAATTGCGATTGTAAAATATTGCTAACTCTTACCCTACTACTCCATTGTCAGCATTTCAGCGTATTTTATTCAGGATCTAACAATTTTACCTAAGTTAGCCTCAGGTTTGGCCTGAGGTAAAATTAAGTGAATCTGTGGCCAAATATTCATTCAGTGAGTAGTTTAGACGAAGTTAACCGCGAGCTTATGTAACGTTTTGGTGACTATTAAAGTGTTAAGACATTTCAGTGTTATACCTAGTGCCTTCTAGCTTTATTTAGCTATTGCTTAAATAACTCTAACCCGGCTAAGATATTTGGAACTTGGTTTAGTAACTTTTGATCAACTCAAAATACCTTTATAATGAGTCACTTAACTATCGAAGGGTAGGATCATAATTTCACATCGACATCGTCCTTGAATGCCTAGATGACACTTCGAAATATATTCTTGATGTGCTACTAACTAGACGTCAAACGATCGATCTCGTCAGAGATCTTGTGGCAACTTAAGTTTACTAAATAAAATTAAGTAAAGTTTAGTATTGAAAATAGGTTCAAAATTTGCTAGTCAGTTTGGTCCCTTGTGTCACTGTGGATCTGTGTAATTTTTCATGCTTATATCAAGGGTTATAGACGGTATTCAATGTTTGTTGTTGTATTTAATAGCAATAGTAAGTTGATGGATTACTCGCGTTGATATTAGTGTGAAAATCCACTGTAAGTAGACACAGGGCGCCTCAAGTGGCTTGAAAGGTTTCGTGTCATTCAGCGTTTCCCAAACTCTTAACTAGATTAGGAAGTTACTCTAGTTTAAGAAATACTCATTTTTCTGTCCGAAAATATTAAATAATAAGTGAATTATTTTTATAAAATAGTATACAAACTAACTCACTAACTAAACTTTACGCCACTTCCCTAGCGGAGTAGGCAGGGAAAACCGAACGCCATATGGAACGATCCTTACACACCTCACTTACTTCTTCAACATTCATACGTCGATGAAGTGACAATACCTCCTAACTTTAGATATTTTTATTTTATATTGAGAAGGAAAAAGCGATTAACTTTGAAGGTTTTGATCATAGGATTTATTATTTTATTATTTGATAACAAGCGAGAAAAAAAAATAGTCCACGCGAAATTGAATTTCAAGCCTATAGCATTAAAAAAATCGTTTTTTTTTTATATGTTAGAAAGTAATGTCACTTCAACGATGACATACATTCACATACAAACTAAAACTAATAAAAGTTAAGTCAGTGATCCAGTTCTTTCCTTTTAGTTTCGTTTTAAATTGACACTGCTTTTATTAAAGTGTGTAAATACAGTTTTGCTATCGTAAATTGTCTTACTTATTAGAGAAGTTTAGAGATTCAAACTATTTTTTAGACCCTGCTAAATAGTTCAAGGAAGAATTTGGAGTGATTAATTATACTATTCGTTCTTAAATCCTTGTTACAGGCTACATACAATCTTGATGAAATCTGGATGTAGGTTTGTAAACTTGATTTAAACGCAAGGGTGAACTAATCCAGAGACTGTAGGCATGATGTTAATTTTCAGTACTTCAGATAATTTAATTTCGTTAGTCTTTAAAACTAGTTAGACACATAGCAGCTTGGCATATTACGATCGTAGGTTAATTACGGCGTTAAGGGCTCGTATGAGACCCTTAACTTCATTGCTTATGCATTAGCGGACTTATAGTATTTTGTAGTTACCTTAAATGATTCACCTAACCTAGGGTCGCATCACTTCATAGCAGATATATCTTGTACATTACGTGAACCATGACTTGCTAATAGGCTAGCTTAAAAATGTCAAAGATACGCTTCAAAGATTTAAAATGGGGTGCTTTACGTCACTTTGACGGTAAAATATTACACACCTAGTGACGTCACGCGCGCTGTAGCTTCATCATTTTTGTTTGTTGAACAAAAGGGAAAATACGTAAGCAATATTTTTTTGTTATCTCAATAATGGACTAAAAACATTTTTTTTATTAAATGAGCTCATTATAGCAAATAGGAAGACATCTTGTTGTAGTGTAGTATTATGTCTACTTGGAGCGTAATCCTCGATTCATTGGATATGGTTGTTACAGTGACGGGTATCGTGTCCATATTAATTAATCTTCGTCCATAGGCCAAATCTCAAAATTTTCAAAGACTAACGTCATCATTAATGATGAATGAAGTATATAAAATGAACCTCACGCGTGAAAGTATCAAGTAATTTTGTTATCACATTCCATTTGGGACGTTATTTTGTTATCGTTTGCGACAATTGTGCATTTTATGGTGGATTTAACTGCGTAATTCTGTCAGGTGTATTATAGCGTACACATTGTACTCGTAAAAGAAACTCGGAATGGTTGGAATTGCCATCTCATCGCAATAACGAGACATTAAAATTTTAGCGCATTGGTCTATAAATGTCGTCATCGTCAAATCGGATTTTATGTACGTCTTCTCATATAATGATATCATCATTAACTTTTATTAACTTAATATATTAAATGCAATAGAAAAGGGGCAATTTATAGCAAGTGAAAAAAATATACATACAAAAGTTGCCATGGAACTTTGAATGCTTTTCAAATAGTTTATACTTTAATCGTTATTGCTATGAGTGTCAAGGTTAATTCAATCAATAGCAGAGTTTAAATTTAATAGATATGCCTTCCATATTTCAAGATATTAGAATTGATGTTAAATGGCAGATTGAATCAATTTTTTTTAAGTGTAAAAGGTGATCTGTATCTTTTCTTATAGTCCAAACATTTAAAGACTAGCAGCGCCCCGCGGTTTCACCCGCGTACTTCCCGTTGCCGTGGCAATATGGGGATAAAATATAGCCTTTGTTACTTACGAACTATGTAGCTTTTCAATGGTGAAAGAATTCTTGAAATCGGCACTGTAGTTTTTGCGTTTATTCATTACAAACATAATACTAGTATAGATAACAATAACATTATTCTCCTAGGATACAAAATATGTAATTCATCATAAACGCTCGTTAACTGTAAACACTGGCTTGATTTGTAAGTACATAATAGTATCACGACAAAAATCGTTCCTTAATGACACTATCGACCCGTTTTAAAATTCAGCCCCAATCGGACGTAGTCTGCACCAAGTTTAGCTCACTGAATAAGTGATGCGGTCGCCAGGCTCTGTGTACTACGTCATAGGTGGTTGGTAATTAATGAGGTGTCACTCAGCCTGGAAGCTCAGCTCTGAAAGACGTTAAGAGTTAGTGTAGAGTCGGCACCAACAACTTTTATTTTCAATGGGGTAGTTGGCAGCTGGTGCCAACCGAAGAATTCATTCGTTCATATGTTTTGTTTTATTAGCTTTGTAAATGTATTAAAGGTGCTTAAAAAATCGGATACCGGCTGATGACTATTAAATCTGTTACCTACTAATTAACACATAACATAACATCACGCCCGTAATCCCCGAAGAGGTAGGCAGAGTCAAAGGGACAGTAGTCCCCTTCAACCACATACAGCCAAAAATAAAACTAGGCTGGGTTAGATGGAAAATTGTGAAAAAGTAGTGACAAGTGGCTAGCTTGTCGCCTACACAATCACATAACAAAAACCCGATATACCATTAGTCACCTTTTACGACATGCTAGACAAGAAACACAGTTGGCACATTCATTTTAAGCCCCAGACCAACACGGGACAAGGGGCTGAGTTAGATAGAAAATTGTGAAAAAGTAGTAAAAAGTGGCTACCTCGTCGCCTACACAATCACATACCCAAAACCCTATATACTATTAGTCGCCTTTTACGACATGCTAGGCAAGAAACACAGTTGGCAAATTCTTTTTTATAGTCCCAGGCCAACACATACTAATTAACTTGATACAAATATGGTACCCTAAAACAATGATGCAATTTGCATTGCACAAAATAGATACATATAGAATTTGTTCAATGCATGGCATACATTACATATGTTACATTCAAATCTTTAAAGTTTTCTTAGCTATTTTTTATCCATACCTATTTATATATAAACGGACCCCTATTTTTCCTGGTTACGTTACTTGAAAACGACTTAAGCGATTTCATTCATCTTTTTTTTTATATTTTCTAATGCTTCGTAGAAGTTTCTTATGTAAAGAAAAAATAAGAGAGTTCTTATTTTTTAAATCTTTCCTAAAAAAAAAAATAGAATGGAAAATAAAATAATAGGGCTTTACGAAGTTCGCCGAGTCAGCTAGTTTTTCATAAAAACTAAAAATATGTTACAAATTACCAAGATGTTGTGCATCATCGTATTTAAAGAAATTTCTCATTTTATTAATAAAACCATAATATAATATAATATGTTTTCTGTAAATAACATAAAACATACTATGTAGCTAATGTTAATGTTTGCCTGACTTCTGCAGATGTTATCAATATATATATTCTAATAAAGTTTACTGCCTGCATTGAACTATTATTTACGTAGTAATAATAGCTCAATGACTGCCTGTTAAAGTTTTTACCGCCGCGAAATATTTGTGCATTAAATTAAACCGCGTACTTTTATTATTATATATTATTTTTTTTTTTTTTTGTGATTTATTTGTCACCAAATAGAATTGTAACAACTCAAACTTTTTCTTCATCAATTTTTCTCTTCCTGTTCTTTTTTATAAAACAACATTAAGACATATTTTATATTTCCAGCCAGTTCTTATTGGCAAAAAGGTTATATATCATCATGAACACTGCCAATGTATTGTTGTTTACGTATGTAATTAATGACATACTGCACTGTTTAAATCTAATTTACCATTAAATGGAGCGAGTAAGACCTATTAAATTTATTAATCTAAAGTTAAATAACTTGGAGGCAGAGTTTAATTAGTACACTAAAGTTTCCTGCAAGCCTCGTAGTCGCACTGTAGACTGTTCGACTACGAGCTACGACTCGTAGCATACTATCTACAACTGTAACATTGTCGTAATAGATTTTATAATTTACATGTAATCTATACTTATTACTTGTCCCAATCGAAAAATTCTTTCAGTGTTAGATAGCCCACTTACCGAGGAAGGCTATAGGTTTTCTGACATTAACCATAAACGCGGGTGAAACCGCTAGTTAAAAGTATTTTTTTTTTTTTATAATTTTGAAATGTGTTTTAACTATTGCATTCCATTCATGATTTACATAATGAGAAATCACGTAGTATTTTAATTGGACCTTAAATATATATTGTTCTAACCATAAAAACTACAACAATAAAAAAAAAATAGCTAATAAATTATTAAAAACTAATAATTAATATTATATCACTAGATTCAGAAATAAATAGGAAGTATGTTTAATTGTGTTGTAATTTTTCACATTATATTTTATAAGAAACTTTAAATACATTTAATTTAACATTGCAGTTCTTTTAGGTTATTATGTTATTAAAAATCTTATTCATACACGCGTACCTCTCATTCAGTTGCGTCAATCCGCTTCAAATCATCCCCCTATTGGTATCGCCAAATCTCCTCCGACGAGGGGTAGGCGCTACGTGTTTCCGACACGTTATCCTCTTAGCAACAACGTGTGTGGAACTAGTGTCGTCCAATGTTCCGATTTTGGGATGTCCCAATTTATAAGATGACTTGACTAGCTGACCGACTTTATACATGACTTTATATTATCTGTAATGAATTTGTTGAAATCCGATCATCTATAAGTATATCATACACACATCCGTTTTTTTTCATGAGGATAGGAAGGGGTCATATATTCGTAATTCTATTAGCTGCGATCCTGGCTTAAGATCCGTCCGTATGCAATATAATCTGTTATATTAATAATGATGTCTTGTTCACTACTTATAAAAAACTATTTAGTGGTTTTAGTAGTAGGTTTTATGTTGAATTCCGATTTATCATAAATACATAAAATCATAATATTTAAATAGGAAAGCTGATGTTGGTCTGCCTAGCATGTCGTAAAGGGCGACTAATGATATATGGGGTTTTGGATATGTGATTGTGTAGGCGACGAGCTAGCCACTTGTGACTACTTTTTCACAATTTTCCATCTAACCGACCCCAGTTTTGTTTTTGGCTGAATGTGGTTAAAGGGACCTGCTGCCCCTTTGACTCTGCCTATCCCTTTGGGGATTATGGGCGTGATGTTATGCCTGTTTTGTTTAAAAAGGAAGGCGTAGGCATGTTTTGCACCGACTATTTTTTTTTAAAGGTACGTTCGTATTCGTAATTCGTAAATATTGACTACAAGGCCTTTATCTCACTAAATACTTGCAAGTTCTACACAATACATTACATTATGTTTCTAAAGAGCGTAAAAAGCAGTTCACATACATTAAATGGGACATTACCGGTAACCGGACGTTTTGGTATGGCTATACGTTAAACTTTATTGTGTGACCTCGTTCTTTTAGAGCTGCTTTCACTTTTGTATTGTTTCTAGTTGTTAACACCGACCTGACGTAATAATGATTGATGTTTAACGCTTCAGCCATGCTGCAACGACATTGATCACAAGCAGACTCAAGCTATACTCATGTAATTCATAATGCGTATTGCGTTTAGTCCTGTCAGTATTATTTATAGTGATAATGCAATGCGAAAGTTTAAAATCATAAATAGATACATAACATCACGCCCCTTATCCTCGAAGGGATAGGCAGGGTCAAAGAGGCAGCAAGCACCTTTAACCACATTCAGCCAAAAATAAAACTGAATAGTTAGATTGAAAATTGTGAAAAAGTAGTGACAAGTGACACTTTTTCGACATGCTAGACAAGAAACACAGTTGGCACATTATTTTTTAGTCGAAAATGATTTTATTTCTAAAATCAAAATGCATTTGTCCCGATAGTTATATAGGTAGGGCTTGGCAACACTTCAGCAGAAAATAAACATTTTTCCAATAAGTAGCATTCGTATTTTGCACTGAATATTTTATCTAAGCCTCGGACTGCATTCTTCGTATTCTATTTTCATGCCTTTGTATGTTCAGTGCTGTGGTTTGATTGCAATACATTTCTATCAGCACAAAGCTGTGCATCGAAACTAAGCTGTTGGTCCTATGTTGGTCTGGGACATGGCCCATGTTGATCGGGGACAAAAAAAAAGAATGTGCCAATTGTGGTTCTTGCCTAGCATGTCGTAAGAGGCGACTAATGGTTTACGGGCTTTTGGGTATGTGACTGAGTAGGCGACAAGCTAGCCACTTGTCACTCCTTTTTCACAGCTTTCCATCAACTCAGCCCACTGTCCCATGTTGGTCTGGGACTTAAAAAGAATATGCCAACTGTGGTTCTTGCCTAGCATGTCGTAGAAGGCGACTAATGGTATATCGGGTTTTGGGTGTGTAATTGTGTAGCGACAGGTTAGCCGCTTGTCACTTCTTTTTCACAATTTTCTATCTAACCCAGCCCGGCTTTATTTTTAATGCTTATATCACGTTCGTAAGTAGGCAATAGAGTGATTCTTGCAAGTCCAGCCAATTGTGGTTATAACCGTTGATATTTATTGGTCGTAGTGAATAATCTGAGTATATAGAGATTATCCCAATTGTGAAATGAGACTTTCTTTAGCAGTAGTTTCATATAAGTTTTGCCTATTTCAATCTATTAGTCGCGACTCCCAGGGAGGCGAAAGGGCAAATTTCTATACACTTTATTTTAGAAGAGAAACTTTATTCTGTATGGCCTAAGAGGGCCTCGAAAACATTATTGAAAAACACTAGCCCATTAAATTAAAAAATCAAGTTTTTTTTAAGTGGTATTTATTTAATTGCAATGGTAACTTCTATTCAAATATCGGTTATATTAGTTAAGCCAAAAGTAGGTATTAATATTTAGTGCACGGCTCTATCCCTCTCTTTTCAGCAGCTTATTTCGCTCTACCTGAAGGTTGTCTGGAAGAGATTGCTTTTAGCGATAAGATCTCCTAAATTGTATTGTATTTGTCTATATCATTATTTCTGTATTTGTTTTTCGTGCAATAAAGAATATCTATCTATCTATCTAACCTTGTATAAACCAGTAAAAGTATCTGTTTTACGGAGAAATTGATGACTGAAATATAAACCTTTATTATATAACTTTTAATGCCTGAGGCGGTTGCTTTGTGACCTGGTTATGTTTAGCCTGCATTTAATAAAATATGAGTCGGTTCAGGTAGTCGTATGTATTATTTAACTTAGGTCGTTATAGGTCTTTGATGTATATTTAAAGTATAGATTTAGGTTGAATATGCCATTTAGTAGATAGAAATAAACTAAGGCGATTTTAATTTAAAAGAGCAGTATACCAACTATTTTAAGGTCTACTTAAGTTTCTTGATTTGACAGGAAATAAGGTAATGAACAATCAACATGATTTATTATGGATAATATGTTTTGTATAACGTTACGATTGCTTAGTGCTTTTTTTAAGGCTGAAAACATTGTTACTACTTTTTCACAATTTCCCATCTAAGACAGTCCAGTTTATTTTTAGCTGAATGTGGTTAAAAGGGCCTGCTGCCCCTTTGACTCACCTCTACGGGGCGTGATGTTATGTGATGTTATGTTATGAATATATTGTATAAAAATCATTTCGAATTTGAATCGATCGTTTTGTAGGCGTAATATATATTTGATAACAGTTTTGTATAATTGTGGCATATATCCTGGTCCTTGCCATTTCTGCATCTTATTTATGAGACGATCCTCTTTTTGTTTAATTCTTACAAAAGTACTGAGCAGTAAACACAAGAATAAGCAAGATGTATTGTAACGAGACGAATTTAATAATGCGGAGCGTAGACAGTGTGGAAGGGCGCAAGGGCTCTAGAAGGGGTGAGTTGCCCGAAATTACCAAACCCGTATAACGACTTGGCCCATTTATAAAGAAAGCCTTTTTACAAACCTGCCCCTGATCGGTTCGAACGGGGACTTGACGAGAGATGGATTGGGTATAAACATAGTACAATAGTAGAAAAGTAGACTATTTCTTTTTTATAAATATATACGCTGAAGAAAGCGTGTTTAGGCAAAATACTTTCAGGAGATTTAAAAAGATTCTGGTTGTTATATTAAATATTTAAATTAATAATATTTGGATCAAAGTTATCTCAATTACTTTTTCACCTTAAAATTTTCTCAAAAGATGAAATGCAGATATACGACAAATGGCAACAACCAAATAAATAAAATGTTAAAATGACAACCTTCGTTCAACATTCGGAAATTTTTAGAAGTAACAACATAATATGGAAAATATGGTATACCTGGATATACTTACCATCGACTACCGTTTCATATCAAAGTTTAAAGAAGATGAATTACTTTTTCATTGTACTTGCATGAAAGATTATCGCATGTAGCATTAAAATAGATTTCAGGGAGACAAGTGTAATAAACATATAATATGTGTATAATGTGGACTTGTTGGTCTAGTGGTAGCATGCGCCGCCTTCGGACCAAGCGGTCCCGGGTTCAATTCCCGGGTCGGGCCAAAAAACTGTGGCTAGGTATTTCAATATTGAAATTACTCAGTAACAGTCGGGAGTCAGGAAGTTGGAGGTTTAATCACCCCCGTGCCTCGGAAAGCACGTTAAGCCGTTGGTCCTGCGCCTGACCTCTCTCCGGTCATGTCGAATTGCCGTCTCACCGGACTATGAGAGTGAAGGACAGAGAGTACACCAGTGTTTGCGCACACACTTCTGCACTTTAATACCTCTTGCGCAGTTAGCTAATCCTCGTTGAGATTGGCTTCGTGACCGATATCGGTTAGGAGGATATTATTATTATTTATTATTATGTGTATAATAACATAGTGTAAATAATCATGGTTGTGTTATGTTTGCTTAAGTAAGCAAAACATTGTAAGCACCCTTAACTTCGCGAGTATGTGCTTGAAACACAATATCCTTGTATGATCTGTCTCGTAACGTATAAGGAAAACTAAACACAAGAGGAACATGAGATAAATAGGATTACCTTTATTATTTACTGCTGAATTCAATACAGCATTTACAATAAAAAAATCTTTAAAAGTTTTTGGGCTAAAACCTTTTTATGCCTAATATTTAAGTAACGTGGTTGTTGTCGGGAATAGATTTATAATCTATACTTATAATAAATCAGTAGAGAGGTCAATTCTGTACATTAAATATATTTTCAAAATAACTATCAGGGGGTGATTAGTGATCGATACTGATGCCAAAAATGCAATCAGTAAAATTTTTGTCTGTCTGTCTGTCTGTCTGTCTGTATGTTCCTTATAGAAACAAAAACTACTCGACGGGTTTTAACGAAACTTGGTACAATTATTCTTCATACTCCTGGGCAGGTTATAGTATACTTTTCATCACGCTACAATCTATAGGAGCAGAGTAGTGAAGGGAAATGTTGGGAAAATGGGAGAAATTACTCCATTTTTAAGCTTCGTTGCGTGTGCAGCCTTAATGGTTAAAGTTACTGACATAGAAATCATGTATGACGGAAATAGTCTTTATACTATTAACCATGAACGCGGGTGACACCGCTGGCACAGCTAGTTATCAATAAGTTTTATAACTTACTAGCTGACCCGGCGCACTTCGTAACGCCCCGTTCTCGGATTTTCAATACCCATTTTTTTATTTACCGCGCAACTTTTTGAATTTTTTAGGAGCGGTGGTAGTTCAATTGTAAGGACACGCGCCGTTACGAAGGTCAGATCGGCAGTCGCTTCAATGTAATTACCAGACTCGCTAAATCCTGGGTCATGGTCTAAGCGGACCCCGTCTAAACACGGGACATAACGCTAGGAAGATGATGATGAACTTTTTGAATTTTTTATTTCATAATCCTTCACTTGACAATAACAAACACAACTAAAAAAGAATTAGCGAAATCGGTTCAGATGTTCTCGAGATTTGCGTTTAGCAACACATTCAGGGATTCATTTTTATATTATAGATTTAATTTAAAAATTATATCAGCTAAGACAGTTAACAACCAAAAACGTTAACTGAAAAAAGAAAGTATTTAATTTACTTATATATATTTTCTGGAAAAAATTTTAGTACCTATTTTTTTTATATTGTAAAGTCAGTAGTAGTCGGTAGGCTTAGATTGTAAAAAAGCAATAACTGTTCCTGCAGTCCAAGTATTCGCTGATATTCACGTGAATGTATTTGCCCTAGTATTTCCTATTCATTATTTAGTTAATTAGGAGATCTATTACAAGTCGTTGCCGAACACGAAATTCAAGTAACAAATCGTTGGGTGCAAGACGTTTCCTCGCGTGTTCTACCATCATCAATATCCGTGACAGCCCAATAAGGCCAGTCAATTCCTTATTTACCACGTGTACTCTGACAACACACGAGTACCTATTACTTAAATCAATGTTGAAATTGCTAACGGATGGTTTGTTAGTTACGCGTTCATTCGATTAGCTTTGCTCTTATAGAAATCATTTGTGGGCCAACTAACGTGTCAGTCTGTGAATACGATATATTGCGTCGCCTCTCATGTTGGTCTGGAACTCTAAAAGAATGTTCCAACTGTGTTCCTTGTCTAGAATGTCGTAAAAGACAATTGATGTTGTATTGGGTATTGAATTTGGGACTACGTAGGTAGTTGACGAGCCACTCGTCCCTTTTTCACAGTTGTCTATCTAACCCTACTCAATTTTATTTATGCCTGGTGGTGTTTTAAGGAGCGTATTGCTTCTTGAACTCTGCCCAACTTTCGGGTATTGCGTGGCAGTATATAGGTATGTATATATCGACACGTGTTAGACAAATACAGTGTTATTGTATGTACAGTGTATGTAAATATATGTAAATAATTTGAGGCTTTGTACTGTTATGTGCTCGTGTATATCAATATGTGGATCAGGAATTTCCAACCTGTTGTATGTTTTAAGGATTCAACGATCGTCGCGTGGCTCGATTCATAGGTATAAAAAAGACATATAAATACATAGATCTACCTTCCATTAAAGAGGTTCTTAAACACATTTCAACTTATATAAAAACAAGTTACTATGTTTTAGAGGTCCATAACTTGTTAGGTTGATTTGTTTTAGGAACCATCATTAAATAAGCCGGAGAAAGACTTCATTAGGTACACAAAACTAAACACTGAAAAATTATCACACTGTGAAATATATTAATGCTTTCACTAGTTTCTGCCCGCGGCTTTGCTCGTGTGCTACGTCAATAAAACATAGCTTATATGTGATTTGGGTGTATAAGCTACATTATTTCAAAGTTTCATTAAATCCATTCAGTAGTTGTTACGTGAAAGAGTAATAAACAGCCAAACAAACTTTCGCATTTATAATATAAGTAGGATTCATAAATACCCAACATTTTATATATGTGCAAGGCTAAGTAACAAAATAGGTTCATATTATTTCGTATGTGAAAGAAACCTTTAAAAAGTTAAGAGTGTCTTTTGTGCAGTGTACTGGAAAATCAAACATATATTAGGATTTCGATAGTTACCCAAAGGATTGCAAGCAGTCGCATTTTCGAATGTGTTAGAGAACAAAGCGCTTTGTTGGAAAATAGCACGATTTCAATGTGATCCAAAAAGGTCAGCGTTAACCCAAATCTTCTACGTTAGAAGAATTATATTTACGCCAGTAGAAGATTTGGGTTAGTGCTTTAGAAATGTTTTATATTATTCTTTTCTTCATAAGTTTCATCGTTTTGTTGTAAATAATGAGTATTTTATAAATCCCGTGATATGATATTAGATAGCTAAATTGAATAAATTCCATTCTAGCGGCCTTGCTCGTCATCAGTTTAAATTTATTGAAATGATTATGTAATAATGTATCCAAAACTTTTGTTTTAGATTAATATTAATGGTAAAATTATAATATCTTTATTTAAATATTCCAAAAAAATTACCAAAGTCGATAAAAAGCTGTAGGATATATACGTTTTACGATATTCAACATTTTAGATTAATATTAATGGTAATATTTTAATATCTTTATTTAAATATTCTAAAAAAATTACCGAAGTCGATAAAAACCTATATGTTTTACGATACTCAACTTAAAGATTTAATTAAAAGTCGATGTATATACAAAAAAAACAAATTATGATGTATTATGATGGGCGAACGAAAAAACATAATATGAAGACAAGTTAGGTATATCTATTATGTTAATTATACCATTTGATTGAATTACCCCAAATACCATCTTTATAATCTTTACTCAGTAGGTACTCAACAAAGGCTTCCATCATAAATATTCTACAGTATTGTGCGAACTGTATGCTATTTTACAATACCACCCAACATTTCGGAATGACTTTGCAGGTAAAGTTACCTGGAACCGCTTTCGCGTCCCAGTCATTAGCAAGTACTTCAAGATCGATCAAGTATCAACATATTCACACTCGACGTCAGCCGTAATGATCATTACTTCGTTTCCCGGACGAGGAGGGAAGTGGGAGGGAGACGCAATATTTTTATTGAGGAATCAACACAGCACTGTGTAATAGCGCTGGTTTGCGACCGGGTTCTTGAATGAACGTTATTAAAAAAGCTGAGAAGTGCAAATTGGAATGCAGGAAATGGGTTCCGTAAATATTTTTATTTAGACTTAAGACTCTCAGGTCTACTACTACTATGCAAAGTACTAACATGATGTAATATTTTTAATACTTTTGATGGAAGAATCATCAATCAAACCTAACTATGAAATCTCTGTAAAGAACGATCGAAAATAGCGTTTGGTTTTTACTTACGGACCCAGATTAACAGATGAGCTCGTCTCTGTCTCGCGCAGACACGAGACGTCGACTCCTTAAGGGCTAGTGGTATTGACACCCGCTGTCTATCAAAAAGCGAAGTTTTATAAGCGCCAGACGCTATGGTGGGCGAACAGGCTATTACAACTGGTTTGGTAAAAGTATTGCTTGGTAATTGATTTTTAATTGGAACAGTTTATTTTTATATAACATGTTCTTTTTGTGGTATTGATTTTAATACTGCCTTAGGTTTTAGTATATTAAATGGTAGCGTATTTTTTGGGTCATGGTATGGGAAATAAGTGAAGTAGTCTATATATGCCAACAAAAGTAGGTACGTTTGGTATAACTGGTATAAAAAGTATTATTTACTTAACTGATGAAATGGTCCAGCAATTTCCATACACACGCTGTATATAACGAAGATCCACTCCCGTATATAAATAGTTCAATCAATAACAAAAGGTGTGCGCGACCACCGTCCAGGTTTCCTTTGTGTCTGCCACGACGCCATTAATCTCCTGTTTAACATGTGACGCGAAAACAATCCGTCTAATTAAAGCTTTGTAGTTAGCGGCATCTACACCTACACAAAGCATTCTGTCGCAGCCTGTTGCGGACGGCTGAGGCGGCCACACGACCTTTGTTTATTCACTGAGTTACAATGCCAGCGATTCGCTTGCGGGATCACGCTGGCCGAAATGTTCAGCCTTTGACGGGAGATGGTGACGCCAGAACAATAGATGAATGGCTCCGAGAGGCCGTGGGGCGGATATTCGGGCTTGGTAGTGGAATAGTTTTGTAACAGATTGGTCGGAAAATGTGATGCTACTTCGATTCCGAACATTCTGAATTCTTAAAGTCGATATACGGTTGTATACCCTTTTTTTTTAAATAAATATATACTGTTTTTTTTTAAATAATAGGGGAAAATGACTTAAAGAGACAAGCAGAGCTCTGCCGAAAATTAGATATTACACCATGATCCAAATTTTCCCGTGGTTTTTGGTCATGAAATAGCCAAATGTTAATTCTGGTTCATTTTATTCCTATCTATATTTTAATACGTAAATTATACAACGTAGCCATGGTCGCATAAAATCATTTTAATTTGTAATATGTTAATATTATCTACCTTTAATTGAAGTTTAAATGTGTGATAATGATAAAATTGTCTGATTGTGCGCTGAATTTAAAATAACGTTATTATTTGATTATAAATTAAATATGAACAATATGGATTAATTATTTGTTAGGTTGGCGACATTTAAAGATACGTAATTCATACTTCCTACTAGTCCAACTAATATTATGAACGCGAAAGTTTGTGAGGATGTATGGATGTTTGTGACACTTTCACGCAAAAAGTACTAAATGGATTTTGATGAAACTTTACAATAATATAGTTTATACACCCGAATAACATATAGGCTATGTTTTATCGATGTACCATGCGAGAATAGCCGCGGGCAGAAGCTAGTATGCCATAATACAGCCAAAACTACGAGTATAATCCCACGTCAACTATAGCCGTCGTTACGCCAGACATAACACACTGACAATATTTTTCTTGCTGCTAAGTATGTCGTACCTACTTCAATCATGTGGTTAATGTTTTAGGTCTGTGATTGTGTACGTTACCTATTGCCACTACTTTTTCACAATTTTCCATCTAACCCAGACCAGTTTTATTTTTGGCTGAATGTGATTAAAGGGCCTGCTGCACCTTTGACTTTGGCTACTCCTTCAGAGATTACGGGCGTGATGTTATGTATTTAGTATGGTGGTAATCACATCGCATTTTGGTCCCTGCTCATATAACACTTCAGCTCGGAGGAAGTATTACTCAATGTCTTAACTATTTTGTACTAATGCCCAAAATAAGTTAGAAGTAATAAAGTAATTCCACGGAATAAAGCGTGGGACAAATATAAACTGTTTAAAAAAAAAAAGAAAACTGACAAAAATAAGCTTTGTCAAGAAATATGAAAGTACCGTTTCAACTTCAAATGATTGACAAGTTAATTGTATAGGCCTGTCAATTAGCTTACTTTCGCAAAACTTTATCAGAATTTCGTAAAGTAAAAATCCAGGTTGCAAAAGTTTATTTGTACAGTCGAGTTTCCCTAGTACTTTCAAAGTGTTACGTTTAAGGAAAACCTTACCGACATTGATATAAGGGTCAAATTATATGTAGAACATTTTGAGCCTGTTTGTACCTTTCTCGCAACAGTCTGCGGTTTCCATCTCATTACTCAGGTTTAAACCACCCGTGTATTCCTCTTAATACGAGTTTGCAAACGAGAAAAGACTTTCGCGGGTGAGCAACAATGCGAAACTTTTTTTTATTTTAGTACTTATAGGTTTTGTGTTATTCTCTCACCACAGACAGACGCGTTACAAAATGAGCAATCTTTAAGGTAGCATCAGTTGTATATTTCGTTAAGCCGATTTATTTTATATATCTAAGTAAAACTAATTTACTTTAATTTAATTAAACAATTGACTAACATAATCAAAATCAATATATTTTATATTTAGCTGGAACTCAGAGTTTTTTGGCGCGCTTTTTAGAACAATGTACTTGTCCAAAATGTGGGTGTGTGTTTAAAGCAAAAATTTTTACAAAGAAAGACTGAGAAAATAAATAAGCTCGGATCAATTAAAGTCATGTATAACTTTTGTAGTAGGTATATTTTTTTGTCAAAAGGCGGTTCCTTATTCCTTTCAAGTTATATACTTAAAAAATCGTCGCCCATAATCCCCTAAGAGGTAGGTACAGTCAAAAGGACAGTATGATATCATCATCTTCCTAGCGTTATGTCCCGTACTTAGACAGGGTCCGCTTAGACCATGATCCAGGATTTAGCGAGTTTGGTAATTACATTGAAGCGAATGCTGATCTGACTTTCGTGAATCTAAGATAGGGGAACCAGACAAATATTGGCTCATGGTTACAATTAAAAGTTGCAGCAAAAGGTATGCCATTTAGTCTTAGAAGTTATATTGTATTTCATAAAAAAATACGAAGTTTAATGTGTCTTAATGTTTTTGTTATTTCTAACTATAAATTTATTGCGGTAATTTTTTAAATTTAATTTAAGAATTTTCGATAAATAACAAATAAATTTAAAACAGATGTCTTTCAGATAAGGGTCTCATATTTTTTAATAATTTCTCAAACCTTATGCTATAAGAAAGTATGGGTGTAATAAAAAACACCGGCTCAATAATCAATTGGGTCCCCAAAAACACAGTCGAAATGCCCCCCATTTATTTGCAAACCTGCTATTTGTAAGCGTCCATCTAAAAAGGGTTTTTCAATAATTCAACCCTAAGTAAGAGAAATATGGTCGGGGGCGCCCGCCACTCGTAAACTGAAGTCAAAATATTAAGACAATTCTGTAGAGTAACGTAGCTTGGAATTTACTTATAAAAGCGATGCACTATACTTATTTATATGGTAAGTTTTAAGGCAGTAAATTTCATAATGTCATTGCTATAGTAAAAAAAAGGTGTATGTTTGTGCCGCTAGAGGCTCTGCTCTCTTTTTGATGTCCCGCGTTGAACTTAATGTTTGTAAGTGACTTAGTGTACTTCAGAAATTTTAAAGAATTCTTATTCAAGTTGTGTTTAATGATTCCAAAATACCTGGAACCTAATAGTAAGCACAAATACGTAATAGGCATCATCTTGTTAAAATAAGTTTAAAAAATAAAAATAGACTTCGAAGAATCTCGATCCGACTCTTTTTAAACTCAGAAAACTTTCAAAACTTTGCAACATTTAGCCTCATGATAATCTGGACTGTAATAATTTATGTAAGTAATTCATAAAGTGTTACAAACATTTTTAAAACAATAAATGATTATAGAAGACAATTCTTTGTGTCTATATTTATGTTGCATTCAATCACAATTTGCCTATACGTATGTAGGATAAAGTAGTGTTGTAAAAAGTGAAGAAGAAAATAAACTATCACCCAGAGCATAGAAAAATATAGATACTGAAAAATATTTGAAGAAAAAAATTGTACAGAATAACACACGTAACCAAATACCTAACAAAAGAGTAGGAAGTATTTGGCCCAAGTGTCCAAAATGTGGCTGGGTGTGTCACTCCACCACATCCCACAACATCGCTGCGGACTGCGGACCCTCCGCCCACCAAACCAACGCCAAAACGCTTATGTGAAATAGTGTTATGCTCTTTATTATGTAAATTGCTATCCCGCCTTATCTTTGGTTGAGATTCTAAGTGAACCTTAAGGCGTGTGATGAATGATGCATTTACTGTGTAATAAAAATGTTGCAAGACAAATTTACATTATAAGTCGTAATAGACATTCTTTGGAGTTATGTTACCTATACGTATGTAAATAAATATTTGTTGACCCGGCAATCCTGGTATTGCCATTGAATTAAATTGGGGGTGACGTAGGAAGGTAAAAATTCTTCTTATAGATATAGTAATTTATGATGTAAAAGTTGTTATATATATTTATATACTTTGTTTGGGGCTTAATGTGGATATTAAAAGCCATGCAATATAACTATGTCATGTCAATGTAAATGTCAATTTATGCAAAGCTAGGAAAAGATGAGTTGATTGAAATCGAAAACAGAGAACAATCAGTACGAAACATTCTGTTATTTTTTTGGCTTTCTAAATATTGCGACCAAGGGATGAGAAAGTAAATTTAATGAAACTCTGAAAATAAATTAAACCCCACAAATTCGCAAAAGTAGAATGGGCTTGACCATCAATCAGGTAATGGAGCAGAAAATCTTGTATTGAGAACCTTCTAATGTTGTTTATCCATAAAGAACAAAGGGCATCCTAATAAAAAAAGGTACTCGCTAAAAGCCAAATGACCCTAAATAGTATAGCTGCTACATTTGTCTTCAAAGTCGGACCTAAGTAAACTAAGTACTTTCATTTGTCAATAATAAAATTTTATACGACAATTTGTCACTCATATTGCTGCAAGACAGTAATCACATACAGATCATTTAGTGTATAAAGATAAAATACACTGATACTGCTGCTTATTAAAAAATATATATCATTTAACTAATCATCTATTCGTCCGATGTTGGTCTGGGACTTAAAAAGAATGTACCAACTGTGTTTCTTGCCTAGCATGTCGTAAAGGCGACTAATGGTATATGGGGTTTTTAGCGATTGTGTAGGCGACGAGCTAGCCACTTGTCACTACTTTTTCACAATTTTCCATCTAACCCCAGTTTTTTTTTAGCTGAATGTGGTTAAAGAGGCCTGCTGCCCCTTTGACTCTGCATACCCCTTCGGGGATTATGGGCGTGATGTTATGTATGTAACTTATCACCTTATCCAATATGGTACCATATTGGATTAAATGACTAACATTTATAATTATAAGCCGGTAAATATAGCCGATAAAATTCTTACCGTGAAGTATTTTGTCAAAGTAACGCAGGTAATTTGAAAACAAGATCAAAATTAAACAACCAACACAGGCAGAGATCTTTGAAGACGTCTTTATTAATATAGGAGATTAAAACGAAACGAAAGCATAAAGAATATTGCGATGAAAAAACTGTTTACAATATTCTGGGATGAAATTAAACAAAATAAAGGGACATCTTTCAAGATAATCTTGGCGTAGGGCGTAGGACGAAGTGCGAAGGGCGATCCTCGGATTTAATACAAACAGGGCTATTTCGGTAATGAGATGCCTAGCACGTCTGCAGATTTATCTGCCCCGAACCAACTGCGAGTTTCAAAGAGCTCGAGACAAGGAGTGACTTGGTCGGTGCTCCAATTTGTTTTTGACTATTTTTCGGCAGGTTCTGCTTATGAAATGGTAGATATTTAATGTAAGTGCTATCTTTTTTCACACTCAGAGGGCGTTCTACTAAGATCAAAGTGAAATTAATTCTAGAAGGCTTTTTTAGTTATTGTTGTGAATACAATTAAAGATGATTTTTTTGTCACAACAACAAATATTAAATGTATGATATCTAGAGAAGATCTATTCCGTGTTTTAATTGCTTGCCTTCGACTAAAATTTAGACTTAGATGGGTGACCTAGCTTGACATATCAGATTATGAGTGTTTTAGAAAATACGTTAAACAACTGGTCAGATGTGCTGAGGTTTAATAAAGCTTAAAGCCCGATCCTTTAAAAGGTTCACCTACTTTCTTAGTTATAATTAGATAAACAAATATACTCTTTGACAGGCCTGCTAGACGAGTGGCCAGAGGGCCACGAAACCAAGGGTCGCGGGTTCGAATACCGCTAGTTGCAAATGTTTCGTGTGATGAACATTTGTACTCGAGTCATGAACGTTTAGAAACGTATTTAAGTATGTCTATCCGTTCACCTAGTATCCATAGCATAAGCTTATAAGCTTAGTTTGGAACTAGGGAATTGGTGTGTCAGTCGAGAAAGTGTATTTATTTATTTATTTACTTGCGAAAATTATTAGCTATAAGATACTATGAAAGTATAATAATTTAGATTCAGATTTCAAACTGTGGAATGCTTGGCGAGAGCACATTTATAATATAAATCATTGTTTTAAGCACATCCAAGGTTGGCACACTGTTAAGGTTCTCCCATACTATCATCCTAAGCCGCAAAATGTCCTCAGGCATTTAACGTTTCAGCCCTTTATATTTTACTGACTTTGTGCCCAAAAGGATGAATTTGCATACCTTGCTCTCTCCCTTTGTACTGCCCTTTTGCGGTAATTTTTATTTATATGCGACGAGAAAATGTGTTTACTTTTTCATATATTTTATTTATTTGGCTTTGACACAAGTTTTGTTTGGTATTCAACACGTGTTTTGTTTCTCTAAAGGTGCCGTAATTGTTTTGCGGTACAGGCATCAAAGACTGAACATTCTAATATAGAGATTGTCGTGAACTCTTGTGATCCTTTCAATACACATCTTATATAAATAAACTTGTTTACAGGGGCATTTCTCTCAATTTTATATTTTGTTTCTA
Organism: Glyphodes perspectalis; assembly: GCA_951394215.1. Classification (NCBI taxonomy): domain Eukaryota; kingdom Metazoa; phylum Arthropoda; class Insecta; order Lepidoptera; family Crambidae; genus Glyphodes; species Glyphodes perspectalis. Next base: position 9,860,763 of record OX596215.1, read on the forward strand.
TCAATATCAAAGCCAAGTAACATGAACCTTAAAAAATTAATAAAAACGTGTTAAAATAAAGAAAAAAATAATGTTGCCTTTTTAGACTTACATTCAGTACGAGCAAATTTAATTTCTGTACATAAAATATGCTTTATATCTGAACGTAAAACCTTTCACTTTTTCGCCGGGTATCTGGTGAAATATTATGAATTAGTACTTCGAAGCGACCAAATTCATTTTTATCGGTCTCGTCGGTGTTTTAGAATAATGTTAAACTTGGTAACTGCTGAAGTTTGCTTTAATAAGATTATAGGTTGTGAATTCTTCGGAAATAAAGATTTTTAGATGTTAAAATACTTTAATTTGGACGGGAATGTGTAATCGTAAAAAGTAATCATGTCCTTTGTAAAAGACTAATTTATTTTGGGATGAAAAATTCAAAATAAAAGTTTTTAAGCTTAACATACTTTTTATCGTAAGAAACATAAATACACAATTAGAAAATATAAATAAAGTGTCGCGGAGTTTGCCAAATAAACTTATTACAAAGAATAATTTTACCCTCCTTTCTCACAATAAAAATGTATTTTTATGCCTATATGTAAGTTCATCGTTGTTGCTCATTTAACGTCTATTCTTGGATATGGTTTATGTTTTTCCACGATAATACTTTAAACTCAAGGAAATGTTTCAAACGTACTTACTACTTACGTTAATCTTCAACTCTATGTCGAATTTAGGAAATAACTCAGAATCTTTGTAACTAAGAAAAACTAAAAAAAATATTTCATAATATAGCTTCTGGTTAGGGGATCTGGGAACAAGTAGCTTTCCGAAGATTTTTTTTTACATAAATCTAGGAGATTTCTCTCATTACTTTCGTCAAAGAAGTCACTATGTGTACATATGTAAAATACTGTATACGATTAAAAAAAATCTTGTTTCTGTTTTATACTATTTAAAACATAAACAAGATTTTTGATGAAAACAGCACTCCAAGGCGTACTAAGTTTGAGATAAAACTTCTCGTAAAGAAAATCTCATTGAAAAACTTGTTCAAGTTACACCTGTAGATGATGAAGTTATCGAGTAATCCCCTTGCTGAATAAAACTTATCTATTTGTTCGTTGCCAACTAAATAGGATTAGGAAAATGTGGAGGTTCGTTTGATGAAGTCGAAAACTTTACGCAATCGTACACAAGTAAATTGTGAATTTGTTTGTGGTCCATGTTATTGTAAATAAATATTTATTTCATTGAACAATTGTAATAGCTCATACTAATTTAAAATAAATAACTAACTTTTCATATTAACATTAAATAATATTAAGTATAAGATAATTATCACACATATGTAAGTCGTAATGACTGAGCTCGTGGCAAATAAATAAAAAAACAAATCTATTCAAACTTTTAAAGTAAGATAGTTTAGCTACTAAACTCTCACAAAAACGAAGGACATCTATGTATTTTATATGTTAAGTACTTAGTAGTTTTATTAGTTAGATTCAGTCTTATTAGTTTTATTGCCGCCAATTTTCATAACTGTCTTATTGTTGTTGCCTTGTATATGATCTACTACTATCATACCTACGCAAACGTGATAAATAGTAAAAAGATAAAAGACTCAACAACAACAACACGTTAATGTTTGTCTTAAAATATGAAAAAAAAGTACTCGAGAAAGTCTTATTACTCACCGCGGTAGCGAAACAAAAGAAGCGGGGCTTCTGATCAAAACTCGCCCAGCGTCTCTAAACTAGACCGAAGTTTAAAGTTCTTGCTGCCGTTAGCCGGGGCCTGAGTTCGGCCAGGTTGCGTAGATAAGCCGGGCCCCGGGGACGCGATAAATTGATATAGATTGTGCCTGCCTTTGTGCCGACATAAATACCTGTTGATGTATTGTTTGGGGCGTGCTTTAAGGGAGTGTACGTGTGCATGATGTGACGTTGGTAGCGGTTTAATGTACTAACAACGCTATGAAATCACATAAGTTGTGAAAGGGAAATCATTTATTTCTATAAACAAGTTATGATAAACTGAATTAAAAACTTATATGAGTTTAAATTGGTTAATTTCTATTTATAAAGCAACTTTAACTTTGGTTAATACAACAGCTTTAACTTTAATTAAATAGTTGTCTCTGACTTTCGAGCCAAATATATTAAATGTATTAGTGCCATTTTTGTAAGATTGACTGTGGGATACTTTAAGCGATAAAATTTAAAGTTTTTGCCATTGTTCTGCGTTCCGGGTTCGATCAGGTTGCGTATAAGCCGTTCCTCAGGGACGCGATAAATTGACATAGATTGCGCCCAGCCTTTGTGCCGACATAAATACCTGTTGATGTATTGTTTGTGATGTTACTTAAGTTGTGTGTACGTGGGCATGACGTGACGTTGATGGTTGTTTTATGTTACTGACAGCTTTATGGATTCCCATAACGTGTGAAAGAGACATTTTTGATATACGTAAACTTTGCTTTAGTTCATTAAGCATTATTTATTGTTGAGCTAGATGTATGTTATGTAACCTTAACCCTAAATAAGGTTATAATTTAATCTCATAACTTTTGCAATTTAACATTATTAAAAACAGTCAAAACATTAATTATGATTAAGGTTAGGTGGCATTTGAATCTATTTTATCCAAAAATTTACAACAGCTTACGACCTTTTTATATTATTTTGCAAGGATTGAGTTATTTAATTAAAATGTTACTAAGGTAATCATAAAGAACCTATAAGAATTAAAAAAAGTATACTCAAAAGCAGCTTTCTTTAGAAGAGCAAAAATGGTTCACGTCTAAAAATAATAGCACACCGATAATTTTTCCTATTATAAAATAAAATTACATTAAATTTTGCTACATCGCGCTGCAACAACCCCTACAAAAATGACGTTAACAAATTGGTTTGCTATTTTAAAAACCCGTCATGGCCGCACACTCTAAGGATTTATTTACACGAACTATTTATTTTAAAAAGCTGTTAACGGCTGACCAAAGCGCGGTTTATTTTTAATTAACTTTGATCGTTCCGTACACAAGGACTCGCCTACATCGATTACTGGTTATGGCTATTCTTGTAGTGACGTGTCGCACGCAAGCTCTGAATTTGTGCAAAACGTTCATTTTCAACAGGCGACTTTAATATTTTTTTAAGCCAATTCCAACTTTATTACTCGGCCGATAAAGACTGGGCGCGGCAGGCGGGCAATTTGTGCAAATCCCGCGTTTTACAGTCGTGAATTTTATTTGCTTTTTTTATAAATTTGACCCTCGTTTTTTTTTGTGTGGAAGGTAAGATGATTGAATGACAAAATAGTTTTGGTTGTTGTTTATGTGTTAAGTATACAAAAGTGGTATTGAAACTAATGTGTATTTGTTTTTTGTTTCAGTAAAAAAAGCGCGATATGTTGGTATACAAGGTCAGTCTCATTTTACATATTTTTTGTATATATTAATTTATGAGTTGTCCATATTTATTATGTCTTTTAAATAGACATACAAAAAAATATCCTAGGTTATTACGACTTAAAAAATAATTTCCAGTCTTCCAGTTTCTCGTACGTAAATGCACAGATAAAATACAAAAACAGGCTTCTTCAAAGGCTCTATTATGTGCTGGCACAAAGGAATCTGCGCCTTGTCCCGCATCATCAAGATTGGTTTTCTGTTGCAGCAACACAATTCAACACATACGTGACACTCAAACTGCAGAATGTCAAGTCGACGACGGTGACAGTTAAGGGGCCGACTCCATGCTGGGAGCAAGACTTCCTTTTGTGAGTATTTTTGACTTACGCTTAACTTTACTTAGGTACTCGTTAAGTTACCTCGCTATTTGCCTCGGTTCGTAAAGTTTAGTGGAAGTTATAGGGTTTGCACTGGTACCGATTTTCAAACTTCTGCACTGTGTCAACACGTTGTGTTAGGTTTTGCTTGGCTTAAACTTTAAGTTACAGTAGAAATATGTTTAAGAGAATTGTTTTAATTACTTGATAGAACGTATGTACTGCCCTGCATATTATTGATACCTGTATTTCATTTCCAAATTTTTTTTTAGCAAAAACTATTCGTATTTTATTTTACTACATGTATTTTGAATTTAATATTCATATAGGCTTTATTTCCACTAATATTAGAAAGAGATAATATTCGATTGTTTGTTTGTTTGCATTGAACAGTTCCGAAAATACTAAACCGATTTGAAATTTTTTCACCAATGGAAAGCCATATTATTAGCAAGAGCTACGCGAGTAAAACCGCGGAGCGCTGCTATAAGAATAAACAAAATGTTTCTGCTAACGAGTTATGTTTAACAAATTTGATTAAGTCACCATTTAGGCTTGATTGTTGTATAAAAGCTGTACGATTTAGAACTCTATTGCATTAAAAGAGGCCAAACGCACGCATTAAATTGTAGACCATAAAGTATCACTCCACTCACACATGGTGGCAATTCTAAATATATTAAACCTTGAATTATCACCCAGACAATAAAAACACGGGCCCGCAACATTGATCATTCCATAATCTGTCGGGAGGACAGCTGAAAACAAATTGCAAAACCTCACTGGACCAGAGGCGTGACCCCTCAGGGTTAAGCTGCGACTGACCTTTACTATTAATACACAATATTTGAATAATGCTGTGAGGACGAGTATGGCAAAAACTGAATATGCTAACGATTTCGTGCCTTTGGCAATTTTATATTGTATCAGGGTAGTAGAATAGAATGTTTTATTGCCAAACACTGTGTTACAAAAGGTGTTGACATATATATTATATATCACCACCTTTTGTAATACAGTATATATTATATTAATATGGTTTGTTTAGCACGTCACTGGACAATTAAGATCGACTGGTAACCGGGTAATGTACTTTGCGTTTGAATTTTTGTGTATACTTATTCTATACAATAAAAAAAAAAAAAACATTCAGTCGAATTGAGAACCTCGTCCTTTTTTTTGAAGTCGGTTCAAAATTCAAACGTAATTTCTAATAATTTGTAGATTTTGCTGCAACATGGTTAATAACCCTATAAAACTGTTAAATAAAGCTTTTGTCAAAGTAAATAAGTAGCATACACATGTTTAATAAGGTTTGTATTTAGTTTCAAACTATGAATTTTATATGGTGGTTTTATCGATTAAATAAAATCGATTAAGACACTTTATAATCCGCAGAGTTACTCATACACATTAAATGAGCTAATGTTAGTCCAATTTACTCATAAACGCTAACAATCGCTATTCTCTATTTTCCCTCGCCACACAGTACGCCCACATCTACAATACCATTTCTGCTTCAGGTATAAGAGTCTATTATAGCTGACATTATTATGCATCGAGTTGTTCTGTACTCATCGTGGCCCTATTTGAGCCCTTTGCGATGGGAATGTTTGTTCGTAGGCAGAAGTATTGGTGAGATCCAATTACTAAGAGAGTTAAAAGAACGAGCGCTTCAATCTCCATGTATCGGCAATATATTCGGCAGTAAATTCGTTTGCTTGAATGCTTTATATTACTATTATATTTGTGTTAGGCCTGCATGTTTAAAATTTTCGTTGTTTTGGACATAAGTTTTCTTTTTTTTTAACAGCAAAATAGAATTTTCCATGATGCTGTCGCTTGAATGTAATAAGCAAACAAGCTTTTTGTGTCGCATTCAACGTGATCTACTGTTATATGTGTAATATTGCTAGAAAGTAAGTATAATTTTTTTTTTTAATGTAATACTTACATTTTTACCCACTGTGAAATGTTATCAATCTACAACTAGGCTTTCAAATTATTGATGCGATTGTCTCGAGCAACGATAGCCACACTAGAATATTATTGCATAAGTGAAACTTTATTACTTTTTCATGAACGTGATGGATATCGGGCGAAATGATAGCGGGCCATCATCGATCGGGGCTTTGCAATTTTTATAGTAAACTGTTGTTGTTATGCACACTTGGTTAGTTTTGCGATAACCCCGTTTATACATTTTGGCGTTCGATGACCAACGGTAATGGCTAAGAACATTAGTATCACTTCTAATAGTAAGAACATTTTCAGACTAATGTACGTACATACATAACATTACGTACGCAATCCCCAAAATAGTAGGCGGAGGTTAAGGAGCATCAAGCCCCTTTAACTACATTTAGCCAAAAATAAAACTGGGCTAGGTAAAATGAAAAATTGTGAAAAAGTAGTGACAAGTGGCTAACACGTCGCCTACACAATCACACACCTAAAACCGATATACCATTAGTCGCCTTTTACGACATGCTAGGCAAGAAACATAGCTGGCACATTATTTTTAAGTCCAAGACCAACATAAGCCTAGCAATTTTTAAGAATACTCCAACAATGTTTTGAATCGTGTAATGTCTAATAAATGTTTCGCAATTTAAATATTGAATCATTTTATCCCCTTAGGGGATAAATTTCGTAACGTCAGTTCTCATTACTAGTTAATATAAAAAATGAATTCTTTGAATAAATTTCAGCTTTCTATGTTCAAGGGCTGATAGTCTTGTCAGGTTTATTGGCAAGACGAGTTGATTCTGGGAACTAATTTATAAACATTGAATTTGGCGGATTATTATTACAACAGAATATTTCATTTACCTTAGCTGAATTGTAATTGAGACGCAAAAATCGGACGAAAAACTTTTTTCACCACAATTCAGGCAATTCAGGCTTTTTATCTAAGTATTCCATTAATGTTTCTTAGAATTAAAAATAAAATTAGCATTGGTCTCATGTACGCGTAAAGTATGATTTATGGATTGATCTTTCATAATCTTGCTAATTGACTGTCAATAGAGATGTTAATTGGCAAGTCAATCGAGACACTTCTTAAAAGCTGTCAGAACGCAATTACTTCATAGATTTTGTATGGAGTTATCAGTTTATGACGTCACAAGTTCGTATAGTCAACTGACTAATAAATATTAAGCAGTTTTTGTAAAATAAAAAAATCGTAGACTCAATATAATTTAAAATCGATGAGGTTTTACAGCATACTACGATACTTTCTTTTACGGAATTGATGTTACAAAATTAAATTTAAATAGTGTCAACATTCCTATTATGTATTAACATCGTTAGTCCCCTTTACATAATTTAAACTCATGGACATCTTAAATTTGACATACCTATGTTTGACAGCCCCGTTGGTGTAATAGTTAATTTGTTGATGAAATAGGTATTCCTATCGGATTTAGGTTACAGGTATTTGTGGTACCTTAATTGATCCTGACTGTCCGAATACAATTGATCAAACTGCTTTCTTTGGATATTTTTTCTGTAAAACTTCCCCTAGTTGAGACAAATTCCGGAACTAAAGATGCAATATTCAAATCGTGAAACATGTTATCCTATTACGGAATGGCATAGTACATTTCACTTGTTATACGCAGTTGTACCTTGATGAAACCACGGAGAAATCTTGATATTATCTACAATAGATATCAACGTAAGTTTCTTAAATTCTGATTGGCTTCATTCGTGAGTGCTTTAAATCCCCCAGACACGATTCGTTTCAAACTGAGTTGGAGTATTGGCAAAACGTTCACATCGCGAAGGGAGGTTGCTAACGTTGGCGTTAGAGCTAAAGATAGTAAATACGGGATAAAAAGCGACAGACAGATCGATTTAGGTGTTAGACAAACGTAACATTAGAAGCCATTCATGCTAAATGCTTGCTCTTTCGTATTTGTTTACGTGTTATAAAAATCATATCTTTATTATCTCATATTGGTCTGGGACTTAAAAATAATGTGCCAACTGTGGTTCTTGCCTAGCATGTCGTAAAAGGCGACTAATGGTATATGGGGTTTTGGGTATGTAAGCGACGAGCTAGCCACTTGTCACTACTTTTTCACAATTTTTCATCTAACGCAGCCCAGTTTTGTGTTTGGCTGAATTAGGTAGTAGTTACGAGGGCTTTCTGCTCCTTCAACTGCCTACCCCTTCGGGGATTATGGACGTAATGTTATGTATGTATGTATATCATTATATTTTTTTATTTACAAGAGTTCCTTGTAAGCTACTAGATTGGTCGACCAGATATTATAACTATGTATCTAATATATTTGATATACATAAACTTTCAGAGTTAAAATTAAAATTACCAAATTGACATTAATTGTAAATTCTGTTTATAGTTGTATACGTTTGTAGTACAATATATTAATGACTCTAGTTAGTTTTACTATCTGTACAGGCTGTTTAGTTCCCGAAATTAGTCTAACTGAAAATCGAACTCCGTTCTCTCCAATCAGTCTTGAAACTTTTGGGAAAGATCCTGCGCCGTCGGAGTTTTATCAAAAAGTTTGCGTCCGATTGCTATTTCAAAATAATTTTAATAAGTTATTTTAGGTCTGTATTATTTACTATTTGTAACAAACATCCTTGAATCACGCAAACTGAAGAATTAAGAGGTAAAAAACTTTCTTTAGCTCTATTTACCTAAATAAATATGCTAAAAACACTTACCACTTACTTGTCACTACTTTTTTTACCACGTTCCATCTAACCCAGCGTAATTTTATTTTGATTATGGATATGGATTATGGGTGTAATGGTATGTATGTATGCTAAAAAACAGTAGGCAGATCGATTTGGCCGTTTGATAAAACGAAACGTAAAAGTAACACTAAAAGCTTCGTAGTTGTTCGTTGCATCATAACAAGATTCATGTGTTGCTATGTCATGTCTAGTGTCTTAAGCAAATCATGACACAATAGGTACAGACGACAGCATATCAGGCTTGCGAAACAGCCCTTATCACAACGACATAAGACTCCGCTGTGTTTAGCCTGATGTGCTGTCATGTGTACATGTGTGCACAATTATTTAAGTTTGGGGCGTAAACAATATTTTGAATACGACTGTTGCAAACTAGATGAATATATAAAAATTGTGAAACGTTTTGCACAACTATAAAATTTGGTAACAATGCTTGATATGATGTATGGGTTTTGTAAAGGAGTCAACTTTACAAAGAGGTAATATCGTCAAAAAAAATTTTTAGTCCGTAAGTTACATTATCAAAAAATATTGCATACGTATTTTTTGCATTATCTGATACTCAAAAAATTACAAAGATACAGCGCTTCAAAGATCTGAAATTTAGCGCTTTACGTCACTTGGACGGTAAAATTTTACACACCTAGTGACGTCACGCGGTACTTTAACGCGCTGTATCTTCATCATTTTTAGTTTGTTGAACGAAAGAAAAAACACGTAAGCAATATTTTTTTTATCTCAATAGTGGACTGTACATTTTTTTTGAGTAAAATAGCCTCTTTACGTTGACATTGCATATACGTGAGCTTATAGGTATATAGCTTTATATATACCTATATAATATTTTTTGTGAGTCTGAAGCAGAATGCACGCAGTACTATGATGTTTTAGTAAAACGTCGTCTTTGAAAAATTACGTCTCAAAGCTCCAATTATCACTGATTTTCACTCTATCGCCAATATCCCCAAGGAAGACGAATTTTCCCTCGTCCTTTAGCAGCTCTGGTAACTTGAGATTCATGATACGTTCACACTAAGCTGGGCCATAATGCCCTGTGTAATAACACTGAATGTAAGACATTCATCTCGGGTATCTGGCGTCAGCTGGAATCACGGATTTGATGTTTCCTCCAATTTTGGTCAGTCGTTCCTTGTATAGGGCATTTTATATATTGGATGAAATCTAGACGATATGAACGTACGTGAAATATCATAAGAATGTCTATAAGCAGCCACGCGATATTGTCCAATGTTGGAATGCATAATAATACAAGATAAAAGTTTTTACTAGTATTATAATTAAAAAAAATATAAATACTTATCTTAGGCCCGGCCTGTCTAGGACTTAAAAGAATGTGCCAACTGTGTTCCTTGCTTAGCATAGTTAATTAATGGTTAAGGTTAATGATACACACTAAAAGCATTTTGCAAGTTAAAGCTTGTGAAAAAAAATTTGACCGTAGACTCTGACTCCAAAATAAACCAGGCAAAGGAATAATTAACAGCTTCCATCTACCTTTTCCAGAGTGAAGGTAGATGAAAAGCTAAAAATGAATATCTTGATTGATAACACCGATGAGACATCTGAAGGTTCGTCATTTATTAGAAACATTGGATGGCTTTCCCTTTTGATGTCATCTAAATAAACAAACATTAGCCTTTATCGCACACAGTATTAATGTTTTTCTTTTAACATTTGCTCGCATCGCCGAGGGCCCACCTTTGATATCGAAAGCGTCTTCATTTTAATGAAAAAGAAACGTGAAAGTATTCTGTAAAGAAGTTTGCACACATGCGTCCTGCGTTTTTGACGGTGACTTAACGGATATTAAAAAAATTGGCTGAGCTCAAAAAATGTTTAAGCAACTTCAAGATTTTCTTGAAATTTAATGTTTAAAATTCGCTTACACTGTCGATAAAAATAGGATGTTTTTACCAAATATAAGTTATTATAGTATAATTTTGTTTACTAACGGGCCAGTCAAAGTCGCTTTCCATGAAAGAATTTTTCAAATCGGTCCAGTAATTTCGGAGCCTATTCAATGCAAACAATCAAATATTTTCTCTTAATTATATTAGAAAATAGTATGGCGAATGATTTATATCTCAAGATTATATAAATTAATAACTGTAATAAAATAAGTGACCACAATAAATAAGATTATTGTTTCACATAAGTCACAGCCATATTTGGACAGCTGTTAACTCGAAAACGGGCGTTGAAACACAAAGTTATTTGTGGTAAGAACAATGGTTGTTTAGCGCCACGATTCCAACCGAACCAAATTAAAATTGTCTAAAACTGTTGAATATTAAGAAATTCATAATAAATATAGGTACATACTATATTGTTTTTAAGAAAGAAGGACCATGATGGGGCGAAAAGACTCGAGTTCGGTCCTCAGTAAAGTTAGTGTAAGTATAAAAGCGCATTAAAATTTTGTAAATAATAATATTAAAAACTAGCTTCTGCCCGCGGCTTCGCTCACGTGGCACATCGATGAAACATACCCTATATGTTATTCGGGTGTATGAGCCATATTATTCTAAAGATTCATTAAAATTTCAGCAGGTTTTTTGTAAAAGAGTAACAAAAATCCATCAATACATACAAACTTTCGCATTTATAATATTAGTAGGATGCATTTAATTTTAAATTACAGATTTTGTGATACACGGATAAATGATCAAGTTTTATTCAAATCACAAATACTAAATTACTGTAGATACTATATAGAATACATACAGTTCACATACTTTGTTTATATTAAATATTAGAAAATGACATCGGTGGCGCTTGCTAACAATTGTCTCACCCTTAATGCGAGTTTTTGTTTCAACCCGGGCCGTGACTTTGATGGATTTATACCCAGGCTTATTGCAGTCTAGACTCAGTAAATGCGCCTAAATATTTAAAGTCGCTTCTGCGAACTATAAATATTAAACTGTCTGAATAATTGAGATGTATGACTGCGAGTATGTTACATATCAAGCAAATATTTGTATAATATGCAAGCATGATACGAATAGACATGCCACGTATCAGTCAAATATTGACGAGTTATGTGCTTTTTTTAAGGCCTAATAAATAAAGGCGATACGTAAATTATTGTGATATTACAATTAAACAGGACAGTAAATCTTTTTGATAATTGTCTTTTTGATAGATTATTTTATGCCACATAAAAAACATTTTACTAGTTTGACTGTTCTTTTAAAAAACTTAAGTGTAAAACTAAAAACTATGAATGAAATCACACGCGACTAATGTCAATAAACGGCTCGTAAGTAGTAAATTCATAATAAAATTAATCGTCTGCCAAACAATTCGTATTCATACCAAAAATAGTCGCTGAAACGAGCGTCTGCTTCATAAATAAGCTAAGCTAATGGTGAACCGCCCCTAATCCCCGCATCGCGGTTTGAATAAGGTTTATAACGAGCTTACGAACAGCCCCGTAGAACCGATGGGGTTAAAACGTTAACGATTACCCATGGATTTGTGTGAGGTGTATCAGAAAATATTGGCATTAATGCGTTTTAAGAATAATAATAATTATTACATAAATAAATAGCATTACGTCCGTAATCCCTGAAGAGATAGGCAGAGTCAAAGGACAGCAGGCCCTTGTTACCACATTCAACCAAAAATAGAACTGGGTTGGGTTAGATGGAAAAATCTGAAAAAGTATTGACAAGTGTCGCCTACACTATCACAATTAATCGCCTTTTACGACATGCTAGGCAAAGAACACAGTTGGCACATTTTTTTAAAGTCCCAGACAGACATGGGACGTCTAGGATAATTATACTAGGCTAGTAATAATTCCTGTTGTACATAGGTTAAGCATTTGATAAATTGATGATTTTTTTATAAAAAAAATTAAAATTCATGGTCTTCCCTTAATTTCCGATACTATGTTATTAAGCAAAAAAAAAAAATCCTTATGATGAAGCCTTTTGATCGGTATGATAAAGCTACAGGGTATTTTTTTTGTCGTGTAGCGGGTTTGATGCCCGGTTCAACCATGTAATAATTAAAAAAATCTAAACTAACTAACTAACTAAACTTCACGCCACTTCCCTAGCGGGGTAGGCAGAGAGAACCGAACGCCATATGGCACGATCCTTACACACCTCACTCGCCTCTTCAACATTCATAATCCTTTTCATACAAGCTCTACGATTTTTATGACTCCTAACATCACCTTCTTTTAATACACGACCAATCTGGTCGTGGTAGGTGAGCCTGGGCCTTCCGCGGCTCCTACATCCTTCCACATTCGCATTGTATATCTGTTTAGTCAATCTTTCGTCATCCATTCTTTCCACATGTCCGAACCACCGGAGCATGCCTCTTCTTACCTTGACTCCGACGCTGTCCTTCAGACCAACTCTCTTTCTTACATCATCATTCCGAACGCAGTCTGTGAGCGATACACCGCAGATTTTCCGCAGCGCACGCATCTCGACCGCGTTTATTCTACTTTCATGCTCTTTCTGCCATACCCAACTCTCGCTTCCATATGTTAGCGTAGGAATCAGCACCGCATTGTGTATGGCGAGCTGGGCCTTCTGGCTTAAGATTTTGCTGCCTAAAAGTTTTCCTAACGCTCCATTCACCCTATTCCCTGCATTCACTCTTCTTTCTATATCAGCGGAGTACCTTCCATCTCTACTAAATGCAGATCCTAGATATACAATTTCATTCACCTGTTCCAGCACTACATCGTCAACCGTTATCCTTGTATCCGTTCTGGTTTCATCTCTTTCAAACACCATAATCTTTGTTTTCTTCGCATTCAAATGTAAGCCTCTCTCCTTGCAATCATCTTTCAATGTTGTGACTAGTTGCTGCAGATCCGATGCCGACTCTGCTAGAAGTACGGCATCGTCCGCGTAAAGCAGGCAGTTCACAACCAGGTCACCCATACGCACTCCAACATTCATAGATCTAATCCTCTGGAGACAATGGTCGAGATATAGGATAAACAGCAGAGCAGACAGCACGCATCCTTGTCTGACACCAATATTGACGTCAAACCAGGGTGACAGGCTGCCCTCCACTTGCACGCATGCCGTACATCCCACATAGGTGGACTGCGCAGCACGAAGCAATGCTCCATCAATCCCATATCTCGGCAATATGTCCCAAAGGTCCTTTCGTACAACCCTGTCAAAGGCCTTCTCCATATCCACAAAACCGCAAAAAACCCTCTGACTTTTGGCCAGATGCTTCTCCACGATGTTGCGAAGAGAGAAAACTTGATCCGTGCATCCTCTACCATTCCGGAAACCTCCCTGTGCCTCCCACAACATTCCATCAGATTTCACCCTCATTCTCCTCTCAATAATCTTGCCATACACCTTTGCTGCTAAGCTGATCAAACTGATGGCTCTATGGCTGGCACAGTCCATACGTGACCCAGCACCCTTGTACAGAGGCACGATAACTGCCCGTCTCCAGTCCATTGGGACCTTTCCGTTTCTCCAGCATAGATTGCACAAGAACCAGAAAGCGTCCTGGACGCTAGCGCCACCTAGCTTGATCATCTCCGCAGATACCTTGTCTATTCCCGCGGCCTTTCCACTTTTCAGACTTCGTATCGACCATTCAATCTCATTCATAGTGATGTCTTCATCAGACGCCGGCACCACAGAATCAGACATAGCCTCACTCTCAGTGCCAACATCAGAGACATACTCATACATTTCTCCAAAATATTCACTCCACCGTTCTAACACCTCGTTCGGGTTTGCAAGAATGTCACCAGCTTTAGATTTAATCTTACTCATTCCGGATGCCGACGAATATCCCCGAGACCTCTTAACCTCCCTCCAAAAGAGCTTGGAATTAGCCTCGAAACTATTCGTCAGTCTCCTTTCTTCATTCATAGCTACTCTTTCACGCTTCTCTTTCACTAAAGCTTTGGTTTCACTCTTGCAATAACGGTATATTTCTTTCTTCATCTCAAGCATACTTTCATCCATTTGCAAAGATGAGACATAATCAAGCCAGGCCTTCTTCTTTCTCGCTACGGAGGCTTTGACCTCCTCATCCCACCATGCGTCACCTTTCATTGTTCTACGTCTCCTTGCGCATCCACATGCCTCTTTTGCACTGTCCACCATGCTCTCTTTCAAAATGTTCCAGCAATCATCAACATCTAAGCCAGAAAGACTCGCATTCGCAAGTCTTACATTGACTAAGCCTACATACACACTCCTTACACTTTCATCTTCCAGTTTTTCATTCCTTATCCTTTCAGTGCCTCCGCATGGAGTACGCACTCGCCAGTGCCTCCACTTCTTGAAAAGCCCAGCAAACCGGCATACTACCAGGTAGTGGTCTGTTTCAAGAGTAGGGCCTCTGTAGGCTCTTGTATCCAATATACTATTGCGGAGGCGGCTATCGACTAAAATCAAATCAATCACACTTTTTTGGTCATTCCGTCTCCAAGTATACGTGTGAATATCCTTATGACGGAAAATAGTGTTTGCCACAAGGAGGTTCCGTTCCAAACATACTTCCAAGATTTGCTTACCAGCATCATTCACTCTCTTGTCTCCATATGGGCCAAGGACTGCTTCATAGTCAGATCGCTTGGTGCCAACCCTACCATTCAAATCTCCACACATAATTATCCTCTCATTTCCTTCAGTCAGGTCCAGAATTTCTCTAACAGACTCCCAGAACTCCTCTAGTTCTTGGGGACTGGCTGAGCTTACTGGCGCATAGCCTGCAACCAGAAAGACTCGCGTAATACCCAGTTTAATACGAACCCAGAGGAGTCTCGGGCCAACTAATCCATAGTCTTTCACACCAGAGACTAAACGAGAGGAAAGCACTACTCCAACTCCACCGCTGGCATGACAGTTCTGTTCCACACCAGACCACAGAGCCATCATACCACCGGGAAGCTCATCTGCATCGCTGCCCTTCCGCTTAGTCTCTGTCAAGCACAGAACATCCAGGCGTCTCTCATTCATTAATAAATTTTAAAAAAATCTATGATTGCAGTTTAAATTGTTTTTTAAATTAAAATAATGGATTATTTCAGAAAATTGTTCCATCTACAATATTCAAGATTCAAGGTACTTTCCCTCCATGTGGCATAGCCGTGGGACGCCCTGTATAACTGGAAAGATAAGCAGAAGGTTCATATCTAAATCCTACAATGTGACAGTAATATTATTTAGGGAAATTGTCCGAAATTTTAGGATGACCTTCACTCGTTCATTTTATCGAGTTAAATTAGAACGGAAGCAGATAGTAGACATGGAATCATCCCTTGACGTTTAATGTGCAATGACAATGTTGTACGGATATTTGTCAACTTGAATAACGTCTTCTTTATTAGTATACTAGCTGTGCCAGCGGTGTCACCCGCGTTTATGGTTAATATTATAAAGACTATTTCCGTCATACATGATTTCTATGTAACTTTAACCATTAAGGCTGCACGCGACGGAAGCTTAAAAAATGGAGTAACTTCTCCCGTTTTCCCAACATTTCCCTTCACTACTCTGCTCCTATTGATTGTAGCGTGATAAAAAGTATACTATAACCTGCCCAGGAGTATGAAGAATAATTGTACTAAGTTTCGTTAAAATCCGTCGAGTAGTTTTTGTTTCTATAAGGAACATACAGACAGACAGACAGACAGACAGACAAAAATTTTACTGATTGCATTTTTGGCATCAGTATCGATCACTAATCACCCCCTGATAGTCATTTTGAAAATATATTTCATGTACAGAATTGACCTCTCTACAGATTTATTATAAGTATAGATAATATGTTTATTATTCGTGCAATAGTGTCATATTATTTAAGCTATGAGGGTTTTTTGAATTAAAACATCCAAAAGATGGCGTTACTGTGACTTGCGGTCTTGTCACCCTCCTCATTGGTTAGTTGTCAGACCAAACTGACATGCTGTCAACAAGGAGCCAATAGTGACAGTGATAAGACCACGAGGTTCCCTTGTGCCATCTGGCGGTTTTTGTATTTTTAAAAACCCTTATTAACAATATCATATGATTATTATTGCACGGCGTGATGTAACTTAATGATGCAATAATGTTGCAATATTGGAAGAGCTTATGTCCAATGGATGAGTAAAGGCTGATAGTGATGATCATAACGTCGAGTCATTAACAACAACCTAACAAAGCACGATCTTATTATTATAAACGCATTTATTGTAACTCCACGTTACATTTAATACATATTACGCATGGGCGCCGGGAGGGAGGTGCAAGAGGGTGCGCTTGATCCCTCTGCCTGGAATGAAAGTATAGAGACATAATTACATATTTTTTTATCCGAGTGCACCAGCGGGAAGGAAGGCATGAAAGCACACCGCTAGCATGATGATCCATTAATCTCTTTAATCAAACCTTCACGCTCTGTATAAGCACTTAATCCCAGATGAATTAAAATTGACGCCAAACAATAGGACTTGTACTAAATACCTACACGGCGGATCTAATCCTATCTAATTGTTCATATTTGGGGCTGTATTGTTTTGGCTGCGTATAAAGTCGTTCTGCGAGAGATTGGGTACTTAGTCCAACGAATTGGTTCTTGAGACACATTGTGGAAACTGAGCTGGATATAAGGGACTTGATTGTTCAGGTGAGCTAGGAATCAGGCATAAGGTTAGGGTTTTGGTAATTACGTAATAACTTGAGCGCCGCCAGGATTATTTTCAGGGAGGTAATACTTGTATTTATTATTTCAATATGAAATAATAAATACAAGTATTTTTATATTTTAGTATAAGTATATTGTTGGTACGTGTTGGTCTGAGACTTAAAAGAATGTGCCAACTGTGTTCCTTATTTTCCATCTAACCCAGCTCATGCAGTTTTGTTTTTGGCTGAATGTAGTTAAAGGGGCCTGCTGTCCCTTTTATTTTTGGCGTGATGTTATGTTGTTGTTGTTGTATAAATATTTTTTTCTTTCAATGTATTGTTTTCATCAAATTATTCAAAAAGAAAACTTGTTCCACCCATGCCTTGTCGGTACGGGCGAATGTTTGTTTATTTTGATAAGTTGAGGGCGGACTGGGAGCGGCGTACTCCGCTTTGAACTTGCCGCGCCTTCCTGTAGTTTTGGAGACAACGATCAAACATTCACGCTCAGTTGAGCCCGAGTGTTCAGTTAGAATAATATTTTAGCTATAGGATTGTCTTGGGAAGTGGCTCAATCAATATTGGTCTCTGAGGGCCGTGGGAGGCTTTTGTACGTAATAAATGTTTTATGTTCATTTTGTTGGGAATGTTGTATTACTCTTCTTGAGGTTTTAAATTTAGATCGGGCATCTCGTAAGTTATTGCATTATACCATAATGCAATAACTTACGACATATGTTTAAAATATACATACATTAAATAAAAGTAAACAATGCTTAAAAGTTAATTTCATTGTATTTTATTAAAAGGTGGTGCTTATCAACTTACCCTTTATTGCATCTGGCACTTTCATGTAGGTATTTTACAACGTAAGTACAAGAGTGTCATTGATTGTCCAATGTTGGTATGGGACTTAAAAAGAATGTGCCAATTGTGGTTCTTGTCTAGCATGTCGTAAAAGGTGACTAATGGAGAATCGAGTTTCAGGTATGTGCATTGAGTAGGTGACGAGCTAGCCACTTGTCACTACTTTTTCACAATTTTCCATCTAACCCAGTCCAGTTTTATTTTTGTGGTAAAAGTGGGCTTCTGCCCTTTTGACTCTGCCTACCCTTTCGGCGATTGCGGGCATGATATTATGTATGTATGTATGTTAGTCTGAAAGTGCTCTTACTATCAGAACTAACACTAATGTTCTTTGCTGTTACCGTTAGTCATCGAACGCCAAAATTTATAAATCCAACGAGGTTATCGCAAAACTAATAAAGTGTGCATAATAACAACAGTTTGCGATAAAAATTGCCAAGCCCCGATCTATGATGACCCACTATCAATGTACAATGCTTTTACATACTTCCTTATTTCGTCCTAATTCACGATCGATCAAGGATTTGGAATAATGATGTTCACGAAGTGTATCTTAATGTGCTTACAGCACAGTATGCAGATACATCATATTTGCATTAATAAAACTAGCGTACGCACTTTTCGTAATACTAGGTCGCTTATTAACGAACGCACTTAACTTGCAGAGCCCCGATGATGAAAGAAATTTAATATGGAAGTGCTACTTGTAAATCAAAGGCTTCGCGCTCAGATAAGGGCTTTCGACGTCACAGCTGCGTCAGTTGCAAGCTTATCGCTGTCCGGCGCACTGTATCAGTATTGAGTCATGCATTAAGTGTCATTATTTGGCGGCACGCCAGCCCCAGGTCTATGCTTTCGTGAACGTGTTGTGTTTGCTATTATTTAAAGTTTACACTTTCGTTAATGAAAATCTTGTGGTTGCTTCATAATCTAGTTTATTAATTATTTCGCGCTTGATCCGCGTAGATAAGCGGAGTTCAATAACCTTAAAGGGTATTATTATGAGAGAACGAAATGCGTGTTCGATAAATCTCTATGGAACAGTGTTTAATATATGTTGTGGAACGGATTTATACACCAGTGATCCACCCCGGATTCCCACGGTGAGCACAAATCAATTTGATACATACATACAAACCTACTTCTTGAATTACTCTTTACATTCGTTAACATACTTTGAGGAAGTAGTTTAAAAGGTTGAAGCGAAAAAACTGAAACGTCGGCTTTGTTTAACATGTAAAGACTTAGACCATCATACCCATTGTTTTACACTTAACCGATTACGATAAGGCACACCTGAAACCTGAATGGACATAAAACATGTTTAATCTTAGGAAAAATGGATACATTACTTTCGAGAGATAGTCTTTATGTAATAGACTAATTTTCACGCAGGCAGTCGCTGGCATAACCTTAACTTTCTATAAATCCGAACTTCATAATCCTTGTTAATTAAACATTTAGGTAAGCACTTGCGAAATATTTCCTTCGTATACCCATTATGACATGGGTTATTAAAGGTTTCGTAGTTTCTCATTCTATAACGAGTATAACAATACAGCGACAACGTTATCGTAAATTTGGTTCGTACATTTTGCGATTATTAAAACGCGCGACTTTTTTCTAGCGAAACAATTACTTTGACGAGGGTTAAACAATCTTGGGCCGCGACGGTGAAACGTAAAAAATTTTAGCTGTTAGCCCAAACAATAGTTTCCTTTTAAATTTAGCTGTGAATATATAAAACAACAAATGTTCAAGTCAAGGGTACTGGGGACGCTTTTCATTTCGGTGTAATTTTATCACAAAAATGTGTTTAATATTATATATATACCTACCATAAGTGCAAGATATATTATCAGAGATTAATGTTCTTATTGCATTAAAAACATTAAAAAAGATAATGATGAATATGATAAACAGTTTAGCTAATAATAATGCGATCCCTATGCAATGCAATATTTAAATGCAGATTATAAATAGAGTGGAAATAAATAATGATGTAAGTAATAAATTTAGAATGCATTGCTTTATTATTTTATCAGAACGTATACCTAGAAAGAAGTTTAATACCTGTATAAAATATCTAGTGTTAATTGAAAAACGTAGTTGATATTGAATATTTAATGTTGAAGAGGCGAGTGAGGTGTGTAAGAATCGTGCCATATGGCGTTGGGTTCTCTTTGCCTACCACGTTAGAGAAGTGGCGTGAGGGTTAGTTAGTTAGTTAGTATGATATTATAAAATAAACCAAAACATCAGTATTCCTGTGCCGATGTTCGTTTCCCCGCGTCAATCAAGTTCCCGCCACTCCAAGACAAATCGTCTCGCGTCATCGCGGAGCTAAATGTTTCCGATATCAATGCTATATCCGCGTACGTGGTTTGTTTATGTCTCCTGGGACCCGTCTGGGTTCTTTATACGAGGTCGGTTCACGAGCCCATACGTTTTTATGCGGGTTGAACTGATTTTACGGACGGCGTTCGAAGGTTGGGAGTTCACTGGGGGTTGGTTCGTCGTTTCTGTCGGTTTTCTGTTTTTTTATTTTATTTTTTATGTTGCAAATGTTTTTTCCAGTGTTAAATCCGAGTGTGTTCTTACTTCTATATTTGATGAGAATTTTATTGATTTCTGAATATTAAGCCGTATGTGACATATATACATTCGTTTTAAGTTTAAAGATCTTTATTTTTCTCATAAGATTTACAAAATCACTTAGATGAGAAACATTATTTAGCAATTATATTCCGTTGGGCAAGAACAAAAGGAAAACATCATTAGGTATTTTGCCTTACAGTAATGTTAAAACTTAACACAGCACATCGAACAACACACAAACTGAGAAATTAAATGTTAGGCCGGTAGGTGTAAGTATCAACCGTCGCTTGACCGCACTTCTACCCGCCACACTCCCTCAACGTCGGCCCGATTGCCGGTACTACGCCTACATTACATACAGTTTTCAAAAATGGTTCAATTGTTCAGAAAAGGCCCTTATAGTGGATAAATAAATAAACTGGGACGTGTTATATCTTGGTCTGGGTTTTTATGTTTTGCTTTTTTCTAATTTGAAGCTTGTCAAAATCAGTACAACGTATATAAAATTAACGTCGTAGATTAAATTGATTCTGAATTTTTTAATCATAGAGACGTATTATGTAGACTTTTATCGTTTTTAAAGGCTATTTTAAATTTAAAAAGTTAAGCTGTAAAGAAGCCAAGCCAGCGTAAACAAAACGAAATGCCAATTACAAATCGAGCCATAATTCAGTGTTTACGCGTATTTCACACGACATCATTTGAGGCGTCTGGGGAGCCTGTGAGCTGATACACAGTCGAAACAGCTTGTAAATTTCGGTGCCCTGGCAATATATATTTTTTGTGAGTGCATTTCTCATTGATAAATATTTATTGACATTTTGATTTTGTAATTGACAATCTGCTTACTTCGTCGATTAAAAAAAGTAACGTTAACATTAGGTACATACCTACATTAAATGTAATAAATAAATATAACATTTAGAAAACAAGGTAAAAAATTACATTTAAATATAGTTAAGAGTCTGAAGTCAGTAGTTTAGGCACATGCATCATGGAAATTAAAATCATATTAAATACGAACCCCTGTGTTTATCGAACAGTAACTTGTCTGAATGCTCTTGTGGTGGGTATCACATCTATTTCATTTCAAACTTTTTATCTCGTTGGGGTGATTAAACCAGTCATCTTAAGAGTTCTAACAACCATTATAGTTACAGAGGTCACATAAAGACATTTAATATTTAAGCTTACACTAACAATTTATAAACTACTTTTTCCGCATTACCAATAAATCTCTATAAAAATCGACTGTCGAATGGCATAAACGCTCTTAATAAATCCGCCAAATGGCGTCGCTCACTGCCGACTACAAAACCTCATTACGAATAACATGATTGTGAGATAAACAGAGCGGTTCCTGTGTTCTTTCATTGTCTTAATTTGCGGAATTAAAATAAATACCCATTAGTGACTCCATGCGAGGATTTCTGGGAACAATTTTCCTGATTAGTGATTTGGAACATATTTGTTAATAAAACATTTTTGTTTGATGATGGTTGTGCGCAATTAAGGCATTAATTTGTGTATCATATGATTACGAGTTATATATACAGCCGTGAATAGTATAGACTTTATGTCAAATGTAAAGTATGTAACATGTAAATTATGGTCAAGCAAATTGTTTTCATTATTGCTGGAAGGATATAACCCAAAATAGTAAGGTATATAAAAACAAATTTTCCTTTATGATTATTACTTGGGTTTATAAATGAAATGATAATAACTGCCGATTTCTGGAACGATAATATTTCTTTTAGAGCGCAAATTGTGCTTACAAATAAGTTAACTTCTTCATAACTATATATGTATAATACACAAGTATATAAATATACTGACATATGTATGTACGAGTATACTATAAAGTTTTATAAACGAGGTTTGAGACGTTCTTTACGAAATAAAATCTCCATTTAAAAATCGCCTTATCAATCACTTAGATGCAGACATTTAGTTCTCGATTACCTGAATAGCAGAATGATTTGGTCTACATCATTTACTGTTAGCAGTGTTAGATATCTGAATAATGTAATATTTTTGTCCACAGCGAAATTAACGACATCAACCTGGGCCTCCTGGTGGAGGTGTGGAACAAGGGAGTGATCTGGGACCGTGCCCTCGGGTACCATTACTTGCCCCTAACTTCGGTCGCCTACAACGAGGTAAGAGGGTTAGAAGTTGGGACTCTTTAGCACTGTTGGTACTAAAAGGTGCATTGGTGAAGCTGGTTTCCCACGATGCGTTGTAGCAGACTGTTGTTATGGAGTTTCGGTTTTAGGTAAAAAAAAAAAAATATTTTAAGGCTATTCCCTATTTCCAAACTAAGCTTAAAGCTTGTCCTATGGATACTAGGTGAACGGATAGACATACTTAAATACGTTTATAAATAATCATGACTCGAGTACAAATGTCTATGTTCATCACACGAAACATTTGCCCCTAGCGGAATTCATACCCGCGACTCTTGGTTTCGTGGCCAGGGTCTTTGACCACTCAACCAATGGGCCTGTCAAAAGAAAGAATGGATGATAAATGGAGACTATTGACTGAATGTTTATACATTCAGTCCTCAGTCGATTTTATGATCGCGCGGACTATGGATGGAAAGTGATGAGTATGCAAAAGGAGGGTGATTGGTAAACTTGAAAGGGTGCATAGACTACATATAAAAGGACGTTGCGGCAACGCTTCCAATTTGATAATTGTGGTATAAATATAATGTTTCACATCTGCGTTATATTATGTTGTATTACTAATCAAATCTTATTAACTTGATCAAAGCCATTTATTCTGTTCATTTGGAAGTTGTTCTTCCGCGAAACGTCAGCAACAGGCACTTTTGCTCTCTTCAAAAATGGTTGGTTTAAAACATTATTAAGTCTTCGCGAGCAAACTTCGCTACTCACATGTTGTACTTGACACAATTGTGACATCACCGACTCCGAATTACAGTGAAAAGAGTATGAGTTAACGAGCCATTGTCCCAGTTCCACTTTAGCGGGCTAGAGGGCTCACCTTGCTTTTCAATTCGTGTTTTTTTTCGTTGCGTTTCGCGAGGGGACTCGCGTTCGGTGTTCGTCATTCGCATTTCAATAAGTCTCGTTCGTGTTTCTATTTGCGGAGCTTAGCGGTTCGCGAAGCCAGTTGGGTTTTGAAATTGATTTTAGCACAGGTGATTCAGTGAAGACTCAGTTATTGTGTAATAGTTGAGGATCAATTTAAAAATGTGACGATCGTTTGAGACTTGTTATCTTTCACCTATAATCACAAGTGACTAGCTACACAATCATGTACCCAAAACCCGATATATCATAAGTCACCTTTTACGACATACTAGGAAAAAACTACAGTTGGCACATTCTTTTTAAGTCCCAGACTAACATGGGACAATGGGCTGGGTTAAGTGGAAAATTGTAAAAAAGTAGTGAAAAGTTGCTAGCTTGTCGCCTACACAATCACATACCCAAAACCCCATATACCTACCATTAGTCGTCTTTTACGACATGCTAGGCAAAAAACACAGTTGGCACATACTTTTTAAGGCCTGACCAACATAGGACAATAATTTAATAGGCTATATTTAGCCTTAACGATGTTATGTAAATGCGTAACTCAAACGAAGTTAGCGGAAAATAAAATTTGCTTTGTTCAAATCGCTTTACGGCACTAAATATGCACTTATGTTAATATACCTATTGTATATAGCCGTTTGATATAAATATACCTGGGTGATGCAAATTAAATTTACATAAAACTTTTTGTTTGGACTGCTGAGGAGTTCATTTTTCATAGATCTAAGCATATTAAATGTCTTTTCTGTTTTAACTATGAACTTTATCTTGATCCATAGGCGCAAATGAAACAAAGAAAGAATGTAAATTGCTGACATCTTCAGTCGATGGAGGTATAACTTGTAAATGAACTGTACAAATTGCTCGCTGCGCAATACTGTTCGATGAGACACCATTGTAAGTTAATTTAAGTACGCCATTTGTAATTTGAAATAAATATTGTATAAACACATTATAGATATCTTTACATTATAAATGGGAAATTTAGTTTCTTTGTTAAACACGTTTTTACTGCTTAATTGACATTAATATCAGTAAATTTTCCTATGTTGGTCTGGGACTTAAAAATAATATGCCAACTGTGTTCCTTGCTTAGCATGTCGTAATAGGTGACTAATGATATATCGGGTTTTAGGTGTGTGATTGTGTAAGAGACAAGCTAGCCACGTGTCACTACTTTTTTACAGTTTTTCGTCTAACCAGCTGTTTTATTTTGTGGTTATTTGCCCCTTTGACCTACCTACCCCTTCATGGATTGCAGGCGTGATGTTATGTTATGTATCAGCCATTTTTTGCATACACATTCTCAGGGGAACAAGCAGAAAGGAAAATTAAGTCAGGATATTTCATCTATTAAAAATACTATTCCTGAGGGGTAAAAAACTTATGAGCGAAATTTCAGGATCTAGTTAGTCATAAATTAGCGCATTGACATTGTAATAAATATAATACACATTAAATATATTATAAACCTTAATGCTCATAAAAGTATGAATTTATGGGTTAACTAAAACGAGATTTTTGATGATTTTCACTAATGTCAGCTACATTAATTAAAAAGTAAAATGTAGGCCATAACTTACAAGTATGCATAATAATACATTCAGTATTTGTTCCCAATTTTCAAAAGTCAAGTTTTTCGACGACGGTCATTGCCCACGTTTCGATATATTATTCAAATCGAGTTCTTTTTACGTCGGCATAATAGCTTCGCCGATTAACGTGGGGAACCTAGCCATTCATCAGTAATTGATACGATTACGACTGAAACATTAATGAGCCTGCAGTCTATGGCTTAATGAGGCCTGCTTGGTGAATTTAATTTAGTGAGTCGCAAGCATCGGGTTAAATAGCCTTTGACAAGATATTCGTATGTTTCAGCAGGTTTTTGCACGTGCACTTTAAAATTTATTACAAGTGGAACGAATAAGAAAAAATTATGAATTCATTATTCAGAAAATATCTAGAATTATTTTTGAACGCGTGCCGGATTTATGCTAATTATTCGGGATAGTATTGCCGAAAGATCGATACTATTGATAGTATTGCTCTTCATTATCGTTTTGCACTATCGATAGTATTGCTGTTTCCCAATAGTTTTCAGTATCGATAGACTATCGATACTATAAATTTTCTTGAACTATCGATAGGCAATACTAATTCGGTATCCCCACTGACGTGATTTTATGCAGGTTGCGCTGGGTAGGAATATCGAGCTACGCAGTCTTCTGACACACACGTATACCACGCACTTCAGTGAACATAATGTCCACGGTAATCATTGAATGCTCTAAGCCCTCGTGCAAAATGGAGATTGAGAACAATTGAATTGCAATGTGACGATGTACTTCCCGTGCTTGCCAGTAAGTCTAATTAACTTCCACCATTTACATGGTCGAAATCTAAATCTTACTAATCAGACGCTAAACAGCCCTGTGATTGGCATTCTATTCTTGGCTGGACCTCCACATCTCGGGTAAACCAGATGGACAGGAGGATACTGTCTCATTGGAAAGGTCGTCTTTCGCTTGGAAACGTGGTCTGAGATAACGGAGAATTTTTCCAGTTTAATAAGTAATTTAATTTTCTATTTCCAGAGACGTTATTGTATTTCAGAAAATACTTCGACGTGAACCCCAATTTTTTTCTAAATAAAACCACCGTTGTCGACATTATTAGCCTTCAAACAAACTTTCCCATTTATATCTCCAGTTAGGATTAGTTGGGAATAGATCTTCATGGATGTCTAAATGCTTTTAACGCGTCTATTTCTGGGAGCGTTCAGGCTGATACAAGCTGGAAATAGTTACCGCACTGTACTAAGTGGAAGTATCTTCGAAATGCTTTAAACTCATTCTAAATCGCGTCACATTCTGGCTCGTATTTTATGGTAACGGGGCAATGAGTCCTTGGAGTTCAGAATCTTTTGCTCTATATTGTCTCCTTTAAAGATTTATTTCCCCACGTAAATAAATCAGGCTTGTGAAATAAGTAATGGTATTAATTTTTGTATCGTTAACCAATATCTATTATATGCCCGATCAACCCAGGATGAGAGTTTTTAAAGCATGCTTCATGATTCGAATGTGGTTTAATCTGACTTATATAGTTGCATAACAACTTTTTATTAGTCGCCATTGGAAACATTTTCTTGTATCTCCAATTCCATTTATCCATCACGTGTGTACCTTCAAAAGGACACATACGTCCAAAAGCCACACTTGAGCTACCTTTCTTATTTTGTTTAAATAAAAGCCTTTCTCCCAATTCTGTATTATCGGTATGACTAATAGTATTTTTTTAATTTATAATAAAGTCATGACATGCTGCTCCGATTTTTTTTGATAATATTGAAACCTTATTTTAGCTCTCTCTGAATTTAAATTTCCATTTAAACTTCACACTAATACCAAGCTAACCTCAAGGCCACGAAGACATTCACCCGTCCGTCTCATATTGGTTCGTGATATGCTGGCGTCTCCCGTTGATGAATAGTTTTGCATTGGAATTTCTATATTGAGGGTTTAATGCGCTTCGTCACTAATGAGAGTGCGGAGACACGATATTGCATGTGAGATATGTAAATCGGGAAATTGTAGTGCCCTACGTTTAAATTGAACATGTAGGAGAGATTACCTCTACTTGTGCAATTTGAACGTTTATATCGAAAATATAGGAGGAACAGGCCCATTGGTCGAGTGGTCAGAGACCCTGGCCACGAATCTAAGGGTCGTGGGTTCGAAACACGCTAGGGGAAAATGTTTCGTGTGATGAACATAGAGTAGACATTTATACTCGAGTCAAGGATGTTTATAAACGTATTTAAATATGTCAATCCATTCACTTAGTATCCATAACACAAGCACAAGCATAGTTTGGAACTAGGGAATTGGTGTGTCAGTCTGGAGAATTTATTATTGTTATTATTATAACAAAAAGTATTAGATATTAGCAAATTATAATGTTATATTATAATTTGCTATCTACATAAGAATTTAATTTGTTCTGAAAGTATGTAAAAATAGCAATAATCCATTTTTTTTTACTGTAGACTTCTATATTGCAATGATAATCGCGAATTTAAGATTACATTTAAATTCGCGATTATCATTGCAATATAGAAGTCTACAGTAAAAAGGCTAATAATGTCGACAACGGTGGTTTTATTTAGAAAAAAATTGAGGTTCACGTCGAAGTATTTTCTAAAATAAAATAACGTCTCTGGAAATAGAAAATTAAATTACTTATTAAACTGGAAAATTTTGCCGTTATCAGATCACGTTTCCAAGCGAAAGACGACCTTTCCAATGAGACAGTATCCTCCTGTCCCTCTGGTTTACCCGAGATGTAGAGGTCCAGCCAAGAATAGAATGCCAATCACAGGGCTGTTTAGCGTCTGATTAGTAAGATTTAGATTTCGACCATGTAAATGGTGGAAGTTAATTAGACTTACTGGCAACCAGAAATGTGAGAAAGTCAACTGTGTTTATAGCGATGATAATGATGGCAGTATAGTTGATAATCATGCTACACGTATAAACATGTTAATGCAAGGAACATGCATAATGACGCCCGATTCCGCCTTCCTGTCACGTAAATGACATGACTGGCTTGATGGCGCATTCGGTAGTGACCCTTGACTCCTCATGCGCCAAGAGTTGTGGGTTCGATCCCCACACAGGGCAAACATTCGTGTGATAAATACTTGTTTGATGGGTGTAAATATCCAATACTATTTAAGTATATATTTGTAATAACACTGTTGATTCTGATATTCGTAACGCAAGTGCTTAAGCTACTTAGCTCTGAGTCAGATTACTGTATGTCATGTGTTCTGATATTTGTTATTATTTATTTATTTCAGTCAATGCAAATATAAGATATGATGATGATAAAGAAGATGATGATAACGACTCTAATGAAATGAAATGAAATGAAATTATCTTTATTTACGTAGGCTTATATAGGCACTTATAATTCGTCAGTACATACAAATGAAAATGTAAATTTACCACCGTATTCGGAAAATAGCTTCTACCGAGAAGAACCGGCAAGAAACTCGATAGTTACTCTTTTCATGGCCAAATTCACAATAAGTATCAAAAACAATTATCATATTTTTAAGCTATGCTATACAAATCTATACAAAGTAAATATGTATAATAGCAATTACCAATGACGATGATATTGTTGCAGCAGGAGTGCGGTGGACGCTGGATAGAACTGGAGGCGCAGCTGATGATGCGCGGAGGCGCGGTGGTCGGCACCACAGGGCCCACTGGGCACGCCTTGCTGCTCGACTGTCGCTTCGAGCCGCCTTTCGGTAAGTTCCTTGAAAATAGTCTTCACTTCTTGAACATGGTCCACATTCTCTTCAGTTAAGGTGAATAGCCATTCCGTGTGCTGCTTTCAAACAGAGCGTGAAGAGCCTCGAGAGTCAGCTATGCTGACTGTTAACTGTTTACTGTTTACTGGTTGACAGATAGTCTTGCTGACAATGGGGTATTGGGCTTCTCTTTTTAGCTTACCATCAGCTGTATAGGAGCTATTATCTGCACTGATAAAAATATGTCTAGTAATGAATACCGGGACATAATGCTGGGTAGAGGGGTTTCTTTACAAATCCCACACTTACTCGTACACAGACGGTGTTCAGACTCTTGAAAAGTTTTCTTGTGCCTGATTGTTTTAATGAAACTTGTTGGAAGTAAATTCACAATTTAAATAGGTTTAACTTGTCTATTGTTGTTATTGAATATCTCGCAATTAGTCAGCAACAAAAGAAAAGAAAAATGATGGACAGTCCAAGTTATCGTCGTTTGTATATACAAACAATAATATGAAAATATAGAATAAAATATAGAATTTATGAAAAAATCTGACTAGGTATATACCTAGTCATATTTTTTCATAAATTTTAAGCGTTTCAACCCTTAAAATTCTTCTGTATATAACAGGTGATAAAGGGCTCCTAAATTACTACTTTTTTTAAAGCAGCTGTGTTACCTTTAAATAAAAAAAATTTTCATTAGCCACGGTTTTGTGTTACCCTTGAGTAAAAATAATGTTCATTTGCCGTCAATTAGTAATGAACGCAGAAGTATAAGCGTGTTGATTTTTGATTACTGACCCTTAAACACAGGTTGGAGCGTTCACAATGGGATTGTAATTAATGAAACGTGGATTTAAGACGGTGGGCCATTTAAATTCTAAGGGGCCTGAGTTCATAAACAGTTCTGACCTACTTTAGTATAGGCGACAGAGCGAAGTTTGAGTTTAACGAACATATAAAGATTTAATAACTATGTGACCTTTAAGTAGACGATAAAAATGATAATTAAAAAGAAGATATATACAGCAAAAATAGTTGATCATTTATCGTGAAACGATCCACATTCATGTTTTATTGTAGAATATCAATTTATGAAACTATTTAAACTACGTGTTTTTAAGTCTATTTCTTTTTTAATAATGGATATTTCCTCATTACAAGGAAAATAATTAAAAAAGCCTTCGTATGTATTTTACTATGAAACAAAAATTAAGCTTTTAAAGAATTAAAACCAACGTTAATGACATTCGGAAGGTGTAAATCCACGTGAAATAGCGTAGAGCAGGAAAAAATATTATTATTTATATACGGATACGCTTAGCTTAATACTGGGCTATAAAAGTATAATCAGAGCTTTTAAAGTCATGGTGGTTTCAAATGGTACCAGTTAGTGTTTATTAGTTGAAGTGCGGAAAGCTTTTAAAGTTATAGGAATACACCTGCTTACGAGTATGAGTTTGTAGAAGTATTGTATATTTACTAGAAATAATACTGACGGGACTAAACGCGATATGCATTATGTAGTACATGAGTACTTACAGCTTGACGTTTCGGCCGTGTTGCAACGACCGTGGTCACAAGCGGACTGGGGGTGCGCGATATACTACATCAGGGTTTTTCAAACTTATGGCTCCACTTACCCCTTTAAAGTCCCCAGAGAATGGCGAACCCCTAGACCCGACCCCCCCCCCGAGTAGATTCAAATCAGACAGTACGTTCAGTAGCGCGTCCGTCGACAAGCGTGTCGCACGGGTCAGTCGCTCATCCTCCATTACATAAATCTTCCTGCGAACCCCCTATGATCGAATGGCGAACCCCTAGGGGTTCGCGTACCCCCCTTTGAGAAACGCTGTACTATAATGCATATCGCGTTTAGCCCCGTCAGTATTATTTCTAGTGATAATGCACCGCGAAAGTTTCAAATCATATATAGTATATTTACTTCCTATACTGTACTCCTTCTTAAGCTAGCTTATTTCAAGAGTTGATGTCTAAATGTGTACATGAGTACTACACTCATTTGAATATACTTTAAATTAAAGCTCTCCTATACCATCTGCCTATTTGTGCTGATGAAGTTAATAATGTGGGATTTTTAGTGCTGTCTTGTTAAGGTGTTAAAGTATCGATGAGTATAGAAATAATACTATTTGCTTCATAAAATTTAAAATATGTATTTATGAGTTTGTAGATTCAAATATTTTAAGTAAGTTTAGATATAATATTACTATCTGTTGCCCGCGGCTTCGCTTTGCTTCGCGTGGAGTTCGAAAATGTAATTCCCGTGGAAATTTTTCGGGATAAAATAGAGTTATGTCCTAATCCAAGGTATAAGCCATCACCATTTCAACTTTCAGCCAAATTAGTTCAGCCGTTTTGCCGTAAAGAGAAACAACATTCAAACATCCAAAGTTACAAACTTTCGCCTTTATAATATTAGTAAAATAAACTTAAAATCTAACTAACTAACTTCACGCCACTTCTCTAGCGTGTTAGGTAGAGAGAATCAAACGCCATATGGCACAGTCCTTACAGTAAAAATCTAGAGAGTATTAATATACCTCAATACTTATTGACATAAACACAAAGGTAGAAAGTGAATATTAGATACGCATAACTTTCGCCTATGATAATTGCACAAAAGCAGCGCCGTATGAGGGTTTAATTTTTTTTTAATTAGACAACTGTATTCAAAGGAAATGTTGTTCCGATATTTCTTTTTCAGTTACTTCTTTTTTTATTTTTTATAATCTTGCTTTGGCTAATTTGACTTTGAATAATGAATGTGTTTTTGTGTCCGTTATTTAAATGCCAAAGAAAACACTTTTATGTGTATGTCGGCAGGACAGCGACGTCATTGTACACCGGTGTAGCAAAACACCACGTGCACCGATCACGTGCACCGATCACGCCACCGAGCGCTCCCCACCGCCCGCTCTACTCAACTTGTTTTGCAACGGGTATAAAAGGACCGCGCAGCGACGGAGCGGGCAGTCTTGGCTCTGGCGTTGCTCGGTGCACTGGTTGTACTAAGCTAGCTTATCCTAGACGCTCTCGGATAATTAATTTAAAATTAATTATTAATTTAAATTAATTATTATAATTAATTGTAAAAGTGTCCTGTGGCAATTTATAATTAATAGAACAATATTCACTTGTGGTAAAACCCTAGGTATTTACCACAAGAGATAATTGGGTATTGGGATTATTAAGGGGTATTAAGGATTTAGTTCTGGATAGTAATTGTAATCCTAATTTAGACATTGAAAAGCTTGATTTATCCTGAGATCCCTGACTTCTTATTCAGTATATCCACCTACTTCCTACATCAGAAGTGGGATCGGATCCACTCCCACTCCCTAATGTCTTGGCACAACCACCAATGTCATTCTTTGCTGGAATGGAAGCCATTTTTAAAACAATGGCTGAGAGCATAAATTCTCAACGCAACTCTTCATTATCATCTTCCATACCGACGGTGTTGGCACCTTTTGATCCCGATGTCCCTGAGTCTGATATCACCAACTGGTGCGCGTTAAGCGAAATGATCATAAAAAAAAAAAAGGAAATTAGAAGGTGTTAACCTAATTATAACCCTAAAGGGGCGTGCTGCTACCTGCCTTACAAAAGTACAAACTGACAGAATTTCTTAACCCAAGTAAAATACCTCGCGCACGATTTTAATTGATTCTGAAAATGCCATACCTGTTTATTCTGAATCTACAATTGTAGTAACACAAGCTGATGTCCATAGAGCTCATGATAGTCATTTAAGATGTGGTCTTGTAATTATCATTGTAGGGCTTAGCCGGTCCAATGATAATAGTTAAAAAAAAAAGAGAAGGAAAAAAAAGAAAAAAAAAGAGAAAAAAAAAAAAAAGCAAAAAAAAAAAAGAAAAAAAGCATGAAGAAAGAAAAAAAGAAAAGAAAAAAAAAATTTAAAAAAAAAAAAGCAAAAAAAAAAGTAAGGTTTTGAAGGGCATAAGCCGGACCAAAACTGATTAGTGTTGCAGGGTTCAAAGGAACCGGTCCAATGCTATTTGCCTGAAGGGTCGATGAGACCGGACCAGAGCTGTATTTGTCT
Source organism: Glyphodes perspectalis (assembly GCA_951394215.1). NCBI lineage: Eukaryota > Metazoa > Arthropoda > Insecta > Lepidoptera > Crambidae > Glyphodes > Glyphodes perspectalis. The sequence continues at coordinate 9,893,868 of OX596215.1, forward strand.
GAAGGGTCGATAAGACCGGACCAGAGCTGTATTTGTCTGAAGGGTCGATAAGACCGGACCAGAGCTGTATTTGTCTGAAGGGTCGATAAGACCGGACCAGAGCTGTATTTGTCTGAAGGGTCGATAAGACCGGACCAGAGCTGTATTTGTCTGAAGGGTCATTGAAGACCAGACTAGAGCATATCGATGTGTAAAGATTGGTAATTTTTTTTGTCAGGATGATCGAGCGATGCTTTTAGTTCTAGAACTACAGCGAGGTTGCTGCGTACGAGGACGTCCGCATGTCAGCATGGCCGTGTCGGCAGGACAGCGACGTCATTGTACACCGGTGTAGCAAAACACCACGTGCACCGATCACGTGCACCGATCACGCCACCGAGCGCTCCCCACCGCCCGCTCTACTCAACTTGTTTTGCAACGGGTATAAAAGGACCGCGCAGCGACGGAGCGGGCAGTCTTGGCTCTGGCGTTGCTCGGTGCACTGGTTGTACTAAGCTAGCTTATCCTAGACGCTCTCGGATAATTAATTTAAAATTAATTATTAATTTAAATTAATTATTATAATTAATTGTAAAAGTGTCCTGTGGCAATTTATAATTAATAGAACAATATTCACTTGTGGTAAAACCCTAGGTATTTACCACAAGAGATAATTGGGTATTGGGATTATTAAGGGGTATTAAGGATTTAGTTCTGGATAGTAATTGTAATCCTAATTTAGACATTGAAAAGCTTGATTTATCCTGAGATCCCTGACTTCTTATTCAGTATATCCACCTACTTCCTACATGTATGAACGTATTAGTATCTAGACAGATTGAATAGACAAAGCTGGGAGACAAATAATATAGGTTATGGATTAATTGGACTAACTCATTTGTTACTGTATCCCATGTTATTGATATTTCATTTATCAAACGTTTGCACAAAATAAAAAATTTGAAAACTTTTCAAAATTAGTATATCTTAAGTTCTTGCAGCTGTATTAATTTTGTTACCGACTTCGATTTTCCCGGAAAATTGACGAAAATACCTTATTATTCCTAATGTCTTTTGAAGTTTTAAGTCCTCATTACGATACGCATTTATCATTGTCTGATGTAGATTTAATGTGGATTATATTTGCTTTGTGAGCATTTCTTTTGTAACTGCACATAAAAGCTTATTAATAAGCTTACATTGTTCTCAATTGATCTCCAATTCTTATAGTCGTCTTTTGTGTCCTAATAAGGTGACGGTTTTGTTTTAAATATAGTTCTCAATGTGTTTAGTAGTACGTATGTACTCTAAAGTATTTATGTAAGTAAGTAAGTACCTACAGTTAGACTGTAAATAAATAAGTACTTATTTACAGTCTAACTGTGACTTATTTACAGTCTAGACTGTAAATAAATAAGTACTTATTTACAGTCTAACTGTGAGAATTTACCGCAGGAATTCTGGTCATTTATATATCAACAACGAACGTGTTATTTTAATTTTAATATATTTCGGGAAAGATCTTTTGATTGTATATTTAGGGTAAATCTAATATAAATTATAATATATAAATTATAAAGAGGAAAGATTTAAATGTATGTATGTAACAATTAAACTCTAAAAGTACTCGATTTATTTCAAATATTGTTTCACCATCAAAATGGTACGTTACCCTTAATTACCATAGGCTATAGAATATTTTGAAAATATTAAAAAAATTCGTGCCTTACATGACTATCGAGCACATTGGAAATGAATTTACGGAATTTGACTTTTTGACTTTTTTCAAAAAGTTTAGGGCTACAGGACAAACCCTTATACCGATCGTCTTTGTTTTTAGGCTCAAAATATAGCTGACTAAATTATCGAAAGGCTTTATTCTAAATTTTTTTCAAAATGTCGAGCGCCAAAATCATAAAATTAAAAAAAAAAATTTTTTTCCCTATTTATAACTAACTTTAAAAATTTTTGCTTATTCTTTTTGTTCTTACAGCTTTAGTGAATACGCGTCTTTGGAGTCTTTTTTGAATATTTACACTTTTTCGTGAAATTGGAGCGATCGAAAAGACATTTCCAATGTCAAAAGTTAGGTTAAGTTAGATAATAAATGTCCACCCGTGCAAAGCCGGGGCAGGCCGCTAGTACATACTTAAAAGTGTCAGTTACCAGTACCTTCAATTATAATAGATGTGTTAGATCAATGATTCTGGTGGTCAAAGCGGACTTGAGTTGAATGAGGTTAGCATTGCACTGCACACAAAGATAAAGAAAGTACTATACAAAACAAAAATAGTAGTTAAAACCTTACTAGGTTTTACTATAATAAATCTAAAGGCACAAACTTCTTTATACACACATACATTGTTACACGTATCAACTTAATGTCTACCAGGACCAACCAGGACGGTCGCTTCCATTCTGATTGATGACAAACAATGATTCATTACTGCGGCTGTTTAAGTGTACAAATGTTTGTGGTATAGAATATCGGTGACTAATGCCCACCCAAGACTTTGCCGGCCCGAATTGAGCAACTAAACAAATACGTCAACAATTTAGTAAGTTAAGTTTAGCCAAGTTTCCGTCCCTGTACTTGATATTTCGAGGGCGGAATTTAGATTAGGTCGGCTGCTGTGAAAATAGGCCCTTGGGACTTGCCATTGAAAAATGACAAAGCCTTAGGTACTGTTTATTGTAAGATAATTCGTAGTGGAAATCTGCAAATCGATGGATGGCAAATTACAAAATGGGATAAACAAATTATGCTCAGTGAAATTAATGAAGTATCTGCCTACACCGGCTTAATTCATAAAAGCTCCGTTCATAAATAGACCTGAAACGCCGTGGGTTGTATTTCTTTAAAAAGAAAGATACTTAATTTAGAAAAGAATTAGTCGAAGGGTCACTATTGTTATGTTTTAAATTCATTGTATTAATAATTGTTGTTTACTTTGTTTACGTGTCATATTTTTATCATGCTGTGTGTACACGCTTTTAGGTCTCAATCTACCTCTGCTAGTTTAAAAAAATGTTTCTTTTTTATAGAATAAGTTATGATTGTTACCTGTTGTGTATACTTTAATAATAATAAATAAATAAATAGCATTTTGAATGATCGCATGTCTAAGCTTGGATTAGGACCGTCAGTCAAAAGCCTGTCACCCACATTTTATATTTAAAATATGATAATTATTTTAAGCGTTACATGAGCTTCCGTTGTGTCACGTATAAAAATGATCTTTGAGTTTAATGAAAAACGTTTTACTACAATAATGCTGGAAATTATTCATAGAGACATTTTATGATTTATACAATTTTATATAAAACGTACTTAATAACAATGTTGTAAGTTTAATTAAAGGAATATGTTCGAACTTAATCACTTTCATCTGGATTTGTAAAATATAGTCGAAGCGGATGTACACTGCTAGGTAGTGAGGAAACTGTCAGATTCAAATGACTTCGTGTAAATAAATAAACCGTGACTCAATTTGCTTGGTTATATCTACGGGTTATAAAGATAGGATGTCTGTCCTTTTAGTTTAATAACTAGATTTGCTAAATCCAGTTGTACTATGACCAGGCCATGATCCAATTAGACCCCAAATACAACGAAACGAAACATACCGCTAGGAGGTAAGATGATGTTTTGACTAGAAGATATTGCAGCACAAAGCCTTGGTGGTTCAGAGTTTAAATAATAATGAAAGTATACGTATAACGGTTTCATTAACTTAAATTCAAAGAAGGAAACAATTAAATCTCCTCTCTCAAATTATGTTTACCCAGCCAAAGCCAACTGAAAAAAAAAGATTATATCTATCTAAGTACATCTCTTTCCGAAACTCCGGAACAAAACATCAGTATCATGGGACAAACTACCCGTTAAGTAGTTCGCTCATCAGATAATGTGCAGTCTTAACTTTTTCGACAGCGTTTTCCAGTGGGATCGACCACTTTACGAGGTGTACGCTCTATTCCAGAATCGTAAACATCCAGACGGGCAGAGTGCGGTGAATCACATACGTTTTAAGACTTATTCGAAGACATTTTACGCTGTAGTTATGTTTTAAGACTTTATTCAAGAACATCTTGCGCTGTAGTGGTGTGTGGTAGGTAGGTACTTAGCTTAGTGTAATCTATCGCATTTGCTAAAATTTATTTGTATTTATGTTTTACTTAACATACAAAAAAATTGCTACCAATTATGTTTATTTATAGATAAATATCACGGGTCATATGCGTGTGGTGCTGATTCCAATTCATGTCTGTATCTATGATTTTAATATGCAAGGCCGAATAAAAATCATCATTCCTTATTTTAACAAAAATAGGTCCGTAAAACGATGTCGATTTATTTCAAGCAAACGTTTATTTATTTTGATAAAGAGTAATTATTAATTGCTATAAATATATTCTTACTAAAATACACATTTTGACGGTGCTGTTGAGATAAATATTTCACTCAAAGAAATCTTAAAAAGAATGCAATCTGACAAAGGAAACATACTGATTGATTCTGGGGAGACAATTTCCTTTTTGGGTTCGCCATAGAACAGGGATATTTATACGGGACCCTTCCGAATTGCCGTCATCGTAGGGAACTCGTCTAAATCATTCGGGTTCAGAACATCAACTATTATGGGCTCCTTTCGCTCGAGTTGTGGCCAAGAGTGTGGATAATCCCGGATAAGTCCGTAAAAGGTTTTATCACATTTGAGTGTTATTAAAAGTAGGTAATAAAAGTGATTAGGGATCCATTATTCGACAAGCTCGGTGGCGGTAGTGACCCTGCCCCATGCGCCAAGAGTTGTGGGTTCGATTCTCACCCAGGACAAACATTCGTGTGATGAATACTTGTGTTTGTTCTGTGTCTGGGTGTCACTATCCAATATTTAAGTATATATTTGTAATACCACTGTTGATTCTGATATTCGCAACACAAGTGCTTAAGCTACTTACCTCGGAGACAGATCAATGTATGTGATGTAGTCGGATATTTATTTATTATATTATCTTAAACTAGCAGCCCATTCCGACTTTTCCTGGGTGGACTTTTCTTTTCCCTATTTTTTTTTGTAATAAACAAAGCCTATGTTATTCAAGGATAATGTAGCATTCTAATTGAGAAAGAATTTTTGAAACATTTTTTGAGTTGTTCGCTACAAATATACATATATTTCCTGTTTATAATATTAGCGTAGATAGGAAACACCACTAACTATGTACAAAATCATGGTTAAATTAGAAGAATATAATAGGGATGATGACTGCATTAAAAAAATATAATTCTATTAGTCCGTCAGTTAGATTATACAAAAATACTAGACACATATATTTCGCTTTATCAAATGAACTAAAAATCACAAAGATAAATAGCCTTAAAGTTTTGGATTAAGGACTTGCGACGTCACTGTTTTGTAAAAATTTTACGAAAGCGTGACGTCATGCGCAATTTGAATGCATTGTATCTTCGTCAATGTTTGTTTGACAAAAAAATAAAAATATACGTGTTCAATATTTTTTTATAATTTAACTAATGGACTAAACAGGATTTTAGTCATCTAGCCTATTATAATATATTTGGCTATTTGTAAGACTGGTATCTACACAACGACCATGATCACTGACTCCAAACAGGTCCTATAAATCAGGAAAAAATATAAAGGCAAGAAACAAGATCGTGTCTAACCTTCAACGGGAGTTCGCGAATCAAAATTGGATCCCCAACAGAATCGAACCTGAATACATTAGAATAATAAAATAATGAATTCATTTTTCTTACGCTCTTACCTCATTATCTCAAAAAGACTTATGGTAATGGCATTCGCAAGAATCGAAACATCTCGCAGAAATCAGAGGAGACGGGTCTACGAGATTTAAAATCTATAACATTGGAGGCTGACCGACGAACAAGGAACGGCCTAAATTAAACGACCTAGGATTTTAAGACTTTGCATCGCGATCAATTACATGTACCTCTCAATTATATAAAAAACGGGTTTTTATATAATTGAGAGGATGAAAATCGGTAATTTTTTAAGGTAGAAACTTAAACGTGTCCTATGTTGATCTGGAAATTAAAAAGAATGTGCCAACTGTGTTTCCTGCCTAGCATGTCGTGAAAGGCGACCAAAGGTATATCAGATCTGGGTATGTGATTGTGTAGGCGACAAGCTAGCCAACTGTCACAATTTTTCATAATTTCCCATCTAACCCAACCCAGTTTTATTTATGACTGAATGTGGTTAAAGGGGTTTGCTGCCCCTTTGACTCTGCTTACCCCTTCGGGGATTATGGGCGTAATGTTATGTATGTATGTAAAAACTTAAAATTGTATATACAGAAGCTATGTCCAAGGCTTTTAGAAAATTTTACCGTGAAAATTTATATAGGAAAAGGATGAAAGTCCTTATTTTTAGGGATAGCATGATTAAATTTCGACGTTAAAGTATGAAGCAGTTTTTTATGCTACTGGAACGCGGACGAAATTGCGGGAAAAAGCTATAGGATATAAAGATGGGTGGCGTCAGACGCGGCGCCGACTCGCTGGGGTCTTTGCCAACTGACCCAGCTATATATTTCCCGGTTTATCTGCGGTTGCTTCAACATGTCCACCGGATTGGAACAAAGATCGCTTGCTAGCCCATACTGTGGGCAATAGCTATTGTAACTCTATAGTCCGTCCAGAATGGGATAAACATGGACTTGCGAATTAAACGGAAATTTTATGAAACTAAAAACAAAATTTTCCATCTAAACCAGCCAATTGTCCCATGTTGTTCTGGGACTTAAAAAGAATGGGCCAACTGTGTTTCTTGCCTAGCATGTCGTAAAAGGCGACTAATGGTATATGGGGTTTTGGGTATGTGATTGACCGACTTTTTTGACAAGCAGCTAGCTCGTCGCCTACACAAGTAGGCGACGAGCTAGCTGCTTGTCACTACTTCTTTACAATTTTCCATGTAACCCAGCCCAGTTCTGTTTTAAGCTGAATGTGGTTAAAGAGACCTGCTGCCCCTTTGACTCTGCCTACCCCTTCGGGGATTATAGGCGTGATGATATGGTTGTTGTTTGTTTGTTTAAAAACTAAATTACACCAATTCACTGCCGGGAGCCTAATTTGTTATTAAAGTATGTATGATCTAAAATTTTCTACTTCTCTTATTTAAAGGTAAATCCTGGAATGAAAAGGCTTAATCCTGGATCATGGTCTAAGTGATCCCGATTAAGCAAGGGCCAAAACGCTATGAAGATGATGAGATGAATAAATAAAAAAAGGAGTGAAAAAGAAACAAAATCAAATAGAAATTAAATATGACCTAAAAGGTTTTGTTGCTGTTCGCGTCTGATCTGAAGTGATCGGTGTCTGTTTTGATTCTAATCAAATAATGTGCCTTTAAAAATATTAGTAAGCATAGATTTGCTGCTGTATAACCCTTAAAATATCTCAAATTTTAATTACTTAAGCTACTGTGTTTTTTAGTTTGTCTGAAATATTCAGATAATACGAAAAAAAAAACATTCAAATTGAGAACCTCCTCCTTTTTTTTAAAGTCGGTCAAAATTTGGCATTGAGATTTAGTATACCATCAATTATCAGGACATGGAAACTAGGGCGGCTGGTCCAACATTCATGGCGCCGACATACTTGAGGCCCATGCCAAGTTACCCAGTTCACCATGCCTTGTGCTCTAGATATTACATAAGACCAATAAATAGTCTATTCTTAACGTTGAACTAGATCTGTTGGACTTAGACAAACAGTTATTTGGCAGATGTCTTTCATAATAGAGATATTGATCAGAATTGTTAGTACAAGATTTTACACATCCGTTTCCAATTATGATTATAATTATATTAATAAGGCTTAACGTAATATTAACTATTATTTATTTTTGGCTGAATGTGGTTAAAGGGGACTGCTGCCCCTTTGACTCTGCCTTTACCCCTTCGGGGATTACGGGCGTGATGTTATGTTATGTTGTGTTATACATTATAAAGGCCATTATGCCCGGAATCCCCACAGGTACGAGCTATAAGCTCCCTAAGCCACATTCAGCCAAAAACAACATTGAGCTTGGTTTGATGTAAATTTGCTAAAAAGTAGTGACAAGTGCCACCTCGTCGCCCACATCACAAGCCCAGTACACCATTAGTCCTCTTTTATGGCTTGCTAGGCATACATAACACTACCAGGAACACGATTGGTACATTATTTTTGTTGAGACCTACGTGGGCCTATGTGATATGCATTATACAGTACATTAATACTGCAGCTTGACGTTTCGGACGTATTGCGACGGCTACACTTATTTATATGAAAAGCGGGAAGTCCGCTTCTAAAAATGCTCTTTTAAAGTAATAACCAAGACAACACTTTCAAAAGTTTAAAAACTGCTTTGAAATCTTTAGGAATGTTTAACTCGTGGTGACGTCGTGGTGGCGTCACAGTCAAAGTGAAAAATTCTGGCAAAAGCTCCCTTTATAAGTTTAGCAATAAATAACAATAAATATTAAATAAATATCCGACGACATCGCATATCATCTGACACCGAGGTAAGTAGGATATCAGAATCAAAAGTGAGATTACAAATACATACTTAAATATTGGTAATTAACACCCCGACTCAGAACAAACACAAGTATTCATCATACGAATGTTTGTCCTGGGTGGGGATCGAACCTACAACTCTTGGCGCATGGAGCAGGGTCACTACCGAATGCGCCGTCGAGCCAGCAAAAAACCCTTATGCGAGTTTTTACCTTAAAGTTTTGTGTGAACATGAAATTGGTATACCCCTCGACAGTTTTAAAGTTGTTTCGGTCTTCCACTTTATCGGCGGCTTAAGTACATATTCCTGAAATTGGCCGAAGAACCCAGACCGCTTGTTGTTCTATCGTAAAATATATTACAGTTTTACATTTTGTGGAAAATTTAGTGGCCATTCGAGTCGTGTGCGTACCGGCAGGGCGATAAAGAAATGTTCAGAACCGGCGCAGGTAATATTGCTTGAAGGAAAAAGTAACCAAGAATATTGCCTTGAGAGAAATTTTTATGAATTTGTACACTCGTTGCTTATATTGGTCTGAAGATTTATATGTAGAAGAGATTTTTCAACAAATCCTTAACTAGGAAAATGTGTGTGAAATATGTGTAGGTTTTTATTTTTTGACAGTCAATGTTTAACAAATGTTTTTCTAGGACTTTAAAATAATTTGAACTGTCTTCCTTGCCTATAATGCGACTAATGGTATATCGGGTTTTGGTCGTAAGCGACGAGCCACTAGTAACTATATTTTGCAATTTTCCATCTAACCCAGCCCAGTTTAATTTTTTCTGAATGTGGTTAAAGGGGCTTCCTTTTCCTTTGACTCTGCCTACCCCTTCGGGGATTACGGGGATGATGTTATGTGTGTATGCATGTATGTTTAATGACATAGTAATAGCTTTCTTAAATTTTAAAATTGTGTAATAAAAATGATAATGCTAGCAACAAATTAATTAGACAAAGCATTGATTCGTCTATCATTATTATATTTATATGATACTGACGTCATAGTAATAGTCCAAGCGGTTATAAATCTCTTAAAATGTAAAAGGCAGTTTCATTTATATATTCTTTAAGTAACTTTTCCCGCAAATCTCAGCTAATGTCTGATAACATCTAAACCTTGAACTTAATTGAAAATTCTAATTACAAAATTAATGTGCAAACTGTCCGTTTTGTCTGACAAAAGCGTAATTCTATTATAATGAGGTTTTAAGCGGTTTAGAAGGGTCCCAGCAAAACCTCAATTTGCCACAGAAGCAAAACGGAAAGAGCAACAATTTCATTAAAATGTGTGCCTTCTTATGTTTCATTTTATGAAAATCGCTTAATTTAAAAGATAATAAAAGATTATTTACTTGGTAGCGGTGGTAGCTCAATGGTAAGGACACGCGCCTCTTAACCGAGGAGTGCGAGTTCCGAAACAAACCCGGGCACGTACCTCTGGATTTTTCAAATCTATGTACGTATTTCTACCACTAGCTCGACGGTGAGGAAAAACATCGTGATGAAACCTGCAAATTCAAATAACTTTGGATTTGTAACCGTGATCCAAAAAATTGTCTGGTTCCCCTATCTTAGGGTTACAAAGGTAAGATCGGCAGTCGTTTCAATGTAATTACTAGACTCGCTACATCCTGGATCATAGTCTAAACGGATCCCGTCTAAGCACGGGACATAACGCTGGGAAGATGAATAAAAGATTATTTACTTAAAATAAAAAATGGGTATTTTTGTAACTGCATTGGGAGACACTGCGTATTAGGGCCATTCAAGTATTACTTAAGTAATAACCATGACTGTTGGGGATTCTTTTATGTGCCTACTTTTGTAGACATCGGCGTAGTTTGAATGGAGATTACATTAGAAGAAACATAAACGTGTTGTGGAAAAATATATCAATGGTAGGGGAGGTTAAAATAGTAAAATTGTTCTAACGTAACAATTGAATGACCGCAAATATTTCGACAAGCGCATTTTTTGTCCGCCTGCGTAAGGTGACAACTCGCCCGACATAATAACAGTTAATAAGCAAAGAAAATATGCAAAATTATACGGCGAAGAGTTCCCGGGTTCCCGAGCTAATGTTATTCATATTACACATCTGCCTACCGCCATGATGGATTGAACCGGCGTTGGCAATTTTTACTTGGGTTTTGTGATAAATGGGCTCTTAGCATATCCCGATTAATAGCAGCCAAGTAATTTTTAGAATGTCGTATTTTTTATATTTCCGCATACGTATCTGGCGTTTTGAATAAAAACGGCAAAATATTACCAGTCAAATGAAATAAGTTTACAATGTATTTTTATACAAATTAAATTGAACATATAAATAAATGGTTCTAATGGTGAGAAAGGTAAAGTGGAGTGTTGTTGTAGAAAGTAGAAGTAGAGTAACATTTAAAATATGACAGAAAATTAAGAGTTATAATAAAACAAATGATTTATAATTAACGTCTATCCTTTTTCACTAACGTGATCAATGTCAGAGAATCAAGTTTTGCAAAACAACGTAGATCTGATATTTGGTATTCAGACCACGCTGGAAGTGTGACTTAGCTAATATCGTGCTGTCACCTAGGATTCCGAAGCTTTCTTGTTGCTTGAAACTACTTAATTAGGTAATTACCAGGCAACGAGTCTACGCGACTTGCCTTTAGCGATTCGATTGTTCTTTGTTATCTTTGCTAGGATCTTTGCGGCTCTTTGCATAGTTTATCTGACAAGATTCTTATACAATCTCAAATAGCAATCACAAGAATCAAGATATGTATATATACATAACACACAAAGTTTCTGACAAATAATCCCATCTAGTGATAGTCTTGCTGGCTGTTGATATATCTTTTGAGAAGAGACTGGGAGATTTGTGGGACTTCGGCAACTAAGCCGTAAGACTATGACAGCTATCGCGGTGTACTTATGGGTCATAAATGTGGCTTACGTCACCAAAAAAGAAATATTACTCATGCGAGCAGAGCTGTGCCGTGTTAGAACGGCCTGACATCGAGGATTCTAGATTTCATTTTATTTATCTCATTTGAGTTTTTTACGTAAAACATAGAGGGTTTGAGGGGTTGTTTTCTTTTTGTTTTCTGTTTTATTTTTCTTTTAATCAAATTATTACATCATAGCAGCGTCCCACGGCTTCACCCGCGTAGTGCGCGTTCCCGAGGGAATACGGGGATAAAATATACCTACCTACATTACCCTCTGATAAAGTAGCTTTCCATTAGTAAAAGCATTATTCAAATCGGTTCAGTAGTTTCGGAGTCTATTCGATGCAAACAAACAATCAAATCTTTCCTCTTTATAATATTAGTTTATACTAGCTGTGCCAGCGGTGTCACCCGCGTTTATGGTTAATATTTTAAGACTATTTCTGTCATATATGATTTCTATGTAACTTTAACCATTACGGCTGCACACGCGACGGAAGCTTAAAAAATGGAGTAACTTCTCCCGTTTCCCAACATTTCCCTTCACTACTCTGCTCCTATTGATTGTAGCGTGATGAAAAGTATACTATAACCTGCCCAGGAATATGAAGAATAATTGTACCAAGTTTCGTTAAAATCCGTCGAGTAGTTTTTGTTTCTATAAGGAACATACAGACTGACAGACAGACAGACACACAAAAATTTTACTGATTGCATTTTTGGCATCAGTATCGATCACTAATCACCCCCTGATAGTTATTTTGAAAATATATTTCATGTACAGAATTGACCTCTCTACAGATTTATTATAAGTATAGATTACCTACACCTGATTATGAAAAGCCACCAATAAAACAACCACACTAGTTATTACATTTAACTTTTAAAATAGTATCTAGGACTGCTGTGAAGAATACTTTTGGCTTGAGCTTAAGCTTAATATTCAGCTTTCTTGTTAATAAATTAGTAATAGACATACATAAACGGGCGACCGAAATAAATTTACAGATCTCCAAACCATTGACCAACTTTCGTGTTGCAATTGAGTTGATTTATTTTTAAGCGATTTAACAAGGCACCCATCAACTACCATTTCAGCTAAATGCTCGTGCCATAGGTGACACATAACTTGGCTACATTATACGGGTGTCAAGCCATTGGCAGAGAGCCTGTGTCGGCCGCAGCGCCCGACCGTCCATCATAGGGTGATCCGCCCTAATCTGCCCTCTCCAGGAGAATAGCTATGCAGATAATTTACCATACCGGGTCAGCACACAGTTACCTTTGAAATTACGAACACCTTGAACTGAGCTATATTTAGGGATTTAGCTTTGTTTGAGATTCCGCGCTTACGTATGGTAAATGGTTTCTCATCATATATGCAGATACTTTAAACATACTTAATTTTTAAAAATCCAGCAAAAATATACATCTTGTTTAGCCAGGTAAAGATCGACATCATAGCATCTTATATAATTAATTGTATCTTTAAATTAAGCATTATTGACACTCTACACAATGTGTAGATTTACTATGTATAAAGAAATGCTAGGCTGTACCTAACTGTCTAGACCTAGGGTATTCCATAAATCAGGATCAGCTAAGGATTAGGAGGTATCAAGTATCTAAAATCTAGGTTTAGGTATCTTACTATCTAACGTATCAAGTTAGATATCTGGGGTATCTTATAATTTTCGCTAGCAATTACCCAGCTGCCCAGAAATATTCTTACATGCGGACTTTAAAAAACAATAGTTCTTTATGTGGGTTTAAGCAGAGTCAAAGGGGCATCAAGCCTCTCAAAACATTTTGGCTAAAATTAAAACTGGTTTGGCTTAAATGGAAACCTGTGGAAGTATTTGTAAAAATAGCCTATGTTACTTTCTCCCCGATATTTTTAGCACGTGTAAGCTACGTCCTCCCCCTCTATTGCGCCATTCATTAGACAGGCAGGCCGGTCTCACATCGTGACCTTGGCAGACTCCCGTCAGCGCCCAGACGGCGCCTCTGAAGCATGGCCGAGACGAAAACAACCCCATACAGAAACGGACTTGATCGTAAATACCGCGGGGAAACCGTAAAATGTTGAGATGAATGGTTGTTTTGTCCTCTCCGCCTAATGGGCGGTTCGGCATGTTGCAAATGATATATTTTAATACTTTTTGCGGTGTTTTTCATGAGTGATATGCTTGGGTGAACAGGATGTCAAGGAATTGGGTTACAAAAGTTTTGTGTCATGAACAAACATTCGAATATCAGTTACTAGGCCTATGCTGTGACCTCAAAATTTTAGGAAAGCATTTGGGAATGGGCATGATTATTGAAAAACTGTTATTATACTGCCAAAAAGTTTTATTTGTATTTGATTATTCAAGATGAAACAAATAGAGTTTGCTTTGATTGATAAATGGAAGACGTGGTTAAATTTTTTTAAGAATTTGTTCACCATGCTTCAGCCGCAACATTTTGAGCAGACTTAAAAATTTTTGGGTTTTAAAGTTTTTTCATTTTACATGCAGTATCTATTGAATGATTACAAAAAGATAGTTCTTTGTCGATAGTTATTTTTTGTGTAAGTGTAAGTTATGTTAAGTGTAGATGCCTACGTCATTACTGACGTAGTCGAACGACCGTTGCGTCTACGACGGATGATGCAACATCGCAGCTATTATTGCAATCGTAGAAAATGGCACTGCCACCCAAGGAAGCCATGCAAAGCAAGCGAGAAAGTGAAGCGAGTTTAGTACTCGCACGTGCTTCTAGAAAATGAACACTTAAAATAGCAAGACGCGTGGCCGCTAAATTATCTCCACGACAGAAGTATTACCAAGTCCCCTATATTGTAAAATGCAGAGATTCTGCTATAAATTACTTGGCTTCTGCGGAAATACTTCCTTGCGCCATGCACAGAGTGCCTGTCTTCAAGAAATTGTGGTACTATTTTGCTGACGGCTATATTTTTATCTTATTCTTACTGGCTAATATTTTATATGTAGGTGTACGTCCAATATACTTTATTTATTCCATTTTGTGTTTGTCAGAACAACCTTTATTTTTGTTTTCGTTAGTAGCAGCATCTGGTTTCAATAAATATTACAACACGGGAACAAAAGATTAGACTAGACTATTTATTCATATAATATGCACTTACGATGCTATATAATTAAACGTGTATTCAGTATTCGCAAGTTTTCATTACACAAATAATACTCGTAAATGGCCAGTTTCGGTTTCTGATTAACTTTAACATTGGTATCTAACATATTACGCCATCCAACAAATAAATGTTCCTGATATTATATTTTATCTATTTTTTTAACTGCCAGATATTTTAAATTGAGAAACCAAAGGATGTAGTTTAATTAACGGTGGTAAATTCATATTATTAGTTGATTTTCCTGTTGAGTTGACGATTTATAAGTGTTTGTTTCAAACCTATATAAATAAAGAGTATTTTGACTTTGACTTTGATTTTGAAAAATGGCCAAATAGGCTGTTAGAGACTTTATAAGCCAGTGGTAAAACTCTCTTACGGCTTAAGCTCTTAAGTCCACACGTACTAACGAAATGTCTTTTTTTAGCTAGTAAAAGATCTTTTAATACCTTAATTTACAAGGTGCCAGGACACTTTTGACATGTCAAAGGAAATAACGGCCATCGAAAAACGTCGCAAAATTAAAAGTAATTCCAGCATTCTAAGGGAAGGTGTACATCCGCGTCTTGTCTCCGCTTCCGTCGATAGCGGCGTCCCGGAGGGGAGGCGGGATGTAAGGTTACCAACTGGAAAAGATACGATTTTTTGTTGTGGGAATAGTCAATGTTTATAAATAAATAAATTATATCAGACAACATCACATACATTGATCTGACTCTGAGGTAAGTAGCTTAAGCACTTGTGTTACGGATATCAGTTTCAATAGTGGTATTACAAATATATACTTTAATATTGGATATTAACACCCAGATACAGAACAAACACAAGTATTCATTACACGAATGTTTGTCCTGGGTGGAGATCGAACCCACAACTCTTGGCGCATGGGGCAGGGTCACTACCGAATGCGCCATCGAGCCAGTCAGCCAGTTTATAATGTGAAGTAATTTGTTCATAAATGTAATAAGACTGAAATTCTAAATAACATACAATTCGTGCTAGGGCTTCAAACACGTAATATGTATATACTTAAAATAAAAAAAAATACAATTCATGACGGATGTGGAAGGGTAAAGGATAGGATTCGGTATCCCTTCCAGCAGCAATACAATTTAGATGCAGTTTATGTTTTAAATTTACTGATAGATACAATTATATTAAAAGCAGCTTTTTTCTCTCAATTTATTTTGAATAGTCCATTGACCTCTGTTGCTATTTTGGGTCAACATTAAAATGGAAATTGTTCTTAATAGGTCAACAGTATTTACCAATTTCGATGAATGAAGTTCTTTAAATCATATCAGTGGACAAGATCTAATGACGGGATTATTAAGAGAAATAAAGTTAATTTTCTCTTGCCGTTTCGACAACCCTAACGCTTACTCACTTGAGAGATAAAGGTGCTACTTCATTCAATGCATTCTTATGTCGTTATACGACGTTTATTAGGGTTTCGCAGCCTGAGGATCCATATCGGGGTTTGTTATTAACTCGCCACTTATCTTTCAATACAGTTCAATTTCTTCAAAAAATAAAAAAGAGCAAATATTTACAACTATTGCTAGCAATGTAAAAACTTAACTTAACTAATTAAACTTCACGCCACTTCTTCCCTAGCGGAGTAGGCAATGTAGTTTAACGTTATATCTTTCTAGCGTTATGTTCCGTGCTTAGACGGGGTCCGCTTAGACTATGATTTAAGATTTTGCGAGTCTGGTAATTACATTGAAGCGACTTCCGATCTGACTTTAGTAACTCAGATAGGGCAACCAGAATTTTTTTAGATCATGGTTACAAATCCAAAGTTGTTTGAGTTGGCAGGTTTCATCACGATGTTTTCCCTCATCGCCGTGCTTGTGATATAAATACCTACCTACATTGATTTGAAAATGCCAGAATCGCTCGTGTTTGAACCCGCACACCTTGGTTATGAGGCGCGTGTCTTTACCATTCAGGCACCACTGCTCAAATGTAGTTTAAATTACTTAATTAAACATGTTGGAGTATAAAAGAAAATAAATAAATATCAGACTACATCCCATACATTAATCTGACTCCGAGGTAAGTAGCTTAAGCACTTGTGTTACGGATATCCATCCACCGAGACACAGAATAAATACAAATATTCATCACACGAAAGTTTGTCATGGGTGGGGATCGAACCCACAACTCTTGGCGCATGGGGCAGGGTCACTACCGAATGAGCCATTGAGCTTGTCGTATAGTGGTTAGTTATAAATATTTAATGGGGATGTGGCTTACATACACGATGATAGGATAAACCTGAATATGAACTGATTACGGGATATTACTCCAGGGAAAAAAGATGAAGATGTGTTTCAAAATAATTTGTTTGCATAATCCATATTATCTGAAATTGCCGAGTTTCTTGCCGGTTTCTTCTCGGTAGATGTGACATTCTGAACCGGCGATAGATTCAAATTGTACTATGTTGTACCTATTACTTGACGAATTATAAGTGCTTTTTTGGGCCTACGTAAATAAAGATATTTTGAGTTTCGACTTCTTTTTATCTAATGCTCATTAGACGTTATAATTTAAACGTAGATTTTGATTATAAGATAATTACATTATATATTAATATCCCAGTTAAATGTCATTTTAGTAAATCTATTGCAATGGGTTTTAACAGTAAATACATAAGACCATAGAGATTGATGGATGTTGTTTATTACTTAAATAGAAGTGGAGTGAATGGGATTTGCTTCAGAAACACAATGTGTAAGAATAAAAGTAATTCAGAAGACTTTTTAAAACTTAAAAAATATCAGTCGAGTTGAGAACCTCCTCCTTTTATTGAAGTCGGTTAAAAAAGCAGATTAAGTATAAAGTTTCTCTAGATACTTTCGGGCGATAGGAATCGTTAAAACAAGCCGTGTCGGATCGAATGGCTTAAACTTTGGCAACAGATTATAACCTGGTTAATGGTTGATCACTTGGAAAGAAAGATAAGCGGGAGCATTCATCAATCATTTTTACCCCTATTAAGAAACATTGATCGTTAATCGTCAACTGAGTTAGGCGAAACTAACGCTTTATTGCAAAAAAAGGACCAGTTTAAATAAATGACAAAATAACAGCCTTTTTGCTTAAACAATTTTCCATTCCTGAGAATAACTTGACAAAACAAATTGAGTATTCGTAACTTATAACTTGCGTATTCTCTAATTATTTGTTTATAATATGTGGTTTGAACTTTAGGAATATTTTATTTATATTTTTTTGTGTTAAAGATTTAAAAAATTTGAGATAGATAAACTATTATAATTTTATGTCTGTAACTTCTAAGTCGTAAATAATTAAAAATAAGACATGTAACTTTTATTTTGACAATACATTCTATACACTCCTTATAAGTAGAATCATATTATTTTCCAACCACTGGACTCTATGATTCTTCTCCTCAACAATAAATAAAGGCCACTGTTCTCTCAACCTTTTCGCGCTCACGAAATCTCACAGATAAAAGGGACACCTTTGACCCGTTCCACCCAAAGCGTTCCAAACAACATTCACGCTCCCGCAAAACAAATATTTGCGCGTCGATGGTAATAATTTCACACCATGCAGTTCCAGGTTGTTTTGATACCTAATGTGTTCGCCGGAGCGAAGTATGCCGCCTTTGATGTTTGTTTACCCCATATTATATGGTCGGAATCGGATTGATATTATTTATGTCGGTGTGTTCTGTTTTATGTGTACGATAGGGAATATTAACGATTGGTTAGGATGAAAATGAATACTGGAAATAGCCGCATACACGAAAATACAAAGGCGCACTTTTTTTTTAATACACTTATTAGAGTTTGCGAATATTCCTACATCCAGTCCTAGTTACTGACTCTAAGGTCATTATACCTACTTATACTTCAAATTGGTCAATTTATTTAAGCTACCCAGCTCGTTTGTTAAGATATTTATTTTAAAATAAAAATAAATATTGGACATATTCAATTATACATACTTTTAAAATTTACGAAGCCGCTTAGCACGATATCTTTTAATGAATATCAAAATTGCCAGCAATCAAAATGTATTTAAAATTATTTATTAGGAAACATTTTTACAAGTTTCAAGTAGTCAGTCTCTGTAAATTTTAACTAATAACGTATAAGGACAATTGTCCTACATCTGGGCGGTTAGATAATTGCTTCTCGTTCTATCGCTGAGTACAAACACGAGACAGCAACAAATTAAGCGCGGAACTTGTCGTGCGAATTACCTCGACACGCGAACAGAATGCAAATGAAAAATGTTCCTTGGCTCCACCGGGGTTTTTACGAGCCACTGCAAATATTTACCACCGCATTTTAGTCTACATAATTAAAGTTATGTGCGAAAAAGTTGGCGCTAGAATTAATTTTAAAATATGTGTGTGCTAGGGTTTACACTCTTTTGATCTTAGTGTATTTTGTCTCTGAATTATTGCGTAATAACTGTATGATTTTTTTAATCACGTAAGAATTTAAAAATTGCTACGAAGCCACTTGTTGGTAGACTGCCAACAAGTAGCTGTATATTACTACATCATCATCTTCCTAGCGTTATGTCCCGTGTTTTAGACGGGGTCCGCTTAGCCATGATCCAGGATTTAGCGAGTCTGGTAATTACATTGAAGCGACTGCCGATCTGACCTTCGCAACCCTAAGATAGGGGAACCAGACAATTTTTTGGATCATGGTTACAAATCCAAAGTTGTTTGAATTTGCAGGTTTCATCACGATGTTTTCCCTCACCGCCGAGCTAGTGGTATAAATACGTACATAGATTTGAAAAATCCAGAGGTACGTGCCGGGCTTGAACCCGCACTCCTCGGTTAAGAGGCGCGTGTCCTTACCATTGAGCTACCACCGCTCAATGTACTATATATTACTACATATATTTGTAATATAGGTTAGAAAAATTTTAATATTTTGCAGGTATTAAAAATATTACGTTATTTTCTGGGACCTTAATTTCATCGATTTGTTGTAAATGTTTATCATTAGCTCGGTAATAGCTGTTAAACAACGCGGCGAAAACTTAATTTTCGAAAGAATATAAATTTTGGTTAAATATTGTTTTCTAGGAAGTTTTTTATGTAGTAGGATACCTACTAATAACAAAAAAAAAAAAAATCCAAGAATGAAATCGTTTAATACGTAACACGACAGAAATAATAATAATATCGTGTTCAAGGATACAATTCAAAGTCTTTAACAAATAAGTGTTGTAAATAATATTATTTAGCCGTACATTCAACTATTATTAATGATTGCCATGTATGGCACACGTACATTCTGTACAGGATTAATTTATCATTTACAAATAGAGGCCATTTGCAATCTGAATTTCGTGTATAATATCACGGCTCAATATTGTCAACATTTAATTATAATAAACCTTTTTTGTTTCTTAGGTTTCTTGTAATTTTAACTGAATAAGTTTACTTAGCAAAAAAATAAACATTTCGGTTTATTTGGAGTAGGCATGGTAGGCATATTTTTTTATAAAAGATAAAATGCCATATCCTAATAAAATGTTGATAGAAATCGGCTCTAAGACAGCTGTTTGTCACATTTCTGGTATAAAATTTGTAAATGACATACAAAATAGTTGTAGGTACATGTCACAGACCACAGAAATACTCCGTGGTACATGTTATTTCGCTACAATTTATTATAACGCTATTATTTACAAGAAAAGACTGCGTCACACGGATGTCCAGTATTCTATAAAAACATTTTTTCCATACACACAATAAACATAACTGTATTTTTAAAGCCCCCATTCAATGGTTTATTCAAAAGGCCCTCGGTTCGCCTCCACTCAGAATTCAAGACATGATCCCTCCTGAAAATAGCTTTCGGGGCCAAGTCCTTTCATTGTAAGCGTAATGCCAATTAAAATATTCGCTCAGCCTTTGTTACAAAGGCGAATAATTGTGATGATAGTAAACCGTGTATTTTATATTTCTTTTATTGGCAGACGTTCCCTGAGTCGTGAGGATCCGGGATGCGAGGGTTTAGGAGAAAAATAAAAGATTTGTCGTAAAGTTTTGATTGAACAGTAAACATTGACTGGCTCGATGGCGCATTCGGTAGTGACCCTGCCCCATGCGCCAAGAGTTGTGGGTTCGATCCCCACCCAGGACAAACATTCGTATGATGAATACTTGTGTTTGTTCTGTATCTGGGTGTTAATATCCAATATTCAAGTATATATTTGTAATACCACTGTTGATTCTGATATCCGTAACACAAGTGCTTAAGCTACTTACCTCGGAGTCAGATCAATGTTTGTGATGTAGTGTGATATTTATTTATTATTTATTTATTTAGAATTTGTGGGTATGTGACTTGGTGCTATAAGTTAAAGGAGGGGTCACTGACCCCTAGTTTTCATAATTTAAGCTAAATATCCTAGATTTTCTAGATTGCTAAGTAACAAAGATCAAATGTTAATTGTCCTGGTGGTCATTACGACCGGTCAATTTTATACTTTGATCCAGGATGGAAGATTTATAGTATTTTATATAAAAAGTCAGTAAGTGAGTGGTAATTTAGCTTTATATATTCAAAAATAACTTTTGCTTTTTTGTTTTAATTTGTAACCATACAAAGGGTATGTATGTCAAGTATTTTATTAAAATAACTGTAGAGAAGAATACTCATATGACCTTGCTGTCTCTATGCAGAATTGGTTGCTTTCAAATAAATCTGTTTATAAGTGATGGCAGATGTAATAAAACCAATTTTTTGTTCGTCACAGAGTTTGTATTTATTGTCAGACATAAGAAATATATTAAGAACTGCTGTAAATGAACCTTACTTGAAACAGTATATAACAATATACTTTGTTTCTACGAAGTCAGCAACCCAGCAACTTCATCATAATTCCCAAGTGAGTCAAGAATTAATAATAAGTTGCTTGTATGATCTTAAATAATTAAGCACAGAAGGGCTATATTTGATCATGATGAAGGGTGACACAGGTACTCGCCATCCCGTAGGGCCAAGCCTGAAATACCACACTCGTGTTCCGAACAAGCCTAGAAAATAATTAGGGTAAATGTCACATAAATAATGGTAGCGTATGAAATGTGTCAGGCTCATTAGATCACTGAAAATAGTAGTGAAAGTTTATTATATTGATAAGTGGGTAGAGGTTACAATGACTGGCCCGTTGGTCGGGTGGTCAGAGACCCTGGCCACAAAACTAAGGGCCGTGGATTCGAATCCCGCTAGGGGAAAATGTGTTGTGTGATGAACATGGACATATTATTATGTACTCGAGTCATGTTTTTAAAAACGTATTTAAGTATGTTGATCCGTTCACCTAGTATCCATAGTACAAGCATAAGCTTAGTTTGGTATTTATTTATTTATAAGTAACAGGTTTGAATTCCCCTAGAGTTTGGACTAGTTTGATAAACATGGTCCATGTTAATTAAATTCTTTGGTCCATGCTATTGAGTGGTGTGCTATTCAATTTACGCTTGTTTAAAAGTATATCTAATTATATAGCTTTAGGTTTCATTTTCACTATAGATGGTGAAAAACAGAATTGAAATTATAATAACTAACTAGTTTCTGTCCACAAATTTTCCTTGTATGGAAGATAAAAAATGGTACCACGCTAAGTGTCGGGTATGGCTAGTATACTGTAACTACGGAAGGCTGTAATCACATTAGTTTAAAGGTTATTTACTGGCTTATTGCTTGTTAACTGCAGAAGGGGACTGGTCGCTTGATGAACCCTATTTGGCAACTATCCCTAAGGGTTGATAGAATTAGGCCGCGAGTTATTGGTATAAAAGTCAAGTTGCATTTTTTTGTACTCTTACATGTCAAATAAGTGGTTAAAGTCGCCATCATGCTGTATAGCTTAGATTTTTACGATGGCAACTTGCAAAAATATCCGAAATCAACTACTTCATTAATTTTGTAAGGAATAGAAAAGTCTCCTCGTAACTCAGAAATTTAGCTTAGCTGCTAGTTTTAAATACTTGGGTAGGCTTTTTGTATTCGTAGTTCAATGGGAATACTGATGAATCTGATAACACTCCGACTACGTCGTAACGGCGTGTTTTTTTTTATTTCTACTGTCTTTTTTCTTTTTTAATTTCTGATATTTTATATTTTCAACATCACATTGGTGGTCAATATTCTTATTACTGGCCTTGGTAAGCGATTATTGTATCCAAAAGCCGCTTGTACCTAATGAGGTATCACTTGCATGTTGCCGCTTCTTTGAAAGATTAGTTAAGGATTCATCGCGTCGGCTCATATGGAACAAGAGCGAAACTAGCACTTCATGAATCTAGAATAGCCTCATGTCCATCATTGAGGTCAACGACATAAGATTTCTCAGTATTTGGACTACCGATACTCTCCATAACCTAAAAAGTGTTTGGGAGCCCCTTTTTTGTTCTAAGAAGGTGGCGCTAACCCTATTTATTTGACGCGGTGGAATGCGTTACGCACCCTCGAACTACCCCGTGGGTCAGGGTGGTGTGTGGGACTCCCGGAGGACCTTGAGACCTGTTTCGGCCAAGATGGTAGTGGCCGGGGTATAGCCACTAAAACACCGCGGTACCCCTCATCGAGTGGAGGTGCTTACGGGAATCTGGTGCTAATCCGGTAGAGGTGGCCCAGTCATGTCGAAATTAATGTGGCAGCGTGGCTCTACTTACCTATTATTATATAGGTAAGTAGAGCCACGAGCCATAAGTTTAATATACCATTTACTTCCTAATTATGTAATTATACCAAAATAGCATTAGAACTGATCGCTCAAATGGGAACCGAAATATAACAAGTACCAGATAACAATTGAAGTGGGCGTTTTCCTAAATGTCTGATGGAGATTCAATCTAAATATAAAGTGAATAAAAGTACTTTTGGATTAGTGTATTTATATAGATACGTAGATGTTAATCATGTGGGCGGTAACACAGCCTCTTCTTGGTAAGATCGTGCACGCCAACTCACATACGAGGGTTGTTTAAATGCCAATATGTACTTATGGAATTTATAGATCGCCCTCAAATCTTTGAGGATTGATATCACTAACTCAGTGAGCAGGAAAATATTTTTGGACTGACATCACTTTCGCTGGGTTCTCATGTATACATGTATATCATGTAAAAATAGTCTTTTTTTACATTTGCTTGTCCTGTAAATTGAGTTAACACACGTATCACGCTGCGCCCAAATGCGCAACAGCGTGGAGTGGCGCAGTGTTCACATAGTATTTGTTATTCTTTGTTGATGAGTTCCTGCCGTTAGGTGAAATTTGTAACCATTAATTCATATCAACACGCCCGTAATCCCCGCAAGAGTAGGCAGAGTTAAAGAGACTAACCCCTTTAACTTTCAGCCAAGTCAAACTGGGCTAGGTTAGATGGTGTTATAAGTGGTGACTAATGGCTAGCTCGTTGCCTACAGAATCAATTACCCGATATACCTTTAGTTGCCTTTTACGACATGCTAGGCAAGGAACACAGTTGGCACTTTTTTTCCCAGACTAACATTGCACTGTATTATACATATTGTGTCCGATCTATACTTACTAATGTTATAAAGAGGAAAGATTTGATTGTTTGTTTGACCGATTTGAATAATTCTTTCACCAATGGAAAGCTACTTTATCAGCAAGTTACATAGGCTATATTTTATTCCCACGGGAACGGGAACTGCGCGGGTGAAACGCTGGTAGTCTTTGTATAAAAGTGAAAATGCAACTTAACAATGGGAGTTAAGTTGCATATGTTTAAATATAGAAGACATACGCGCTAAATTTAGAATCCACGTTTCTAATGGAGACAGCATGGAGTCCTGGGAAGAAGAAATCTTGATTTAAATATAAATTGGAAGAGAATAACTTCGGATTAAGTTTATTTCTGGACACCAACCCGCCGTTAATTGTGTGGGCGGGTTCTGAGCCCGTTCTGTGATTTGTGAGTTTAATTGTGCTTACTCCTGTTACGGCCTACAAGTCTCCCGCATTAACTAACATGCGACGCTACCAACTTTAAATTGCTACAAGTATTACAACTTACAGGTTGGTAAAATCGTGTTAAGTAGACTGTAATTAGGGTGGCTGTAAAAAGTAAAGTGTGGTACATTTTTATGCCATATTCCCAACTTTAAGTGCTAAAGTTTATCGGGCTGGAACTGTTTATTGAACAGTTTTTTTAGAAACTGAAATATAATAAACATATTTTTCATATTTAATAATAACACTTCATATAAATAACAGTGAATTATATAAAAACGCAACAGTGGTAGATTCGTGTTATTATTTGATTTTCTTGTTGAATTTACGATTTATAAGTGTTTGTTTCAAACCTATATAAATAAAGCGTATTTTGACTTTGACTTTGACAACACAATATGAAAGTAGGATTTTCATTAAAGTAAAAACAATAAATCATTAAATACCGCAACCTTAGTTTTTGATTATCAAAAATTTTTAGTATTTTTTTTTTAACAAATTTATTTTTCTTTGTCAACCAATCTAAACCCTGTAGTTTGAATTCAAAGTGGAGATTATAAAAATGCACAAACCGGTACATTATTTTTTAATGTTTATTCACATACGGGATGTTAAATAATATCGCACAAAACAGCAAACACAAGCTCACACAAACAGCTGCAACAATCGTAATCACGAGCGCAATCCGTCGCGCAAATGTGTGTTTGCTCTTTTTGCTCTGTTCCCGTTCGAGTTTCAGGCCTGTTGTTCGTGTAGGGCTACCAGTGGTAGTTTTGATAATAACCCCTTTGCAAGCTTTTTTTGTTGCCAAATGTATCTCGCTATGTAACTCTATATTATATATTGCATATTGGTTTGAGTAATATTTCGTTTCATTTAAAAGTAAATGCTTATCACTGAACCAAAATATACATTGCAGAGGCCATGATTGATTTAATTTATGATTGATGTTAAAATCAATTGTTGCAAACTGACGATATACCAGGTTATTTTTAGTATAAGCGAAACCTCTTATTAACTTTTTTATCTCATTATTCTAAGGACCCAATTAAAAAGATTTTAGAAAGCGAAAACTTTTTTATACGAAAATATATTTTTTTTTTATAAAATAGCCTTATAATCAGCTGACCAACTTTTGAATTGAAAATAAAAAATAGTATTTGGTTATTTTCCAAAATCCTTTAAATTGCTTCTTTAATAGAATAACGAGTTAAATAAGTAGGTAAATGGTTGCAGATAAACTAAAAATAACCTTGTATAGGTGCGCTTTAGGTACCTACGTTTGCACTCTAAGTGCTAGTATTGCGATTATTCAGTATCATTGTGCGCTGATGGTCCAGTTTGAAAACAATTCGTGCACTTCTATTAAAATTTTACGCTTCACAAGAATAATGGAACAAGAATCAAGGAGATTTTTGAGAGTGGTTACCCTACTCGCCACAATAATACAAGGTGTAGCCTCAGGTTGTTTTAGCGGAGATACGCGAAAACACGACAATTCCAAAATGTATTCTTGATTGTTTCAGAATATCATAAAAGTTTTACCTCTTGTATTCTCCTAGGATTTGTACGATTGAACGCTCTACGAATATATTGTTTTTGCCCTTTGCTTGTGAATTCGTTCATGTTTGTGTTAAATTCAGTTTCATTTCAATTTATCTTTCTATCTAGTTGATAGAAAACAAATAACGTTTAGGAATTTTGATTTAAAAAAATACAAGTCAATAAGTTCAAATGCTCCCGTTTTTTTTTGTTCTGATGTCGGTTTTTAACTTCTTATAAAAATAGACGCCTTTTAAAATAGTAAAATATTTTTTTTTTAATGTTAGGTTTTTAGGATGCTGTCTAATATTGATTTATATTTCTCGGTTTTATGGCACCGTAAATTTCCGTAGATATTAATTCTTGATTTGTTTACACCAAAATTTGCCTAGCATGTCGTAAAAGGTGAGTATATCGGGTTTTGGATATGTGATTGTGTAGGCGACAGGTAAGCCGCTTGTCACTGCTTTTTCACAATTTTCCATCTAACCCAGCCCGGATTTATTTTTGGCTGTATGTGGTTGAAGGGACTTGCTGCCCCTTCGACTCTGCCTACCCCTTCGGGGATAATGGGCGTGATGTTATGTATGTATGTATGTATGTATGTTTACACTAACTTTAATCATTTTATCCAAACGAAGAAGGGAGTAATATATATGTTGTATATGTTATATATGTGATGTTTTATATATTGTGGAATCTACACAATATTTGTATTTGTTTTAAATGTTCTGTATAACGATAGCTAAGTTTGTACGCGGTTAAATACTCACATTTGCTATATGGGGTGTAATTAGTCATTGGAAGCCCCGATAAAAAGCATAGCCCTTCCTGATGGCTATCAGAGTGTGTTGTGAGCTTAAATATCTGATAACTAAATATACATTCTAACTACAATTTTACTTAAACTACGGCCTTTAGTGGTTAAAAACTATTTTATTTCCCACACTAATGGCTATGGTTCAAAATCAGAACTTGGCTAATAGCGGTTGTTAAAAACTAAAGCTCAATAAAGGTAACGTGCTTTCACGCAATGTTGGAACTGTAGCAAAAAAGTCCTAACTTTATCCCCTCTGCTCAGCCTAGAACAGTGTAGCTTGATCTCTGAGGCTTTGCAAATGAGGCTTTATTTCCTAACGTGTAAGGTCGAGCGGGATATGTCTGCAGGTCTGGTGGGAGCGGACGTGTGTTGTATGATGAAACGAGGGCATCTTCTGAGTTGTCAGTTGACCCGCCGTCTAATAATACTGTTCTGAAGGCAGCTAGTCTGTAGCGCTACGAACTGTAACGTCTTCGCCGTAGCGCCTACTGCTACGAGCTACGTGACCTCGTACGTATTTAGCTCTGACTTTGTTTGTTTACGTAATTTTTACATTAGAAAAGGATTGGTGGAGTTTTGAACAAATGTTTGTACTATTTCTCAGTTTGATTAATGTTTCATTTGGTGGGTTGTGCTGTCTACTGTACTTTTGTGTATATTCAGAAATACCGTTAAATAAACAAAAGGAAATCTTTCTGATGATTTAAACCACTGGTAATGTAAACGTTGCATTATTTTAATCTCACTCCAGACTGTGGTAGTAGCAGATTCATACGGCATGTAATAAAATAGAATACTTAATTGTAAAAATAAAATTATGAAAAATTATCCGTGATATGCCTTTTCTTGCCGTATACCTATTATATTGTAGGTACATATGACCGGTAATCGCGTATTCTACTATTATTAAAGAAACCTTTTCTACTCTATACGAATACATATAACCACGAAATAAACGCCTGTTCTAAAATGCTATAGGTCTGGGCTTAACCCGGGCTCTTAATCTATCATAAATAACCACTGCTCTCTGAAAACATAATAACATTTATTCAAGGCGCACTAAAAAGGATTCTCTAAAGGTAATCATTTTATCTTTGAGCCGAAGTGGATTTCATTTTCCAGTAAACGACATCGAAAAAGCCTCTAATGTCTCGCCTTATTTCACAATTAAATAAGTAGCAGTGAACGGCTTCAGCTAGAACATTAAAAGTGATAAACGTCAAACGTAAATAACCAAAATTTGATAAATGGAGACGCTTCTTATTTTAAATATTATTCTAACTGATATTAAAAATGTTGGTCCGATTCGCGCGCCAATGGTTACTTAAAAAAAAAACGTTTGAATACATGTAATTAATGGTAATCTCATTATTATTGTTATCTTTTGATACTGAAGATATTCTTTCGATTCTAGAGTATTTTCATTTAACCTATTCTTGATTATGACGGTATTTTTTCAGTGAAAATATTTATTTAAAGTTCTTAAGGTCTCAGTAGAGAGATCTTAATGATATTAAGTACAGCATTACGATTTCTGTATTGTATGTACTGTATTTATACTGTATATTGTATGTCTGTTCTTGGGACAGTGTCCCCTCCAATAAAAATAAGTACAGTCAGGTGACATTTTGTACAATAAGCAACATTTAATTTTAACCTAAAAATGTACCCAATTTAATGTCTACTTTACTGTTTCCTTTACGCTGTAGTTAGATCTGTGGCGCTATAGAACGGGTCTCTTTATGGGCATCCACACGCTACATAGATCCTGCTGTCACATCAAGACGAAGGTTTATGGGGAACTGTGTAGTTACCCATCGTTTCGCAGAATGGAACGTTTAATAATGTTAAAAGAGATGAAGGTCTATGAGACACACGCAAGCAATTTGTTTAAGTGCATTTCCGATAGAAATATATATAAATCAACATCAACAAAACAGTTTACCAATGGATGATAAAATCAATTATTATTACTTGGGTAAATGATAATGCTGTCATAGACATTGTACTAAGGAAATCTGATCATTTTTATTAGTTCCGTGATGCTTTTTCAGCAGTCATAAAGATTGTGTGCCGACATGAGTCTAGAAAACTATATTCTATGACGAAAGTTTTGTGGCGAGGAATTTATGAGAAGAACATAGTTTTGCGCAATAAAAATGAATATCCATCGTAATAAATACGTCCATCTAGAAGGGTTCCCAAAGTTGGGATAGCAAATGTCAAAAGTTCGGGTCAAAGTGGCCGAGATTGACCCAAAAACAGAATAGTGCTCCCAAAATAACAATCAATAATGGATATGCGAGGATCATTATTTTCATTTACCCCACGCTTTCACAAGTTTACAGAAACCTTAATAATAAGAATGTTAGTGATGGGCAAATTTTGCCTGAAGCGTCGTAAAATTAGGCATGTGTATTTTAGGAGTCAGTGTACGTACATCGGGCCGATACATTAACTATCCCGACTAAACACAAGCCACGGTACGTTTATCTCGAGTATATTAAACTTGTTGGTACTTAACTAGTTGGTCTCGTGTATAAAGCCCTTATATAATTTTTTTTTACATACATTGTTAATTAATAAATTCTGGTTGTGTTCATAAATAACTGATAAATGTTATTTAGTTAATTAAGTTAGTTACTTAAACATAAAGATGAAATAGATCCGCACAAATAAAGATAAAACTCAGTTAGATTTAGCTACAACTGCGTTAAACTAAAAGTAACTGATTTAAGTATTTGATTTTTCAATATATTTGGAGTAAATAAGTGTTCCGCAAACTTTTTGTATTTAAGGTCTAGAAAAACGATTTTTTTTAGGTATACCATAAATGAAAAATCAGTTTTTGTGTAATATTAATTTACATTTAATATTAACGTACGCTCGTGTGATTTACATTTTCCGAGGCACACCAGTATGCTGCGGTACACACTTTGCGTAATAGTCGACTAAAATACATTAGGGGTAATGAAGAAAAAAAAAGGTAAATTTTAACAACAATCATTCTTCAATTACTTGAAGATATGATTGATTGTTACTTGAAGTAATTGAAGAATGATTGTTGTTAAAAATTATCTTCCACTGTATAAGTGTTCTTAGATAATTATATTTTGACAAGCAGCGTAACACCTTATAATAACTTGTTCACAAACTGCAGATAAGTACCTGTAAGTTTTAAAATAACTAAGGAACTGTGGTACCGGAAGAAATGTTATAACTTCAAAGCAATGGACCTATTCGGCTCACCGGACGGCGAAGTGCCACGTCTTGTAAGAAGTCGTTTGAGAGATTCTGTCAGCTCGTGCGCAGTTTGAAACTAGTTTTTAGATTATTGCTAGGACTGCTTCGAAAAAAGATAGCGAGGAAACTTGCCGACTAGGAAGTTGGAGTGTGGAATTAAAAAGACAAATGAACAAAGAACTTAGGTACGAGATTGTAATTGAACATCTAATTTTAGCTTGTTCTAGCTTCGATGTTAATTTTAGTACTTACTTGGTTTCTACAAAAGAACGCAAATGTAGATAGTCTTCTTAGATTTTTTTTTGTATTATACCTACTCGTATTTACTGAAATATACCTTAAATTGTTTTTTAGGCATGACCACTTAACGACGAATGGAATGAAAAATGAATTGTAAATATCGTAACTTACAGTGCTTTTAATAACGGCTTTAACTTTTTTAAAGTTAGTAAGTTTCAGATATCCGATAAAATCTAGGCGTTACATCCTATTCGCTCCTGTGAAAACAGATTGGAAATAAACGCATCAAAAATTTTGCACCGATCGTCTGGTCGCAAACTGGAGCATTTCCCGTGTTATGGATGCTACGACGGCGGCTGGAGCCTTACAGAAAAGTTCGTTTCCTAAACTAATCTGAGCTGAATACCGGAATCTTTTGCTCGAGAAAGAACGAAGCTGTTGCGCCGATGACAACTTATTAATATTTACGTTTCGTTTGCAAAGTATGTCTATCCGTTCACCTAGTATCCATAGCAAAAGCTAATAAGCTTAATTTGGAACTAGGGAATTGGTGTGTCTGAAGAATTCTGATGTGTGAAGAATTGAATGAAGAATTTATTTATTATTTATTTGTGTATTTGTTACGTATTACGTAACTAGCTGTGCTCGCGGTTTCAACCGCGTTTATCGTATTTTTATAAAGCCTAGCCATCCTTGATAAATGAGCTATCTAACACTGAAATAATTTTTCAAATCGGGCCAGTAGTTCCTGAGATTAGCGCGTTCAAGCAAAAAAAAAACAAACCAACTCTTCAGCTTTATGATAATAGTATAGATATAGATAAAAATGGTCACTCGACTTTCGAAGATTAGCCTACTCTCTATAGACCAGGACTTCCCAACCAGGGGGCACGCCCCCTAAGGGGGCGTAGGGAAATGTTAGAGGGGGCATAATAGATAAGTTTGCTTTTCCGAAAAATGAAATCCATTCCATGCGTAGGTAAATTAAAAAATAAAACAGTAAAATTATTATTTTTGAATACCTAAGGG
The DNA here is from genome assembly GCA_951394215.1 of Glyphodes perspectalis. Taxonomy (NCBI): domain Eukaryota; kingdom Metazoa; phylum Arthropoda; class Insecta; order Lepidoptera; family Crambidae; genus Glyphodes; species Glyphodes perspectalis. The sequence goes on from OX596215.1 coordinate 9,925,368, forward strand.
GGGGCATAAAAATATAATTTGTGATCCGGGGAGCCTCCGTGGAATAAAGGTTGGGAAACCCTGCTATAGACGAAGATCGAATAGAAAATTAATAAAATTAATTTAACGCGTTCAGTTCATTATTTCATGTTATAAGTAAGTATGTCAAATGCAGCTTTATAAATATTGTTTATAATATTTTTGTCTTCTAATGTACAATAGGTTAGTCAGTAAGATTGAACTCGATCGAATTAATACATTTTTAGACTAAGATGTCTAACCTCTTAATGCAATTTCCTCTTAACTGAATTGACATTGAATTGACTGAGGACGGCACGTGTAGGCAAACTCGTCGAGGTATTTGCATATTGATGTTACCTCGACGATTGCATTTCCCCCGTTTCCTTGTGAAAAGTAGGAAGGCAGGTGTTAGCTGTTGCGAAGTTTTGTATATTCTATTATAGTTGTGGAATATACGCTTAATAATATAGAGTGGTAGTACCTTAAGGGTTAGGAAATGTGCCTCATGTTGGAAGGTCGGCGGTTTGAACCTTGGCCTTTACCTATAGCATTTTTATGATGTGACAAAAAATCATCATGAGAAATATAATAATATTATAAACAGGAAATATTTGTATTTTCGTATTTTTGTGTGTGTGTATGTTTGTAATGAATAAACTTAAAAACTGCAGTGCCGATTTCAAAAATTCTTTTACTATTAGAAAGCTACATTATCCGGAAGTAACATAGGCTATATTTTGTTCCCATATTCCCACGGGAACGGGAACTATGCGGGTGAAACCGCGGGGCGCTGCTAGTTCTAATATATATAGCGGTGTTCTTATGATGTCATTGTCTGGTTTCCTATTTAAGGGTTCATTTAGTTAGAGACAGTCGCTTGGATGTAACAACGAGACTCAAATATAAGGTCGTGTCCGTAGTAGACTCTATCTAGGAATGCAACAGAACTCTAGGGTGATGGTAGTGTAAAGTGATTGCCCTTAACAATGAGTTATCATAGTTATGTGAGGCGCAGTTCCATTAGAATTATAGTTCCACTCATTGTACGGTCAACAGCAGGTCAAGTTACTTACTTGCAGTTCAATATTAGCGCTTATGCCCTCGACATAAGGGCGGTCTAAAGTCCGAAGTGGATAGTCTGATGTGCTATTGTGTGTACTTCATAACAGAGGCGATTTCAATTTACATTTCCTATTACAAGATGAATATACGCAATGAGTATGCGTATATTCATCTTGTCTGGACTCTTGTTGTCGTACCATATTTTGTCCCCTATTCTGCCTTAGAAAATAAAGCGATATTATATATATCCGACTGCAATACATACATTGATCTGTCTCCGAGGTAAGCAGCTTAAGCACTTGTGTTACGGATATAAGATTCAACAGTGGTATTACAAATATACAGACACAAAATAAACACAAGTATTCATCATACGAATGTTTGTCCCGGGTGGGGATTGAACCCACAACTCTTGGCGCATGGGGCAGGTCACTAATGCGTCATCGACCCGTATTTGTTATTTGTTAATACATATATTACACATATCGTCTTATCCTTGAAGGCCTCATAGATAGTTATTTATTGTTATGTCAGTGTTCTGACTTAGACAGAAAATCTAGATCTTTTAATTCCGTTGTAGAGGTATACTAATATGGTTTTGGATAAGATTGGCGGAACTAAAACAGTTGGTTGTACAAGGTTATTAAAACCTCTTACCTACTTATTTAAATCATTATTCTAAGGAACCGGTTTAAAGGATTTTAGAATATGAGAAAAACAAAATCCTTTTGATACAAAATAGCCAATTAGTTGAGCCAAGAAATTTTTGCTCATTCTTAAAATGGCTTCCTTAGAATAATGAGTTAAAAAAAGGTAGATAAGTGTATATTTATAAAATATGATGTACAAAGTTAAGTTGTAATTAAAAATAAGAAAATACATTTAAATTGTAGCTAAAATTAAAAAAGTAAAATTAAAATAAATTTCTTATACATACAATTATAGTGATGAAAAGTTCTTATGCATCATCTTTGAATTATTGGTACCTGCGTTAATATGGAAAGGTCTCCCCTGATTTCAATAAGCGGATTCCTCGTTTTTGCTCAACACCGTAGATAATAAATCTTGAAAAATATTGCAATTTATCAAATGACGTCTAGTTCTCTGTGAGCTCAGGTAATTTACGATGCTACTGCGAACAATTCAATCGCGTTGTGTTCACGTTCTTTTTACAGTGGCATTTTGCTGAATGGTCGATAAAGATGCATTGTTTCCAGGATATCAATAAAGCAAAATGCATTTACCTGGTATATTACCTTCAATGTAACCTACATTGAAGGTAATATGCTAGTATGATAATTGCTTAACAAATGTCTTGCTGTTTTAGCCAAAAATTTCTTGTTAAAAATGTAACAAATCAGCGAATATTGTTTTTGACGTCAAATATATTGTAATTATAACATAGTCGATTTTTTCTGGTCGCAATGATGCTTGGATTTTAGTTAGTTTGATAGTAGCGATTGGGCGAGTTCTGTATATTAGATACAGAACTACCAAACTATTTTTCAGTAACCCATAGATTTAGAATTTTCAGTAACCTGACGAACTATTGCTCAATAACCTGTCAGCTGTATTCTACACAAATTATTTCTGTATCATTTCATAATTTTGACTGGCTCGATGGCGCATTCGGTAGTGACCCTGCCCAATGCACCAAGAGTTGTAGGTTCGATCCCCATTCAGAAAAAACATTCGTATGATGAATACTTGTGTTTGTTCTGTGTCTGGGTGTTTATATCCAATATTTAAGTATATATTTGTAATACCACTGTTGATTATGATATCCGTAACACAAGTGCTTAAGCTAACCTCGGAGTCAGATCAATGTATGTGATGTAGTCTGATATTATTTATTTATAATAGACACAGTAGGTACGTGCAATAACTGCGACTACGTAATTTTCTCATTCGCCTGATTCGCAAATGGCTATGGTTGGCCGACTGACTACCTAATTTCAAAGGTCTAGCATGACTAATTTACTGCCCCTGCTACATCGGCAACACTACTATTTGTCACGCCAGTTTTAGCTGGTAGCACTTAGTATTTTTTACTGCCCACGCTTTTAATCGTGAAACAATCTTGACGGAGCATAAATACTCGTCTATTAATGAAAGTTGTGACTGTGGTCAAAGATTGACTGCTTTAATAATCTGTGATTTGGCAGTTGCATAAATTACGGAAACTTACTTACTTATTAGCACGCAACATTGTCGGCGTGTACATATGTATATATGTCTAGTTCCTATTGTTATAGCGAGATTAAAATATACATAATTTATTAATATACTGTTTATTTTTAATCTATGCTATGCTAATATAAAGGGGGAAATTTTTGTTGTTTGAATTAAATAGGCTCTGAAATTACTAGACCGGTTCGAAAAATTATTTCACTAATCTAGTTTTAAGTCTAAGTTTAGCTGATAAAGTGAAAGCCACTTTTTCAGCAAGTAACATAGGCTATATTTTATATCCCCACTAGTTTCTGCCCACGGCGTCGCTCGCATGGTACATCGATGAAACATAGCTTATATGTTATTCGGGTGTATGAGCTATATTATTCTTCAGTTTCATTAAAATCCATTTAGTAGTTTTCTTGTGAAAGAGTAACAAACATCCATCCATACATACAAACTTTCGCATTTATAATATTAGTAGGATATTCCCATGGGAACGGAAGCTACAGGGCGCTGCTCTCGCAAAAAAATCATATCTCTGCTACAATTTATATAATGTTTACAAGATTAGTAGTTTAAAAAATCCGTAGTTTAGATTGAGTGCTTTAACTGGATTTTTCACACGTATTGGTTTCAGGACTATTTTACCCATAACAAAAACCTGGTCTACTCATCTAGAGCTTAATGCTCCAATTTCACGTTTAAGGTGTTTGAAATTCACTTGTTATGGTGAATGTGTACGGTAAGCCAAGACCGCGGATACAAAGGTGGTTAAAGATTTTTTCACCGGCGAGGGTTTGTTAGTGGTAACGAGTGCTTTGTGAGTAAACGGATTATGGCTACGTGATCTCGCGTTTGTGCAGCCGTAATCCTGGGTAGCTTTAACTAAGATTTCATTTTGCAGCCACTGATCCAATGGGAATTTCGATTGGCAAGTAGTGTTCGAGTGAAGGTCGAAACCAAAACTATTTAAGGCTTAATATCCTTAAATCAGAAAATAATGTATTTTTTGAGTTTGTGTTGTCGAGGTAAATAAAAATTTTGCCGGGTTGCCTCTTTCATCATGTTTTCCGGTATTTGCTATACTTTTTCGATTTTCGATGGTTCATTGACCTTCGGCTTAAATCAAAGCTTATTTCAGCTAAAATGGACATATGGCACAATGTGGCCGATTCTTTTGGTAAACGCTTCTCATCTTGCAACGTACAACATATTCCATATCTACCGTATACAGTTTCCGATTTTCCGTTGGCCTATAGGGTCTCAAGCATTTTAGAATAGATTAAAAGAAAGGCACTTCATTCGATTCAAATAAAAAAACATTTTTCTTTTTATTTTTTATATTTTTATTCATTCATATATTCGTTTACAGAATATATTATCTAGGAATCGCACTGGTATATGAGAAATCATAGGCTACCTACTAGTTGTAGCCTCTTAAGAAGACATTGTGTTTCTTAATTCAAATAAAAAAAAAATATATATATAGGTATTTCAAGAATTTCAAGAACAGGACGAAAAGAAAGCGAGAATTTTTCACAAACTCGCTACTAAAATCTACAGGAAGAAAGGTAAGAATTTGCCTGAAAAGTTGGTTATTTAACTTTGTAACTAAGATTCTAAGTGACATTGAAAAGTTTTAAATTTTTCCACGTTCATATTAATTCTGTTTATATTCTGCAGGGTTTAGAAAATCTCTTTTATGATTTCATACTTTCGCGTTGCATTATCACTAGAAATAATACTGACGGGACTTAACGCGATATGCATTATGTAGTACGAGAAGTTGCACATCGCGTATCACAGACCACATAAATACTATCAAATACCGACTGACGGGACTAGTCAGTATAACCTTTTTTGTTCTTTAAATTATAGTGGTTCCAAATTTGAAATCCTTTCTATAAGTTATTGATGGATGAACATTGATCGGCGTATTATGGTAATAGACCGAGAAAACGGTCAATATCCTAATCAAAGTGGACGAGGTCTGTAGTACAATACATTTTATAAATCTCTTATTAACGAAGGGTTTATAGCTTATTGCTTTATCGCTTTCAAAGCGCTTCGTACAATATTTCATTATATCATAATATTAGTATCGTAATATCATACTTAATAGTATAAATATGGTTTTCAAAAAGATAACACATTTATTCATATTTTAATGCTAAATTACAAGGCTGTATGTTTGTCTTTTTATTGATATTTATTTATTTTCAACTTTGTGTGTATGTATATTAAATGTCACATGTTGGTTTGGGACTTAAAAAGAATGTGCCAACTGTGTTTATTGCCTAGCATGTCGTAAAGGGCGACTAATGGTATATCTCGTTTTAGGTATGTGATTGTATAGGCGACGAGCTAGCCATTTGTCACTACATTTTCATAAATTTCCGTCTAACCCAGCCCCGTTTTGTTTTTGGCTGAATGTGGTTAAAGGAGCCTGCTGCCCCTTTGACTCTGCCTACCCCTTCGGGAATTATGGGCGTGATACTATGTATACAATTATGATTACTCTTACTACGTCTGGTTTCGACGTCATTGTTATCCCATTTGCTTATATGCAAATTGTGGTCAGCAATTGTAGGTACCTACATTGTATAAACATGCTTGCGTGTCACCTTGCAGCGCGTGTCGGGCTATTTACGACGATGTCAATATTGCATGATTAGTCCTTCAGTAGCCCTACAGTTAGTAAAATTGTATAATTAACCATCATTACTGGTGTAAAAGTTTATCAGACTTGCGTATCGAAGATTTATTACTTCATTTGTGACCTGGTAACCTTTTTATAATTTGAGAATAATAAATTGCCTGAACTAATAACTATGTATTACCTGATACTACAAGTAATTTTGTCTTTTATTGTTGATAAATGAAAATGAATCGCAAAATTTGTAGTTATGTGCCTAGAAAATCACTGAAATTTGTTATACATACTTTTCAAGTTGAAGGAATTATACATATATTTTTTACGAAAATCAAATTTTGGCAAAAGCTAACTAAATTTACTTATTAAATTATGATCGTTTTTGATGATTTCCTCAACTTGTGTATTACATAATACATATGTATAGTTCTTTAATGCTACCAGCGTGCATAAATTTAACTAATTTCGACTAAATACTATTTCATAGCGCCTAATCGTGAATTGCAAGCATTACCGATACAAACATGTTTGCGGTTTACATACCTCTAATTGACCTCAATCTTTAGAACGGGGTATAAAACTGGCTCGCTTATAAAGCGCCAATTCATTTCGCCCTTGGAAATGCCCAAGTATTATTTAAGGAAATACACAATAAGGTTATTACAGTGCACTTTTTTCAATCCCCCGAATGTAGTTCACGAGAAACACACCAGCAATTACTCAGGCCGATACAATGTACCCGAGGAAATGTTCTTTGTGTTCAACTAAAAGCTGCCTCTCTGATGATTGCCCTATCTCCTTGTAAGTCTCTTCCGGCGACCCAATTTCTTATATTAAATTTATTCCCAAGCCGACTGGGGTAAGTGCCGTTTACAACCCTGTTTAAGCGTAGTTTCACTTTATTAGCGCTTATCTGATTACTGGCAAAGTTAATTGGTTAAAAATGTATGCGAGCGCTGCCGTTATGCATATTAATTAAATGCGCTTTTACATTACACTAGGGCTTCTATGAGTTTCATATAGATTGGGACGTTTAGGTAGTCACTTGGGAAATTAACCTATCTTATGGAAGGAAATAGTTTTTATACTAGCTGAAATATATCAAAATACATACTTGAGCTTTATTAAAAGATTGTTATTTGACTTTATATGTATATAATATGTATGAACGTCCTGATATTTGGATATCAGCGAAGAGGGTACATAGAAGACTCGTTTTATCACAATCAATTGGATTATTTATAAATAATAAATACTGGATGAAGATAAATTAAACTTGGGATGACCACCGTATCATATACGTAATTAAATGAACACCTATAATTTTTTTATTAAGCGGCTTCACACACATTTATTTCGTACAAATTTAATTTCTCAAATCTGTTTTTTTTACTGTAAAGAAAGACTCGTTTGTGTCAATGTAAACAAAATATTTTTTTTGACTTTGAATATTATTAAATAAAAGCTGATCAGCAACTTTCAAGCGGTGTGCTTATTCAGATATTTGGTACAGGTAATACTAATTAGGACAGTCTACTAACTGCGGAATGGTGAACCTACCAGCACAGTACCTACGCGCAAAATTGAAAGCGTTCGGCAAAATTCCGCCGGGAAACACCGGGACGTTATTAAACGTATCCAATTTAGCGGCTAACCTTTGCGTTCACTGTTAGAGTGCGGCCCTGCACTCCTAATCTGATGCAGTAGAAAACGCTTGCAAAAAGACATCGCGCTGTTAAAAGTCAATTCTTATGCAAAGTTCGGTTTTAGTTCGGTGTCCAGATTAACGCAAGTCTATTTTCTCTGTTTTCCAATTAAATCAGAATGTTACTTCACGGTTTTTAAAAGGAAATAGCGTATAAACGCTCACAACCCTGCAGCAGAACAGTGAGACCATTTTAAATTATTAACAATATCAGTCCCGTGTTGACTATAAAAGAATTTGCCAACTGTGTTTCTTGCCTAGCATGTCGTAAAAGGCGACTAATGGTATACCTATCGGGTTTTGGGTATGTGATTGTGTAGGCGACAAGCTTGTCACTTGTCATTACTTTTTCCCAATTGTCCATCTAACCCAGCCCAGTTTTATTTTTGGCTGAATGTGGTTAAAGAGGACTGCTGCCCCTTTGACTCTGCTTACCCCTTTGGGGATTATGATGATGATGATTAACAATATCAACTGTTTTAATATGACAATACGTATCTTTACGCTCGCTATCCCCGAAGGAGCAGTAAGCACTTTTACCCACGTTTAGTTTAAGATGGAAATTGAGCTGAGCAGCATGTAAAAGTGATGAGTGAGTGGCTTCTCGCTAACACAATCTTATACGCCATTAGTTACCTTTTATAACATACTAGACAAGGAACACACATTATCTTCAAGTCCTATTCAAGCATGAGACTGTATTAACATATACAGATAGGATTTGTAAATCCAATTATGATAATAATGACGTGTATTTTAAAAGTGTAGTTTTTATAACATGTCTAATATTATAGTTGATCATGTCTATAACTACTTTCAACATCCTTAAACATCAACCTAGCATTCAATCTAATTGTGCATCACTGTGTGTTTGTACCTTCCTTTTATCATCACACAGCTTAGTCACGCTACGATAAGCCGTAAGCCAAGCATCTTCGCGAGATTGCAGTCGTTAAATATACCACTTTAGAGGCTTAATAAAAATTATATCTGGTTTAAGACGGGTAATAAAAATTATATGAAGTTTAATTAGTTCAATGGATACGATATTCGCTTCATATACGAGGGAAGTAGGGTCATGACCGAGTACGCATACGTACACATCTCTGAATTACCATTTAAATATGGTTTTAAGTAACAAGTTAACTCTGTTTAAATAGTAGATGGATTTGGACATGTATTTTATGTCAAGTAAAATTACTCATGAAACAAATACAACTAGTATTTAATAGCTTTCACAGAAAGTTTTTTGCGGTTTCATGTGAGTTTTTTATCGTTTTGATAGACAAATATATTTGCAGTGTTAATCGGGTGTAAGATCGACGCTATTTAATTTGGAAACTACTTAAAAGAGAAATGGATTTGTATTCCTTTAAATTACATTCTTAATTTGTTCGACTTGTCAAGCTAAAATGAGTGATAATTATGATGTAAGGATCGACCAATATGGCGTTCGGTTCTCTCTGCCTCTGCCCAACTTTTAGTAGTAGTGGTATGATGATGTACATCTAAAGATACAAACTTGAATGTACAATATGCGTTGTCTTTATTATTGACATAACATAATACATACAAGTACTTTAGCATGCTATGTTCTACGTAATTACAGCGAGTATGTCGTCTGCGCTAATGCTAATTCCTCTGCATGTAATTAGAGTAGGCGTAGCGTGCAGCATGACGTCACAGCGTGGGCTGACATAGTTGCTAATTTATTGCAAATATGCGCCGCTCGTGACGGGCTAAGACCGGCCTTAGCGTCAGCGCCGGGCCAATGTCAGTAATTTGTGTTGTCCAGCTTGATAGCACGTTATGACCATGTACGACTGATGTGTATATATGTAATTTATTAAAAGTCTAAATGTGAAAGCTTTTCAATCACGCCTGAACGGTATTGAAAACCATCTTTACTTGTATTATAATGCAAAAGGAAGACTGTTACGTTTACACGCTTAAACTGTTAAACCGATTTCCAACCCTGAGAAAGGATATAGGCTACTTTTTATCCTACAAATTTTATATTTTATAGAGTATAAATTTTGTAAATTATAGTTTGTATATAGTATCCTATATAAGGTCGGCTAATAAAGTCAAAGGGCGATGGAAAGAAGCATGTTGGGTGTCACACCAATGAACAAAATTAGGAACACCGAAATTAGAAGTCAAACCAGTCATGGACATTTATTTTTGCTAAGATGTAGCAAAAATAAATGGAGCAAACAGGTGATCGTGTGGTACCTAAAAACAGGGTTAGAAAACAGGGACGCCCGAAAACCAGATGGGCAGACGACATCTAAATTACTTTGGGGCCATACTGGACATGTATACCTGAAGACAGAGTTCAGTGGAGAGAGTTGGGCAAGGCCTATGCCAAGAGGTACACCGAGCTGTGGGATATTCTATAGCACTAAAACCAAAACAGAAAAATCGTTATGCACATATCGGAAATTTAATGGCTTAATTATAAATTATAATTTGCTCGGAAAATTCCCTAGCTTTTTTTTTGTGTCGAGGATGTAACTACTCAATCAAACGGTCCGACAATATACTGAGTTTTTGCACACATGCGGATATTAAAATTGTTACACATAGGTACACGTAACTTTGGCTCAATTTTGCTCTTACCTATGGCGTAATCCTATAGTCCGTGGGTGAAGTCATGGGCAGAATTGGTAAGTACATACGGCTTTGGTCACCGTAGATTACAAAACATCTAGGGAGAACGTACGATACTTTCGACAATGAAAAGGGTTTGCCTGTCGTAATTAGCGAACAAGGTAGATAAGGGACCGTGAGCCAGCTCTGATTTCCTATGTTTATGTTTTCGGTTCGCTAATGTACCTACGCCGAATTTGTATAGTCATGTGTTGAAGACTTCAATACAATATACAGCATTGAACATTTGGTATTTAAAAAAAAACAAACAAATATCGAGAAAAAGAAATAATGTATATTGGATCCCTATTCTTTCGTCTAATGAAACGTTATGATTAGGAAACAAAAACGCCAGAATATTATTTTATTCTTTCTATGTTCTTAATATGAATCTGTGTAGTGATATGACATTTTTAGACTTATCTTTCGACGATTCTTCTTATAAAGCATTTATTGAACTGCATTGCTTGTATGTAAGAATTGATGAGCACATGTTCGGGTCAAATTTGGCAACTCAATTTTAAAGTAGTTACTTTTGACTTAAGATATCCGTTACCCATTAATATATTGAGGCCAGGAGATATCATCGAGGTGTGTCGATTACTGGGAGCCGTTAATAATGTTGAAGATCCCTGTCTATGTCGAAGTTGGTGGTAGACGGCATTATTGATATTGTAATTATTTACTTCAAATACCACCCCTGGTCTATATATAAGAAAAAAAATTTGAGTAAAGATCTCCGTTCATCACTGATGCTTGTTGCAGATGCAGAAGGCACGGGCGGTGCCGACCTCCAGCGCAAGCTGGACTTGCTCAACGGCGCCCTCGATGCCGAAAGAGCTGAGCAAGCGCGCCGGCAGATGCAGTACATCGCTCACTGTGAGTATACAAGCCATATATGTACATTAATTAATGTATGAATGTGTACAGCACCCTTGGGACTGCGGCAGAATGAAAATGTTTCGGCTGCAGACTCCAATCCTTGTGTGTGCCTTTGGAAAACTCACACTTTTGAAAAGCAGTTAGAAGAATAGTATAAAAAGTCGCGATTGATAATTGTATGATGTTTAAAAAAAGAAATTTTTTTGGAAATGCTAATCAGTAACTTACATTATTTTTTTTATTATCAACTTATTACTAATTTTATGAATAACAATTTAAAAAAAAATAGAATTAAATGTAAAAACAATGCACTAAAATTGTAACTTCCTAACTTATGGTACCTATAACGTAACTTACAACTTATTTTCGATACTTAATGTTAAAAATATATTTAACTTTTTAGTTCTACTTTTTATTATGTTTAATATATTTCATAAACTAGTATCATGTTTTCTAATACTAAGATCGTAATATATTTGAACTCTACCTTCACAACTGTCGGTAATGTTAATTATTTGGATACTGTGATTGTTGTATTGTTCTTCATTCTATACTATCTTAAGAGACTATATGCCATGTTTCAGCGGGCTACTCCGAGGACTCTGACTACACGTCGGACCTTAACTACCCGGTGGGCCAGCACGCCAACTGCAGCGCGTCGCAGTTCAGGAGCGCGGCGCATCAGATGCATACGCCTCAGGTAATATATGACATTTTCATTTAATATGCTTACTGTTCCGTGTTGGTATGCTAACTGTGGTTCTTGCCTAGCATGTCGTAAAAGGCGACTAATGGTATATCGTTTGGGTGTGTGATTGTGTAGGCGACAGATTAGCTGCTTGTCTCTGCTTTTTCACAATTTTCCATCTAATCCAGCCCGGTTTTATTTTTGGCTGAATGTGGTTGAATGGGCATGCTGCCCCTTTGACTCTGCCTACCCCTTCGGGGATTCTGGGCGTGATGTTATGTATGTATGTATGTATGCATTTAATATTGCATTTTGTGATCGATGTGATTTCTACGTGATCCTTGCTGTCCTTACTTATATTGTAAATACGAGTGAAAGTATGACTGCCCGTGTATCTGTCACGTTCTCAGCCACTAGACTGATAGTGTTGATATTTCATACATAATTAAACAATAACAAAGGACATAGGATCCCTTTCATCTCAAGAAAGCACGTCTCTGTAACAGATTGCATTAACGTGGACACACAGGCGGAGCCAATTATTATAGCTTTTTTTTACTTCAAAAAATCAGTGTATGTATAAAATATGACATCGCAGCACGTATTGATGTTGTAATTTCAAGAAGCATTGCATTTGAAAGCCTTTTTAAGAGTATGTCAGTCAATTGGTAGTACCTACTATCACCTTCCATTTACTATATTGAAGTATTAGTCTATGACTTATACATATAGCAGACTTTAAATAAACTAATAAATAATTATGCCATTTTATAACATTGCTACATACATAACATCACGCCCATAATCCCCGAAGGTGTAGGCAGAGTCAAAGGGGCAGCAGGCCCCATTAATCACATTCAACCAAAAACAAAACTGGGCTGGGTTAGATGGGAAATTGTGAAAAAGTAGTGACAAGTGGCTAGCTCGTCGCCTACACAATCACATACCCAAAACCCGATATACCATTATATATTTAACATGGGACAATGGGCTGGGCTTAGATGACATGATTTCATGACATTGCTAATTTTAATTTTCAGAGATCACTGGAGGTGTCTCGAGAGAATTCGTATGAGAGGGACGAGTACCACATACACGGCGACACGGACCCTTTGTACTATAACAGTCAGCCGAGAACTAATAGGTATGCTATTTCAAAATATATATGCAGACTAACTGTGCCCGCATTTATGGTTAATGTTATATAACCTTCCTCGATAAATGGGCTATCTAACACTAAAAGATGTTTTTAAATTAGAACAGTAGTTCCTAAGATTAGCGCGTACAAGCAAACAAACAAACAAATTCTTCAGCTTTATAATATTAGTAATAGATTCAACAAAGCCAAGAGAGAAGTAATGTGGTGGGTTACATTCCGAAACACTTCTGTGTTTTGTCAAACTATGACAAGCTCGATGGCTCATTCGGTAGTGACCCTGCCCCATGCGCCAAGAGTTGTGGGTTCGATCCCCACCCAGGACAAACATTCGCGTGATGAATACTTGTGTTTGTTCTGTGTCTGGGTGTTAATATGCAATATTTAATTATATATTTGTAATACTACTGTTGATTCCGATATCCGTAACACAAGTGCTTAAGCTACTTCCCTCGGAGTCAGGTCAATGTATGTGATGTAGTCTGATATTTATTTATTTAAACTGATCAATTCAAGACCAATCAGTATTACGATATAAACCCATACATCAAACATAATAAACCTATCAGAGAAAAACGTGATTATGGTGATATTTTCTTTAAATAAATATACCACCACTCTATCAGTTTTTTATATTTTCGGTTGATTGAAGGTATCACCATCTACAAATACGTCTATTCATTAACCTTTGACGTCCCGGTCGTCGCGATATCCGGTCCATAACAATTGAAAATCAATTGTGTCTGGAATCTCGGTACTCGAAGCATTAATAGACGAATACATTATATGTATTACGTGATTAACCCGAAGTCTAAAAAAAGCTATAATGTCATTATTATTTTATTTTCAGGATAGAGACTTGGTCACAGCTGCACGCACAGGCGAGTGTAGAGTCTGCCATTTCGTGGCGGACCGCAGCCGACTGGCAGTCCACAGGTGTGTAACCATAGATAAAGACTACGACAAAAGGTCTAGACTAGAATTTATAACCCATTCAATCTCGCTGCATCTGTCAAATAGTAGACAGAATAATCTTATGGTTATATAATTAAGACGCTCTTTAACTGGGCCACGGACCAGCGACTAAAAGGAACTCTTTTATAGCAGCAACTAGCTGCTTTTGCAGTGGGGAGGCTTAGGACGTACAAAACCCACCCTGTAACGACTAACCGTGAGTTTTGAGATATAATATTCTCTAAGTAAGTCTAAGCGGCTTAGTCTCAACGAGGATTACCCAACTACGCAGGAGATATTATAGTACACAAGTGTGTGCGCAAACATAGGCGCACTCTTTGTTCCTTGACTCTTATAGTACATAGTTCGGTGAGACTACAATTCTTCATGGCAGGAGAGAAGTCAGTCGAGGGACCAACGGCTTCACGTGTTTTCCCAGGCACAGGGGTGATAAGCCGGCAACTCCCTGACTCTTGGCTGATACTGAGTAATTTCAATATTGAAATACACAGCAACAAATTTTTCGGTCTGACCCGTGATTCGTACCCGGGATCTCTTGGTCTTAAAGTGGAGCGTGCTACCATTAGACCAACGAAGCAGTCGTTGAGGTATAACTTTCAACTAATGGCATATGGTTTGCCCTTTTTAACTGTAAAGGCATCCTAACTTCAACACATGATGTCGTCGTAAGAAATATTGATCCTATAAATTAATTTACAAATCATTTTTTTTTATCCGTCTATCAAAAAGTCAGACTAATTACTGATTTCAATGTCTTCTGATTAAGTAATGAGGCCTGTATCTCAAAATGAAATAGAGCCGTTATTTATTTATCATCTCTGTGATGATTTGCGTCTTACTACTTAAAAATCAATCATAAAATAAGACTGAAACGAACGATTTATAACAAAAGATTTTCCAGTCGGAAGCCAGAAGGAAGTTTGTACGTAGTTATAATTTTATCAGACGGGAAGACCTTCATTAAGCATGGAAGTATTAATCTGCACTAATATTATAAAGAGGAAAGATTTGTATGTTTGTAACGAATAAACTCAAAAACTACTTTACCGATTACAAAAAATCTTTCACCATTAGAATTTAACATTATCCCTGAGTAACATAAGTTATACTACAAAAAAATAGGGGTAAAAAAAGTCAAGCCATACATGGAGAAGGGCGTTAATATTTCCCGGGAGGAGTGCTAGTTAGCGCTAGCGCTACTAGTACAAGCTAACTAGTACTATATATTTTTAACGTTAATTGTGATAACGTTTTTATTTCAGAGGACCAGCGGCGACCAAGTCTCGAGCGGCAGAACACTTTGTATGATGACGGATTAGGCTACGGGTATGATGCCTACACCACCAGCACGCACATTAGGTAATCATCATCATCTTCCTAGCATTGTCTTAGTCTGGGTCCGCTCAGACCGACGTTAGATACCATAATTAATAAATATCGATATGTCTGAGATGAAGAGCCTCCATCCCACATTTGATGTCAGAGATGTAGTTTCAATCTTACAATTCTGATGTCAAGAAGACGAGCATGTCTCCAGGAGAGCCTTCCTCTCCGCGTATATGGTGGGCGTTTAGGAGAAATAGATACGACGATAGATTCTTAATATTCAGTTTACTTTTGCGATACTTCTTTATAGCAATAACAGTCAAGCTAGGCCTTGCTGCGAATGGGTTTTATTCTTCACGCCATGACAGCTCGAGCCAAATAATCACGTCAACTCCAATTGACAGCCGTTCAAACCGCCACTGCGGCGTCCGCCGGCCAGCTCCTCGTCGACAAATATATTCATAAACGGAAAGCGAATTCTCCGAAGCAAGATTTAGCGTTTAGTGGTTCAATATAAACGGCACTTGTCACTTGCGAGGGGTCTTATGTCCAACCGGAGGCAGATCTCTGGTCTAAAACTCAGTTCGCGCCATTTCCCTGGCGAGATAGGCAAAGGGATCCGAGCGCTACATGACGCGGTCCTATTTATATACTTTACTACCTAGGTATTGCAATCCAGCGGCATTTCTTTCTGGATCCAAAACATTACACTGAATTCAGCAGAGCTAAACTGGGCTTACCCAGCTAGATTGCTTGATCCAGCATTCAAAATTCTGGAAGGAATTGAAATCCAACGCCATTGAACCAGCACAAGTTGCTCGATCTAGCACAGCTAAAATTGTGTTGAGCCCAGCTGGCTTATTGGATCCAGGAGCGTTGGATTCCTAACTACAATGCACCTGATTTAGTTTTCACTGATGAACTAGCTAAACGGTAACATTCTGATTTGAATTGTTTTTATTAGTCTTGATAGAGATGAAAATACAAGCAGGATATCCAAAAAGCATGCATAAATTTGTAGATATGTAGCAATCAAACAATTATGCCATGATAGTTTAATTCCAAATTTTTTATCTTAATATAAAATGTCGTACAAGAGAGCCTCTTCTCCGGAAAGAGTGTATAAAATATTTTTTATATTGAAATGGAACTTGCTTAACATTTTCGAGTTTGAAGTCTATCTTCATATTTTCATGTGTTAAAAGGCACTTAAAATAATGCCTGATCAAATTCCAGGGACCACTCACATATATCGCAGCAGGCTAGCTACGAGGAGTATTACGACTCGACTAGCTACCCGTACCAGACGTCGTACGTGGGGGACGACTCCCGGCAGTGGGACAGCGGGGGACAGTACTTCTTCGACGACGGGTACGGCCTCACGCCTACCGAGTATGAGAATATCGTCAACAAGCGACGCTCGTCCGTCGTGCAGCTACCTCAGATACCGCCTAAGCAGGTAAATAAATAAATATAAATATAAGTATCAGGCTATATCACATAAATTGATCTGATTCGGAGTTAAGTAGATTAAGCACTTGTGTTTCGGATATTAGAATCAACAGTGGTATTTCAAGTATATACTTAAATATTGGATATTAACATCCCAACACAGGACAAATGCAAGTATTAATCACACGGGGGTTTGTCCTGGATGGGATCAAACCTGCATCTCTTGGCGCATAGAGTAAGATCACTGCCGAATGTTTCATCGAACCAGTACAATATACATATCATCAGCTTCTTGCCAGGTCATCTGGGGTCGGCGCAGCATGTATGGAATTTATGAATAAGACTGAATTTTGGTTTTATGCTCTTTCGAGTCGGATAAGGTATATGAGAATAATTGCGACACTTTTTGGATTGTGTCAATCTTCCGAAACAAATTTTAAGTTATAATTGACTGATCGTGTAGGTACACGTGGTTTTTTTATATCAGTAACTAGAGGGAAAGTATTTTGCCACGATATCTTTACTAAAATGATGATCGTTTAAGGTTATACTATACATGTATGTTTTTTTTATTGGTACAGCTACCGCCTTCGTCTCGTTACTCGGATTACAATGAGATGGCGCCGTATAGACCTCGGCCGCGACGGACGGCAGCCAGTCTTCCAGGTAAAACATTTTATTGGTCTTACATGGATCTGGTACATCATTTTATGTCTGTACTTTACTTGGATCTATTTTTTTTGTTGAGACTAAAACTCCTTAAACCAAAAAAGCAACAAGTCTTTGTTTTAAAAGAATATACACTTCTTTATGAATGAAATTTTAAATGAAGTTTTTGAGAAATAAATACATGAAATTTGGATCTTATGCCAGGTTACTTCAGGCCGTCAAAAATCTGGTCTATTTTATATCACATACCTTATGATCCGGTTGTTCTTGTGTAAAATTAATTATTTACAACTTAATAAGGACCTTAGCGAACTTTTTATATCGTAGTCTAGTCTAGGTAGTAAATTTCATTCAGATATTGGGCCAACACTTGATCTTTATGATCTTCAACGAGAAAAACACGTAACACAATTAAATTTCCAGCGACGCCATCTTCAACGCCAAAGCGAGGGCGAGCACTGCCAGTCCCGCCGGGCAGCGAGACGGGCTCGCTGCGCTCGGGGCGTGGGCGCCGGCTGCCGCGGCTGCCCGCTGCGCCGGCGCACACGCTACCCCCCACCCCCGCGCATACGCACGTGCCTTACGTACCTGGTCAGTATATAATTATATATTAACTAGCTTTCTCCCGGGGCTTCGCTACCATTTAATTCGGGGTAACGTGGTTCACTTAAAAGAACTTTTATTTTATGCAAAAAATTCTGTGAAGTTTCTATTGCATAAAAAAAGTGTATTATCTCTAATCTTGTTTGTCATCATTATGCATGCTTTGGACCCTCGTTTTACCCACTTGGGGTAATTTTGGAAAATCCTTTTTTATACATCTTATATATAGAGATATCTTTTTCTAAGGTTATGTCCTTTACTTAGCCGAGATCCGCTTAGACCATGATCCAAAATTTTGCGGGCCTAATCGTATCCTAAAACGCTTTAAGACCCTTATTGCTTTCAGTTCCGCTTTCATTCTGATCCGATCCTTATTGTCATATATTCTTAGATCGACCAGAAACCTTGGATTATGATCTTACATTCATAGTTATTTTGGAAATAAGAATATTGAAAAGGGATTTTATGAAAACCCCTACATCACCCGCACCGTCAAAAAATTTAAGAGCTCAAATTAAGACTAAAAACACGCGCGTTAAATCTTCAGTTACGACAATCACATTAATATTATTAATCAAAATGCTGAACTTACACATAAATTAACAAACCTTATGATTTTTAACTCTTTTAAAAAGGAACTGATTCTGAAAGGAGTTTGTAGTTTTTACTTACAGTTGCTTTTTTTCAACAGAACCCGAAAAAATTATCCCCGATGTAAGTTACGGCTACAGTAGTTATGGGTACCAACCGGAGTATCAGGACACTACTGCTGATCAGTTTCAAGATACTAATTATAATTCAAGGTGAGCAATAATTATATATTATGATAAACATTTGTTTCCTCATTCTTGAGGACATATTGGTATGATAACGCTTACTGCATACAGCTGAATGCAAACTACCAATATAATACGAAAAATATTTTTCCAAAATTTTGCAGGTAATGTTGGCAGTAATATTTTCTTTTTACTTGTTTTGGTAACAAATAATTTTGTCAGATTTAAAAATATCAAACTAATTAACAACTACGTACCGGTTTAGTAATAAAACAATGTTGTTCATATTGAAATTTCTTTTCTTTTTATATAATTTTTTTTTTAAAACGATTACTCATTTAAAGTATTTTTTTTACTATTATGTATTTTTTATTTTTGTAGTAGTTACGATGAAGATGGAATGCAACCGTTCTTCGATGAAACACCTCACGCTACGCCGCCTGCAGCTGGTACGAAAAAACATTATTATAGCAATAAATAAATCACCTTAACCCATGAAATCATTGGAAAACGTATGCAATCTCTAAACTAGTTCTAAATATTAAGTACTTACACTCCAAGTTGAGATAAACACTTCTTAATAAGATTCGATTAATTTGGTAAAGAGATATTTTGTTATTTTGATATGGTTTAGGTATTTATTACGCTACGCATCAATAATAAAAATATTGATTACGCAATATGAAAGAAAAAAACGTTTACATTTTATGTACAATTTGTATATTGCTACGCCATTATAATTGATCATCCTAATAATAAGTGCCAACTTTTCCTTGAAAATCCTTTATAATTTGCAAGTCGTCCTTTAAATTGCAGTCCTTAAAAAGTGGGTTATCTAAATTTAGCAGAACTAATTATGTATTTACTGTTCCGCGATAATGTGCGACGTTCAGTAAAATTACATAAAGTGATAAAAACATCCGCTTGGCAGGATTCACATAGCTGCGTGCTGACAAATCACGCCAGTCACTGATAGAGATTCGAACTATACTAATGTCGTGTCACATCATTCAATCGCTATGTGAAGAGTTCTCTTTTAACATATTCCGTGTTTTATTTAAAATTTCAGCTCACCAAAAGTCATCATGGATCAACACCGAATCCACGCAATTCACATATCCAGTGACTAGTGCTGAAGATACAGTAGTTTCGAAATCTGTGCCAAGTACTATCTCGTCCTATTTACCTCAACCGCCTGTTACTAGTCAACAAGACGTGTTCCAAGATAGTTATCAACAATATGATTTACAATATGAAGATCAACAACAGTATCCACAGTACGATCAACAAGATCAGCAATATCAAGAGGATCAAAATCAGTATTTAGATCAGTATCAGGATAAGCAAGATTATCAGTATCAACAGCAATACGATCAACAGTATCAAGAAGATCAAATGCAGCAGCAGTTACAAGATCAACAGTATCAGCAACAACAACTACAACAGCAACAACAACAGCAGCAGTATCAGCAGCAGCAGCAGCAACAACAACAGATGTTGAAGAATCAACAGCTGCAACAACAGCAGTTGAATCAACAACAGCAAAAGCAGCCAGCGCAGCAATTGCAAGCTAGTGTCATGACCGGTGCAGCTACTTTAGGATCACTAATGGCAGGAGGTGCAAAGAAACTCGGCAGTTTCTTCGGCGCCGCAGCCGCCGCTGTAGCTCCTGCCGTCAGTCAACCTCACGCTACAGCTGCATTACCCCCAGCACCAGCTACATTCACATCAGCCGTAGCCCCCGTAACTCCCTTCTCTAGTACAACTACAGTACCAATCGCCGCATCCGTCCCAGAAGTATCACCATCAGTGCCAGTGTCTACAGTGACGACATCTGCCCCTGTCGCCTTACCCAGGACTCCGTCTCTTAGAAGACAGGAGTCAATTCAGAGACCTTCAGTGCGTCGAACGCGGACATTACCCGACGCACCGGAGGACCTGCCCCCGTCGAGTTACGACGAAAGTGCCTACGAGGACGAGTATCATAAGACTGAATTCGATCAATCTATTGAGCACGACCGGACGTCTTTGGATAGGTATCATGAGGACGATTATGCTCATGATACTATTCATGAAGATGTTGCGGAGGAAAGGCGTTTGTCGGAGGAGCCGAGTGTTGGAATACAAAAGACTGCATCTCCTACGAGGAATGGCTCGCAGATAAGAAAGCCCTCGGTGGATAGTTACCATAGTCAAGCGCCGTCAATACTTGATCGCAGGACTTCACAAAGTTCTTTTCATCCTGAAGAGAAAATTACCGTTCCGACTACACAAGAAGGTATGTGCCCACATAATTATAGTATTTATTCGTATGATAATGAAGAACGCTATTTATATTGGCAAGGAAAGTAGTTAAATTAATATCTCATATTTGATGAATAATTAACATCTGTTATTATCTAGAAGTATCTCTTAAAGACGCCGGCGTTACGGCTATATATTGTTACCTAATGCACCAACATATGTGTGCATATGCTTGTAAATATTGTATAAGTCGGCACATTAATTATTATCATTAATCGAAAGTTTTTGAAAGATATTTTTAAATCACCCGCATGATAATATTTTTATAAGCCGGCACTTCTGTGTTATTTGAATTAAAACTTTCTAATACTTTAAAAAATTATATATTTTAAAAGTTGTAAGTTGAAGTTCATACATGTTATTATGTTAATACTTAGGTACTCAACCTTTTTGGTGCTTATACATATAAAAGTTTTATAAAAAAAAAACGCGATACTCGATATGATTCAGTATGAGATATTTGAGATTCTTGACACTAATATAAGTTATCTTCTGACAGAATCCCTCACTGATAAATCAAAAGTCAAATTTCAAGACGAACGCACAACTTACCACGAAGTGCCGGAAGACACTAGCGGTTTCCAAGAAGAGCCTTACGATGACCAAACAGATGAATACCAAGACGAGCGTGAGCCGTATAACGAACAAGATGAGACATATCAAGAAGAAGATGAGAAGTTTGAAGATCAGGAGCAGTTCACTGAAGGCGAAGAGGAGTATCAGCAAGAGGACAGTGTGTTCAAAGAGAAGAAGCGGCCTGAGGAGGAGAGGATTCAACCGGAGCAGCCTAAGCTGACGCCGAAGCAGTGGTGGCACAGAGCTTACAACAAAGTCGTGATGCAGCTGAACGTGAGTACTTTTTCTATTATGACGGCAAAAGCAGAGATTAAGCTTATTTTTTAAATATATTTCAGAAAATGTTGTTCTTTTGGTTATAGGTAACGTTTGTTTTGTTTACCTATTTTTACGGTACTGGGTATTTTTATTTTGTTTTTAATCAGCAAAATTTCTAAATTCCTAAAATTGGCAACTAATTTATGTAAAACATTATACATAATTGATTTTTTTTTTTTTGTGTTTTAGTTTGTAAATGTATATTTAATATACAGTTAAACCAAGTTATAGGATTATTTTTGGATATATCTGCTTTTGCCGTTACCATTTTTATGTTTGACTGTTTTTATCCATATCGTTTTCTTCAATGGAGAATTAATAGTTTTCATCTATCATCGGGACCATCTTTGTTGTGGAGGTGAGTACCTATTTACGGATAATTATAATTAAGATGAGGTGAGGTAGGCGAAACAATAACATAAGATTTTGGGCTTTTCGAATTAAAATACTAATTAAATCACATCATGTGTCAAATACAATATCTACACATTTATGCAAAGTGATATAATCATATCAGTTTATCGTTTTACAATAATATATTCTTACGTCATTGCAATAAGAAAAAATGCTTTGAAAGCACTAGTGAAACTGAATAGTTATGAATTAATATTATGCTACTATATACTTTATTTTAAAATATATACACTAATTACTTCTATTAAGCCTGACTACGTTTACTTACTAGGAAATATATATATATATATATTTCCTCTACCTTATCATACTTAATTAAACTCTGACATTTGTGTCTAATTGTATATAGAGATGATAAAATATTTATATTAAGTACATACTGACCCTAAAATAAACTCACGTACACAAATTACTTAATCGCAGCGAAACATAAAATAGATCGCTCTGGTATAAGCACGCGATCATTGCTGTTTAGGATAGTTTACCAGGCCTAGTAATAATTACTATCTTTCTGCGATTTAGTAGCCATTGTTATAGTTGTTATTATACCCGTCTTCTTGATCACATCAATAGATGTGATTAAGAAAATATACAAGATATAGATCGCACGTGCTCTCGCTATTGAAGTAATATTTGCAACATCATCTAACCTCCTCTATACCTACATTTGTCATGCTATTTCATATGATGTTTGAAAAGGTTAAGTATGGTCTAGCTCAGTGCTTCTCAAACTTTTTATGCTATGAAACCCTTTTAGGAAGCGGAGTATTTGACGGGACCCTAGAACAGCGCGGGCGGCAGTGCGGGGGGGGGGGGGGGTTGTAATAATCGACTTTTAACGGATTTTCCCCCAGGAGTTACGATATTTATGATCAGTACCAATTTTCGTGGAACCCCCAGAAAGGCTTCACGGAACCTCAGGGTTCCGCGGAACACACATTGAGTATAGCTGGTCTAGCTAAAGTACATATACTCTCGGCTTGTAAATATATCTGGGTTGTTTAATACATAATATAGTAAAAAGCGTGGAACAAGATAAATACATCTACCCAATACGTAGTAAGAAAATGTATCGCTGTCCGTCCTGCTGTGTCTTAAGTGTAATGTACTGCTGTGTGAACGGGGAAAAGCTGTTAGAGTATTGATAGCAATGTAGTCTGGTGACCCCTTAATGCCGACCTTGAACGAGACGACAAGAAAATGGTTCGTTGTTTTCTGTAGGGAAACACTTGTGTGAAGAACATGAAAACTATTCAATGATTACGTTTAAAACGCTATTAATTGGTCTGGCTATATGATTAGTGCTTTGAACTAATGTTTCGACAAGGATTCTGATTGAGCTAGGTTTCTTTGGTGTTTATAGTGATGACTTATTCTCCATTGTTGGGCTTTACGAAAAAATCCACGTGGCGGAAATATTTTGAAGTCAACTTCAACATTGCATAGTTGAGAGTTGTTATTATAATATGAAAATTTGTGAAATATTATTCATGAAAACAAAACGTTTAGATTTCGACTTTTCTGCCTGTAAAACCACACCTTTTCTATATTTAGGTATCTATATAACATAACTCATAGAGCACATTTCTAGAAATTTTGTCTTTATTTTTGTATGTGTATATTGAATAAAATATATCCATATATAAAATAATGGGCTCTAGAAAATATTATATTATTTTTTGCTAATACATAACTTATTAATAGGCTGTCTTAATTTAAAAGTAGCTTTAGAATATATTACGGATAAAGATGGCGGTATAGCTCAGAATAAGTCGAACATACAATTCCGTGTTAACGCGTTAATTAATAACTTATTGGTATGTTCCCCAGAAACTCAAGACACGTTTCTTGTATATCTTGAATGAAGTTTGTTGCGAAATGTAACCTATATAGTCTCACAATTTATTTATATAACTATCACGTTGTATACTGTTGGATATACTGAATAAAACAACTACAGAGTTGTTATAATTAACCACCAGTTGCGGATCCTATTTCATGATACTATAAATTTATTTAATTACCGAGAATGGCATATTGCTGTTCGTTTAATTGGTCAGTCGATCGTAAACGTTGAAGCATCTGAGACGTCTAAACTATCGTAAAACTGTCCTCAAGTGTGTCTGTATGACCAAGATGTTTACTAGAGCGACTGTACCATTAGGTGACAGTATTTAATGCATCTGAATAGGGATATAATGATATTTAAATGAAATGCAGATTTATTTTGCTCAGACTAAAATTAACCGACTGAAAGTTTAAAGTCATCTTTTTGAGAAAGTATAATAATCATTTGATATTATACTTAAAAAATAGGCAATGATATTTTTCAATATTCCGATTTGTAATTTACATATTATCACGCCCATAATCCCCTAAGGGGAAGACAGTAAATTCCGTAAATTTTTATCTGACTTTTGAAAAATTCAACCTAAAACAGGTGGTGATTTATTATTAACTTATCATTTAGTTACGTATGGGTATACAGTAAAATAACAGAACATATATATGCATATATTCAAAAACTTAGTGTATATTCAAAGTTTATCGGTTGGAAGTGGTTAGCCATTTAGTTTGGCTATCATGTGTAATGGATTAAGTATGTATAGATAGACAAATGTAAATAGCCATCAGAATAAGCCGTTTCAAAGATTAGTATATATTATTATTTAATTTGTTATACCATTACATATGTTGCATTTGGCTAAATTGATAATAGACGGGGCTTTAAATTAACAACCAAATTATAAAATTTTATGTATTAAGCTAATGTACATTTACGTATGCTTTGATCAAACACAAGGGAGTCCGTAGGATGTGTAAATAAATAAAATGTGTTAAAATAACGGTGGATTAGACTCCAATTAACTTTTCTCATATTATACAGGTTCTATATATACATATATACGAACAATGAGGATATACTTGAACTGACGTGTAATGTAAATGTAATTTAAAACTCTTCGAACAAAGACATAGGAAGTACTTAGTTTCAATGGGTATAACAGTTGATTGATCTTCTTAGCGTTATGTCCTGTTCTTAGTAGGGGTCCTCTTGTTTCCTATTTGAGTTGATTGGATTTTATGACTTATAAATAAATTACTCGTACAGTTCTGCCGTTACCCGAAATATCGGCGGTTATTAAGGAAAACTCACCCTTTCCTACCGTCAATCATTGACGCATTAAATTATTACCTAATTATCATACATAGCTTTACGTCTTCATAACGATTCAAAGCCCTTATTAAATTATGTGTATAATAAATGTGTGTTTTATCTTTACAAGTATCGAAAATTCTCAAAACGTTCAGCTCCCCTAAGCATAATGAATCTTGACAAACGCAATTGTTTACTTTATTGAAAGCGGTAATATATTCACGGAAAACGATTCTCCGAAAATGTATTACAATTTCCATCTGGGACAACTCTTGTGTAAACATTAGGTGTTTTTTTATTATTAAATATCCTTGTGGTATCCCGCTGTCTGGCGGTTAAGTAGCTTGGAGCCCCGCGACGCCTTTGAACCCGATCCGATCACCTCATTAGTACAGTTCAGTTGCTCTATCCACACGCACATACGCAACTTCGCTCTCTTCTCAGTACGTAAACGGCCTTCGATCGGTGAACACCAAACCGGGAGCGAGGAAAAAGTGGAGAAAATTCCAAATTCGAAAATTTTAAACGTTCGAAAACATTGCGCAAGCGATGGCGGCGGAAACGCGCGCGATAGCAGTATCCTGCGGGCGACCGTGGCCCTATTGATTGCAACGCGAGCGCACCTATCTGTATGCAAATTTCTTTCAGTTCAGGTGTAAATGCTCAGTTTAAGTGTGTAGTTGGCAGTGTTATGTTGTCATAATGTTTAAGATGGTGCGTAGTAGGAAAGTGCAGGCGGCGAGCGAAGCGGATGTTCGCCGCGATCAAACATTTCAAAATCGTTCGAATCCAACAAGTTCGCGTCTTCGAGTCCGCCGTGGGTCGAGTCTGACGGACTTGGATAAGTTGAGATGTAGCGGAGGATCTAGCGGAGGCGGGTCAATAGGCGATTTGATGAACATGTTCAGTGGGAGTGCCAATTCTGTGGGCAGTGACTCTCTGATCGCTAGGACAGTGCCCTTAGAGACGGTTCGTCGAAACATCCCTCCGGTTCTGAGCCCGACCGGGCCTCCGCCGCCCTCTCCGCTCATTCATGTGTCACGACCCATAGGTCCCTTGACGATGGCTCAACGAACTCTCAGATTCAGCAGACTGCTGAAATATCAACCTTGCTCGGCCGATATCCCTATTACTCTGGTAAGTGCTTTCTAATTGAGGACTAAGTAACCATATCACAACAGACGTAGACGCGCATAGCAATTACTAGGCGGATACTCAGTGTTCAGGTAGACTTTTCGTTTGAAATAGGTTATTATTCAAATGAGTGAGGTATTAACTAGAGTTTGAGGGAATTCTTTTCTACAACAGTTTATACAGTAGGTGCATAGATGCAAAGGATTATTGTTTTTTTTTATATGTACCAGTTTCATCATGCATAGGCTTTATTAATGGTACATACGCTGACACTTTTTACTGACAAACAGTCATTTAAAATAATATAGCCCTTTAAAGGACTATTGTGTATGGTATATGACTATACTGTTTCTCTTATAAAGCGAGATCATGTGGATTTATTTAGTAGTAAATAAATTAATTAAATATTTTACTATAAATTATTTACTTAACTAAGTACTGCTTAGATTGTGGTTTCAAAATTCGTTCATAACGAAAGCTTGTACTTTTATTGAGTACGAAATTCACAATGTTTTTAAAAACATAGAGAAAATAACAAAAAACTAGGTAGTTACACGATTATCGCGTAAGTAGATTTTGGCTCATATATATTTCTAATATTTAGAAAATTTCAAACAAAGATAATATGTAGTATAATATTCTCTTCAATTTATTAATTCTTAGATACGCTTGTTACAACTGTAAAGGTTAGAATATCTCTAAAAAAATTAATTTATACTAGCCGTTATGATTGTAAGTTTAAATATTATTGCTGCTGTGCTTATATTAGGTTCACCCTTACAAGAGAGCTTTATTTTTGTTTCATTAAAGCCTTCAAGCGTATGAAACTGCTAGATAATCTAGTAGTTTTACCTACATAAATATGTTTAACTAAATGTTTTATCAACGTACAAAGTACGTACTTAATCTATCACATATTGTTACTTAGTATGAAGCTATCAAATAGATAACCAATATTATTTGTTAAACCATTATAGAACCATAACCTTGTATTGAATTTTATGTCACCCATAAAGTGTGGATACGAGATGATGCGCTGGAAAAATAGGGAAGATGAATGTGTTTAGATTTTACCTACAATGAAATAAGTTCTTAGTGTGCTATGGTGTATCTAGAAAACACAACACATAAATAACTTAATAATTTACAGTTTATACCAAAAAATCGGAAAAAAATCGATTAATCGGAGGAGGTCTACAACTGCAACGTTTTGTATATTAGCAAATTAAATGCTACATGATTGGTGTTAGTAAGTGACTATTATTCAATATTTATTATTTTACTGGCTGTTAATGCTCCTTTGAAGGAATGTAAGCAAAACTGAATGTGAAGAATGTGAGCAATGAGTCTTGCCCACATTCCATCTACAATGATTCCTCCAAAGGCTCAATTAAAGCTCTCTAATAAAAAATTACGATACCTACAATTCTGACAAAAAGACTTACACTGATTACTACCAGACCATATAAAACAGAAAATACGAGACAAAATGATATGTGTTTCACAAATCCTTTCAGAACTACCGTAGGTGGGATAAATAACGTACATAATACTGCTTTGAGTCAACTTGGAATGATATTTCTTGTGAATAGCAGCTTAATATTGGGTTAAAGGGTACGTTAGTATACACGTTTTTATTAAACATATATCTTTCCTTTTCAATCCATCTTGATTTTTCATTTATTTACACGAATCAAGATTTATTATTTGTAAACGGAAATAGAATTACGTAGTTCAATTTGACTAGTAATTAAATATTCGTAGGACTAATGAAATTAGCGAATTAGTTTAGAGAATTCGAGGATTCCGATGCAAAGTTGGTTCCAGCCGTGGTCAACTTGGTGAATATTTAATTTAGTTTGGTCTATAAACGTATTTCTGATTGGTTAAGCTTGTAATATCTAATTAAATAGTCGGTTCACTGGTACAATGATGTTTACAAACAAAAGCGTATAAACATACTTGAATGACATAATATGTCATTCGAAATATGGTCAAGAATTCATCAGAACCTTGTCTATAAATTTCAGAAAGCTCTAATTGTTGTTGTTTTTGTTAAATTGTTTTGAGCAATTATTACTTGATAAGGAATGAGAGGTTTATTACCTTTCTTATCAAGTGCTCATTACTTCAGAAAATAAAGTCTACTAACCTTATTTCCTTATCAAGTATTATTATTATATTAATAGTGTATATTACATTGACATTAGTGTATACTTACTAGCTTCTGCCTGCGACTTCGCTCGCATGAACTTAATTCATCGCATGAAATGCGTTTAGAAACAAATAGCGGGCTTAAAAATAAATATGGTAACTAATTGGTAGCGGCATCTATCGCCTGTGTCACGTGATTTAATACAAAATACAACTGTTCTGCCGTGTTCCTACGGGAACTACACGGAATTCCGAGAATTAATTGTAACCTATAAACGTTATTCTGATGTTACGCTACTTATTTACAATTTAATTAAAATCCATTCAGCAGTGTTGGTGTAAAAGAGTATAAACATCTACACATACATTCATCCATCCATACAAATTTTCGCGTTTATAATATTAGAAGGATTATTATTTTTGCTGTCTGTGATTAATGTCTTGGACATTTCTATCTGTCCAAATATTCGTATTTTATCAATCTTGACACGAAAGAGAAGCCATTGTGATTGGTTTTTTTTGTAAAAAATATCTCGCTTAATTTGAAAGAAAACAGAAATTATCGGACTGGAGGGGACGCCAGCATGTTTGTTTTTTTCCTGTTACGTGTTTAGATAAGTATTCTTTATTAGATGCTTATGAATGAATTAATATTTACGCTCTGATTATAAAACATAACATATTGATTTATTTTCTCTTAAATACAATGTTATGCTTCGTATGAATTGATAGTATACACTCCGACATTACCTAAACTGGCGCTATTTTATCTTATAATTTGTGACTTAAGCTATAAATTACAAGCTATGGATTGAATTCGCCAGTCATAAATCGTAGTAACCCATATGCATATGCATATATGGAGGGATTAAAAGCGTATGTTTTATGAATATTAGACACAATGTTACAAAACCCACAATTTGTCGCGACGTTCGTGCCAATTTGCCACTATTTTACCCCAACCTAATACCTAAATGGCTATAGTTATTGCCTCTTTCCAGGCATTTCTATGCAAAACTAAGTTCGACGCTACAATTGCATGTCTCAAACCAATGTTTAGTACATACTTACTTATTTTTTTTACTTTGAATATTTTGTGCAAAATTGCTTCTTAGTTTTCTGTCTGTTTTTGTATTCACCAGGTACAAATGAGCTTACATAAATAAAATAATTAAATAATAATAATTAAACTTATGGATACTGGTGATGCATTAATATGGAATTGTGTTCCTTGTTGCAATTTATTTTGATTATGGAATCCGTATTAGTATCTGTATAAGCGTTCATTGTTCCCTATAAGAGTATAGCCATGATTTAGCAAAATATAAATAAAACGGCAATAGCAATAATTATATTATGTAATGTACATTGTAATAAGGTCTAGTTTTAGTCTCTCGCGGCTATTCAAATACTTGTTTAGAATTTGTGGAACATCCTATGATTATTGTGAGAAGAATCTAAGATGTGTTATGACGTGTTTGTGTATCTGTAAGTTAAAAGACACAAGACAGATCGCACAGAATCTAACCCGTTTTCCTTAAACTCAAGCTTATATATGACTCGTAAATAGAATGCAGCAATTTTCAAAGCAATTTCAGAATTCACACTCAACTCCCAAGCTGTTTCCTTATGCATTGCTTCCATCCGGCCAGAGTCAGGAGCGACAAATAAACGTCAGCCTCAATCGATACTCGATGGCTGGGAAAGTTGGCGGCCAAAAAGTTGGTAACCAAAACGTTCTTTGTGGAAACTTTTGCTCGAAAGATATAAGCGGGACCGACTTTAGACACAAGTCAAAGTGTTACTGTTTCAGTGAATATTAAGATTTGTTTCTTGTTGTTCTACTTTAATCTTTACATACATACATACATAACATCACGCCCATAATCCCAGAAGGGGTAGGCAAAGTCTTTTCAACCACGTTCAGCTGAAAATAAAGCCGGGCTGGGTTAGATGGAAAATTGTGAAAAAACAGTGACAAGCGGCTAACCTGTCGCCTCCACAATCACACACCCAAAATCCGATATACCATTAGTCGCCTTTTACGACATGCTAGGCAAGAACCACAGTTGGCATATTCTTTTTAAGTCCCAGACCAACATGGGACAGTGGGCTGGGTTGGATGGAAAGCTGTGAAAAAGGAGTGACAAGTGGCTAGCTCGTCGCCTACTCAGTCACATACCGAAAAGCCCATAAACCATTAGTCGCCTTTTACAACATGCTAGGCAAGAACCACAGTTGGCACATTCTTTTTTTTGTCCCAGATCAACATGGACCAAGTCCCGGACCAACATGGGATTTAATCTTTAATTATCAATATAAGGACTAAGAGACCTGACTAAGAGACTCGACTGAACTAAGAGAGTTTAGTATTTGTAGTATGACCGTGTCACATATAATGGACAGGCCCGTTAGTTGAATGGTCAGAGACCCTGGCCACGAAACTGAGAGTGGCGGGTTCGAAACCCGCTAGGGGAAAATGTTTCGTGTAATGAACATGGACATTTGTACTCGAGTCATGAATGTTTTTAAACGTATTTAAGTATGTCTATCCGTTCACCTAGTATCCATAGCACAAGCTTCGAATTGGTGTGTCAGTCTAGAGAATTTATTTATTTATTCTCTATGTAATTTTGCAACTGAACTCCGATAGTAAATTAATTAAAATATTGTATAATTTTGTAGGCAATCCAATTGAATATATTTTCATTTTAAAAATAAAAATATAAAGGACTGGTGTACGGAAATCAATGTTGATATCGCGTATAACTGTAGTCATTGGTTTTACTTAGCTGAGGATCTGGGACATGGTAACACCGAGCGTTTTACCTTATTATTATAGTAATTAGTTAATTATGTACCCACTCATTACACCTTTGACTTTGGGTAGTCGTGTAAGCCCAATATCGTTAAATATATTTTCCTTTTAATAAGGAAACATGTAGCTTTGATTTATGTGGGTATAAGTACAGATATTAGAAGGTTCCGCTAGTGACATGAATAATATATCAAATGGTACAATTATAATAAACTTAGGTGTTCAGACAGTATTAAGACATTTCGACAGGCCCGTGGTCGAGTGCTCAGAGAACCTAGCCACACGAAAGGGTCGCAGTTTCGGATCCTGCTAGAGTCAATATTTCGTGTGATGAACATGGACATTTGTACTCGAGTCAAGGATGTTTATAAACGTATTTAAGTATGCCTATCAGTTTACCGAGTATCCATTGGACAAGCATAAGCTTATTTTGGAACTAGGGAATTGGAGTGGCAGTCTGGAGAATTTGATATTTATTTATTTAAATACAAATAATAAATTTTAATAAAGTTCTCTCTCTTATCGGGTTTGTTAGTGGTTATAGTGTATAACATACACTTCCATTCGCACTCATACACACACACATAATGTACATGTACACACATTATGTGTACGTATACCTACTTATATTGGTAGAACTTTGCACGTTTAATAAATTACCAACGTGAGAAGGCCGAAATGTATCTTACAAAGGTAGCAACAAAATTATTAGGCACAGGGTCTAATTGAATTTTTTATAACCTTATTATTTCTCCTACACAAAGAAATGTTTCTCTTTGTGTCCAGCTCATTTTGAAAGTGACGTTTCTTGCGTTTTATGTTTCTTTAATTAAAAATAATTAACTTTTTAAGAGCTTCTAAAAATTAAGTGTAATAAGTTTTTTGAATAACAAAAGTGTTCTTCTTTTATAATAATTTTAATACAAATGAAATGTCTACGTTTACAATGGTTTGGCAGAAAGAAATAAAATGAACTTCAGAGGTCAATGATTATCGCTAAAATTTCGGGTCTGGAATTGGAACCGTCAGCTTTACTTTAAAAAATCCATATTTAAAATTTAAATAATTTAACGTGTTAGTCTATATAGGATTATTTTGAGAGTACCTCTAATATTGGTGCCAAATAAACCTTATTTAATAAAGTTACGTTACGTTAAGGCACCAATATTAGAGGCTCTCCAGTGGTAGAGCGAAATATAAATGATTGGACTGGTGAAATAAAGCAAAGAATGAAGCTTCAATCACTGTACTTCTCGCACCAACCAGAAATTCCACGCACGCACGCACGACAGTTCTGTGGAATCAACTTCCAGCAGCGGTATTTCCGAGCGGATTCGATTTGGGGCCTCTTAAGAAAAGAGCCTACGAATTTCTTAAAAGCTGGCAACGCACTTGCGATTTCCCTGGTAACGCAGGTGTCCATGAGCTAAGGTGGTCACTTACCATCAGGTGACCCTTATGCTCGTTTGCCTACTCTTATATATATAAAAAAAGCCTAGTGTTTGGTTCGAACTCGATTTTCTTTCGTTTCTTTTTAGGCTACATAATCGATACTTTTGTGTATTTGATTTTTGAGTTTTATATAATAGGAGAGATTTTAAATCTTTTTCTTTAAATTATAATAAAACTAAAATTACTCATACATTTATTTAGAAAACATCCTCTATATTAACACTTATTTCATTCATTAATAGATTACGTAAAACAAATCTAACCTGGAACACAATTAATCAATTTTCTACCTTATTTACACTGGATTAAGAAAAGATAAAATCCTCGAAAAACATGTAAATTAGTCTTATTATAATTTCTGTTTGCATACTTCTTAACAAAATAAATACTAAATACATAATTTATTACTAAAAACGATAGTTATGCATGCAGACATGTAAAATGAGGCATATTTTTTGGTAGAGATATGTTACAAAAAGTTTAGTTACCTAAATAAACTGTATAATTAGTAAAACGTCAAGGAAGGCTAACTGTCTACATTAGCATATCGATATAAATATATAAAACTAGAATACACCTATATCTGTCATGTTCTTCTTTCATGTCATTATAATTTTTATGATTTTTTTTTCAGTTTACCCTAAGCTGACTTTAAAAAAAATCATAGCGTAGAAAACGGGCCACGGATATTAAGTGCACTAAAATCTAAAATGTATTTGGTGTAAATTATGCTTTGAACGACGTAATTTCAGCAATATATATCAGTTTTAATAATGCTAGAGTCTGTATTTTCACTCATTTTCAATTGAATCAACACTGGCCATCAAATTTTAAACACGCTGGTCCAATCAGCCATGTGACGGGTTATACATAGTAGCTGAATTTTGTTTGTTTCCGTTTTAGGAAAATGTTGCTAAACTAAACTAATACAAAACATATTCGCATCGATTTTTTACACATTGATTTCATCGCGACTATTCAGTCAAAAACAAATACAAAATCGAATTGTAGGCATTACAAATAAGCAGAGTAAAATTGTGCATCAACATAAATTTGTTACGCAATTTTATAATACTATTACTATTATATTAAATATACAATTGATTATATAATTGGGTATCTAAACAGTCCATTATATTTACGTCGATATGTTGTAGTAGAGGATAGCCTTATGGTTCTTATAACATTCGCTTTACCACATTAGGCAGAAGCAACTTTAAATCAGACACACAATAGACGGAGGTTGACGTTACAATACAATTAATCATCAAGCATACTTCTTCATGAACTTGAGTAAATACTTCAGTTTGGGCATTTCGATGTTGTGGATGCATCTGTTGAAGTCGCCGATGACCTTGACGGAGTGCGTCATCATCCTCGAGATTATGTCCTTGAGGCAGACGCTGAGGTCAGACACTTCCTTGAACCCGTGGATGGCGATCTCTGCCATCACCACTGGGAACGGTGACGTTTCGTAGAGGAACTGGAATAATGGAAATATGACATTAAAGTATCCACTTACAGTGTCAGTCAGTATTGTGTCACGATAAGCGGAATTATGGTCAAAGTGTTTTAAAAAAACTACTGTACATCCTGAAAATAATTCTTGGATCTAAATTTATTATCTTCATTGCCTTATTCTCTTTTTAATTTTAGATGAGACGTATTAACTAATAAATATACTATTTTACAATGAATTTAATCCTGGAATGTCAATAACTGCAGTGCAATCCATTATATGTGCAATTTTCCATTTGATTCTTCCGTAACTGTAGAGCTAGCTAGCGGTATTAAACGAAACGAAATTGAATCCAAGCAGATTCAAAACACTACATATATATTCCCACAATATATTCGATATAGGTAATATAGATAATACAATCAAGTTAGTCTATGGATTTGAATAATGTAGGCGTGTGAAAGGATACGGTTTAAGCCGCACGCTTATATATTGCCTAAGAATGAATAGGAAAATCAAGGATAACAAAAAAAAGTAATTATAATTAAATACAATTTAGTTTAGGTTATATTTTACGAAGCTTTTGGGTATTTGCTTATAAGAAACATGTAATACAATGACAATAATAAGGTTAGGGTTATTTTTTGAGTATAGATTTTATACATTATTTTTATTAGGATATTCTTCACCTTCGGTTTTTTACCATGACGTGCGATAATTTTATGATGACCTAAAATTTAATTCATTAAAAACAAAGGATAAAAAATAACTCTGGAAACAGTAATGACTGTTGCTAACCCTAAAGACTAGTGTTTTATCTGTATACACTAGTGTTTTTAGTATACTATACTAATTCAATTAACCTTAATTCGAAGGAGTTGCGTGAAATAGTTTAATAGTGTGATATGATCGTCTCTTGATGGGCTAATAACAAACAACTATGGATGGTTCACCTATCTAAGTATTAAAGAGGCCTGATCGGCAGTCGCTTCAATGTTACCAAACTTGGTAAATCCTGGATCATGTTTTAAGCGGATCTCGACTAAGCACGGCACATAAAGCTAAGATGATAATAAAACAGTTATAGAGTCTCATATCACTAAGCTCAAGTTTGTTGCGGCAGCTCATCTCCGCAGGCCATTCATGTGTAGGTGTTGGTAGGGTATGAAAATGTTACACGTGCAAAATAACTTGTTAAGAATCTATTTGCAGAAGTAAATCATTCCATTTCACCCAGCTGTCCAATGTGACTTTAAGCTTGTAATCATAAAAAGCAGTCATTTTGTTCTATGGCACAATGAGGGTAATTCTACTCACAACTGTCCGCTCCAAATCTTGGCTCTCGTGGGAGCAGTTCCCGCCGACTTGCTGCTGTTTCTGGCATTCGAACAGTTTCGACGCAGAGTACTTCTTCAAATTCTCCAGGGTCTCGAAGTGGACTTGGAGTTTTTCTGTTGGTCAAACAGAAAAAGTGAAGAAGTTGAGTCAAATTCAGAATTGCAAAATTACTGGTTAGCATTATTAGAAAATGTTCAAATTATGTTTTTGAAATATAAAAACAAGCGTTTCAGTGATATTTTAAATAACTAACTAACATTCAAAATGTGCGAAAGCCCGTGTATTTATGATCAATTAACTTTTAGGCCATACACAAAAGTAGCTTAATAAATGCTATATATAACATATTTAACTCTTATTCAATTAGGACTCTTTAAAAAAAATAAGGAAAAATGACAACAGTTCTATTTTTTGCAAAGTTTTTACAAGAACTTCAAAGATACATCTATCAAATTCCCTAAAACACCGTTGACGGTACACATTTATCCTAATATTTATTATCTGTGTCGCCGCCATAGAGTAAACCGTGTTTTGTTGTGTTGTAAGCAAGACATAAATTCTAAGCAAACACGTTGAGTGTTGTTATAATTACGCTGGCTTGTTTTGGACACATCCTGGGCGAAAGGAAGCGTTCGTGTCCAAACAAGGAAGAGAGCCGCAAAATAAAAGTAGGTCGACAGGGTTGCCGCATGCCTAATTCGTAGGAAACGGATGTACTGAATGTACTCTGTGGATTCGCAACGATGAACGACCTAAAATAAATAAAGTGCTTGTCGTTCTCTTGTCCCCTATGTCGCCGGTATGGTAAATCTTCAGCAAAGGCCTTGTATTATTAGCGCCTATAGGCTTTGGTAATTTCTTACCATCAGGCCCGACGTACGCTTGTTTGTCATCTAAGTAAAAAAAGTGAGTTGTGGAAAGTTATTCTAAGATCTGGTAATGTTATCTTGGCTTCAAAAGTTCACAACAAAACTTATTTTTCTTATTATTTTGTTCAGGTTCAGCTCTACATTTTTCATTTTTATTGCCTACTTATTTATGAAATGATAAGATCTTATAAATATATACTTAATTGCGTCACTTATTTGCAAATGCCTTGCAAGAATTAACATAATATTGATCTCGCAAATCACACATTTGATTGTATGAACACGTTTTAGGGATAAACGAGTTATTCAAGTATGTACATAAATGCTAAAACATAATTCAATAATACCTAAATATATATGTTCATTGTAAAATAAATTATAAGATATAGTGACCTAATTAGAGCTCCAACAGTTTCATAAATTTTACCTGCAGCTAATTTTATTTATCTCTAAGGTCGCATTACGGTATAATTATAATACAAAGAATGAAGGAACCCTATAATTAACGACAATGGTTCC
This sequence comes from Glyphodes perspectalis, assembly GCA_951394215.1. Classification (NCBI taxonomy): domain Eukaryota; kingdom Metazoa; phylum Arthropoda; class Insecta; order Lepidoptera; family Crambidae; genus Glyphodes; species Glyphodes perspectalis. The sequence continues at coordinate 9,962,654 of OX596215.1, forward strand.
GTACATGCACACAAATAAGTCCGCTTTCAGAGTAAACAAGCGTAGGAAATGTCGCTTTGAGGTACGGTTCAAATCGCTTTTTGTAAAGTAAAATGCTGTTATTTGGATATTTTCTTTACTTAATTTGCTTTCTTTGTAGATTATAAATAATTAAGATGAACAATAGTAAGTAACACGTGTTTGATTATATTAGAAGGTGGATACTATTATTTTATGACGAATAAGGCTTTTTCTTAAAATATTGCTATAGTGTAGCACCGTAGCATTATTTTATGAAGTACTCCGCAATTTTTAACCAAAATTACACATCTTAACGTTTATCTTGTTAATCTATGATGTACAACTTAAATAAAAAATTACAAGAAGAACAATTCAACATCAATGAATTACATATGAATTTTGTATTATTCCGATTTGATAAGTCTTTATTTAAAAATGATATAAAGATGGTGCTTATGTATATATTGAGATTATTTAAAATCGTGTTACATTGTGGAAACAATGTTTTCTTCTGACTCACCTGGTAATCTCTGCACCCTCTGATACCCTAAAGCGAGACATAAGGTGACGTTTTCATCAGCCAGCTGCAAGTTTTCTCCGAGCAGTTTTACTATGCTCTCCTTGCAGTATGTGCCATTGCGAGGTTTTCTATCGTGAATTATCACCTAAAATATATCGTACATTAAATAAGAACAACGATTAAGAATGTTCCAATTTTTGTTAATCGTCGTTCTAATCAGAAATTCTTAGCTTCTTCCAATATCTACTCGAACACGTGAACATTATGATATAAACGGGTTAATTACCAGTTTCGTATACAACTTCATTCTAAGAGACATTGGAATAAGCAAAGCATTAAATTTTTTTTAATCCTAATTAAAAAAAAAAGTATTTTAGAAGAATAATTTGCTGTGAATGTGTATACACATTTATACAACGTCGTAACGTGGTTAACATATTAATCTAGTAGTTAGTTGACAATGTTTATAAACATCTAGGGCAATCATTTGCTGACAATAATAACAAAAAAACTAGCTGCCGTAGCTTCATCTATGTAGACTTTCGAATTAAGAATAAGTAGTAATGCTACCCCAAAGGATTACGAACATGGGATACCTAACTCTTGTGTAGTGTGCGAATTTCAGCTGATTTCGGCCACCAGTAAAACAAACCATCAAAACGAGATTAATTAAAAAACATACAATCTATTACGTTCATAACCTTAAGAAGATAAAAAAATTAGACAGTAAGAAAAATGTGTTTTTTCTTTTAAAGGCTACATCTATTAGTCTTACCTGGAAGTATAAAGATATCTGTTCAAGATAAACAGTCATGTAGTTTATGGCCTTATCAGCCTCGTTCTTCATAAGCAGTTTTATTTGTGACACCAGTGTGTCCATGTCCTCCCTGGACTTCTGTGTTCGGACCTGAATGTCCGCGATGAGAGCCCTGTATCCATTAATCAAGTTGTCTTGAAAGTCCGTCGTCTGAAATGTTTGGAAGTATTAGAAAACATTCTTTAGTACTGGCGCAATGGATAGTGAAATTGAACGTTATAGGGCAGGGATAGCGAACCATTGGCACGGGTGCCATTGTTGGCACGCATTTTATTTGAGATTGCAAATATTTGAATAATGGTTGAAAATAAAACTGACATCAACCTCTCCTCTAGCATTTTAATCAAATATATTAAAATTTCAGAAATTTTGGCTTGTTTAAAAAGATCCGCCAACCCTGTTATAGAGTAAACGACAGGGTGCTTGATCGAATCACTTTTATTGAACTGTCAAAAGTTTCTTCGAATCAAATTTTTTGATGCGATTTTTTTTTACGCCACTTAAAGACATTGACTAACTTAAGAATGAAATATCAATATCCATTTAGAAGAATACAAATTATTTCGCTGTTTTGAAAAAAAAAAACATTATTGTTTTAGACTGTGTTAACATTTGAACAGATGATTTACTCAATGTCTAACTGAGTCGAACTACTAGGAAGTGTGTTAAATGTTTGAAGCTTGTATTTACAAATAGGAATGTAGTCTGTTATCTAAACAATCAAACCATTGATGTGACTAATACAAATAATATGTTTTAAGTGGTTGTCTGAACTGAGCATCTTATCCATGCAGATACACATCTACGTAAATAAAGAGAAGTAAATATTTCAACAGCCTAAGCCTTCCTTATTTATTGGGTCAAATAAGGAAGGCTTAGGCTGTTGAAATAATAACTTTAAATTTTATTACGTTCTAAAAATGTTGTTATCGTGCAAAATTTTTACCTGAAGTTAAGTGAAAAGTAGGTAATTTACATTGCGTTATTTAACTTGTACTTATAGTAAGTTTAGAATCCTTTGAAGAATCTAGGTTAGTACATACACATATAACATCACGCTCGCAATTCTTAAAGGAGTACGCAGACAGAACTAAGCTCTCTTAACTACTTACTTTTAGTGCAAAAACGAAAATACAGTTCATTTTCGTTTTCGTCGTCAGGTGGGATAATATAAAAAAAATGGAAAAATAACTAATGGCTAGCTCATCGCATACATAATCACAAACGTAATACCTAATACATCATATTTAAGTCCAGGGCCGGATCTACCATATGGCTTTTTGGGCTTCAGCCCAGGGCCCCGTGCTAAGTCAAGTCAAAGTAAAAAATCGACGTTATCCATATCAAAATCCATAATTTTATTAAATCAAATAGATCGTATGGTTTGTAGCCCTGCGAATTCTGCGATATATCAAACCTATTCAATTCATTTAATTCGAGTCTACGTCTAATACTTTGGGTAATTAGGAGGGCCCACTAAACTCACGGTCCAGCCCTGTTTAAGTCCCTGGTCAACATGGATTTATTTCACCAGCACGTACTATAAAACCCTGCGAAGTATCTAGGTTAATAGAAAGAGGTGAATTGGTAATTTTCTGTGAAAAAAACAAGTGGAACTAACGAGTTGGCAGTTTGTAATGTCGCTAACGAGTGGGTGATTGCTAATGTTTCCTATTTGCATTCCGGTGCGCTTATGCACATCTACGTCGCTACGGCTACTGAATCTTGGTAGTAGGTAATTTAGTTAGCTTTACTTAGTCCGTATTATGACTGTGAATATTGCATGTACTGTATAATATTAGAAGGATGTTATGTTGAATTAATATGCTAGTATCTATTGTGGCAAACTAGTTTTATGATTATTATTTAGGAAGAAATTAAGTATTTAGTACTTAATATAAATTGCTGTTGCTTTAAATATTATAGAAAAATAATTGACACTAGCCTTTGTCTTTTACTTTTTAAATGAATAAGAAAACAACGGCGAATTTGAATTTTAAATATTTTAATGTTGGCTACATTTGTATTTAAGTAATTATTAAATGCTTATTATTTTACTTTGTAAATCAAGTTTATCATTTTATTTGTAAGTTTTGTCAGTTATAGTTATGTTTGAGGGCGTGACTCAAATAACATAAGCAATGTTAAAATGCGTCAACCCAAGTAGAAATAACAAAAAGAAAACTACAAAATTCTGCCAACTCTGAGTAAAACGCGCTCCTTAGACTTATATTTGCTTTACCTCATGACGAAAACTTTACGACCCAGGATTTAAAAGCGGCCAAGGTAGCATAAAGCGGAAATACTAGACGTAATGGCAAAATATTTCTTCAGCGCGACAAGAACAAATGCTCTTTGGTAGGTACTGCGCGAACTTGGCTTCAGTAGATGTTTTTTAAATGGAAACTTGGTAGTGGGTATGAAAAACCTCAAGTAATTAGTGTTGAGACTAACTTGCGGGATATATTTAGTGCAGAAAGCTTTTATTAGCCTCACTGCTAACTACAGTTCAGGATAGAGGAGTGTCGGAACTCTCGAGTTTCTTACGAGTATTCCCGGGTCAATGCGTAAACTAACTATTTAATAGTAAGCGTATCAATTGGAATGTTATGAGGTGGAAACTGAATGAAAATAAAAAAAAAAATCCATTGAAATGTTTTATTAATCGGAAGTGAGGATAGTAGGACTATAGGAGTATCAGACATCCATCGAGGGTACCTGATATTTTGGGTCAAACTTAGTTAGGAATAAATGCATCAATAATGATGTTGTGATGGGGGATAGGCCCTTTATTAACATGCACAAAGTTATATACTATTATTTTATTCTAAGCGTCAACAATATCTACTAACTAATTAGGAGACGTTTTGTATTAGAAAATTGTTTGGGTGTTTGAAATCTAAACTTTTTTTTATTAAATAATGTTGAAAAAGTTGATGATTGATGCAATACATTTAGCAAATATGTTTTTTGAGTCACTGATATTGAATTTAACTATATATTTATTCTACACGTGGTCACGTGTTGAATTTTATTGATCTGGTTGTTTAGTTTGATGTGAACGACATTGTTGTATTTTATGTTTATGCAGCCGATAAGTGTTTGGGAACCAGATTATTATAAAAGTAAAGAGAGCAGTCAATGTTATATATACATATGTAGCAATAAGTATGAATGAGCTGCAACTTTCATTAACATATTAAGATGACATTGAACGTCACAATAAGTATTCATATACATTGGTTTAAACCCTACATTATAGCCGAAAATTTAAAATAACATACATCCTATTAAAAATAAATAAGTTAAATATATTTTACTTTTCAAAGTGGATTTTAACTTTTTATTAAGTATTTATCATGAAACTTATTACCTTTGTTATAATTCCGACAAAATTACTATTAATAGTGGTCATAAGTGGTTGAGTTCATAAATGCTAGAATATAGAAAAACGGCTTACCTGCAACGTAGCCGCTACAAAAATTGAGAGAACAGCAATAAGGGCGTATCGAGTCATCTCCCTGCGTTTCCTTTGCTTCCCATATCAGCTACATGCGTTCGACATTTTCAAAACAAAACTCGTTGTTTTTTTTTTCAAATTTTATTTTTCTGTTGCACCCGTGGTTGTCGGTCGGTAGCTGAAGGCGGACTGACTGTTTCTTGTTTAGAGTTTGTGTCGTTGAGTTGTTATGGTTGTGTCGAGGTGGCCGATATGATGACTGTGCCGCATTGGTAGTTTATGATCGACGTTAAATTGTTTTGATGTTTGATCATGCGTTTTGGCGTTCGCTGGTGAAATGAGACAACTCTTGTTGTTCTGGCGAGACCAGCTAAGATGTTGTAAATTGTTTTCCTTTGATGTTTTAGTCTTTGTAATTATATTTAAGGGTTTACGCAAAGACAATTGTGTTGCCGGGATAAAAACAGAATTTCAGTTGTCAGAAAGGAAAGGAACAAATTGCATTCCGTATAATATATTTAGTGCTAAATTTTTTTAATGTTTAGTGCTACACTATATTTATTACCAACCTATTAGGTATAAGGTTTATTTATTGGTGTTGCTAAAATAGAAATCTGATTTTTCTTACAGGGATCAAATGTAGATTAAATAATTGGGTTTCCGTCATCGGTAGGTATAATTAATGGAGTCTATAGGTATCACTCCCCAAATGTGTCGTATACCTAACATACCTAACTATTGGAAATAAAAAACTAGCTTCACGCTATTCCCCTAGAATTAAAAACTTATTAACGGACATGCTGTAATGTTTACGGAACCAAGAAATTAATAGATTGAATGAAAATATTGACACTAATGCAGCAAACTGAATGATTCATTCACGAACGCGGTAAGACAATAGAACTAAATATTTACATACAAATAATTCTCATTGTATTATATCTATTTATTTAGATACAAGTTTAGTGTGTCTGTATTTACAGTTGATACAATTTCAATTGAATTGGTTTTTATTCATTTAGTAACAGTCTTAATAGATCTGAATTTTCAATAGTTGGGTATAATTTAAGTGACTAATACCTACGATATTATATGGCACAGTTAGAACGTCTTGGAAGTTATATTTATGAAATAGTCAATATCAATCCATAATCAGTCATATTATACTTAATAGACTGATATATTTTATTTGACTAGGTAGGTATCGAAAAATTTTCTGTTTCCAGTAGGTGTATATTTTATTCATTCAGATTTTTTATAATATTACAGGTACGTGTGTAGATAATCACTTCACACATTAATTGTCGGTTCCCAGTTTTCCCAGTTTATCACATTATACTTATAAGACCTTAAATGTCATTAAAATTTATATTTAATTCCATGAGTATTTTCTAAGATTCTTGTTTCATAAAACACATTTTCTTAATTTGAAGTACAGCGCCATCTCTCTGGAAAACGGTGAAATACTTACGCACAATAGAAGCATACGAACAAAACATTTTTATGACATTCAGCGTTCCACGTACTTGTTATACTGCGTTCGTCGATAGATGACGCTACTTGCGGCGGTTGTATTTTCCGTACCTTTAAGCATTTTTATGAAGAAACAACATTTGTACAAGACTACACCTAATTAATTTTTCCTTTAGATGTTATGAGAATGTTTCGTTAATTCGGGATTCTTGCGAGGGTAGGTACTTATTACATAAACAAGAAGCAGATTTTCCCTCAGGGATCTTTTTATTTCTAACAAATATAATTAGGTACAGAATTTGGGTAGCCAGCGAAACGCGGTTCTTTTTGGGGATGATCTTTGTCTTGTAGTAATTATATCAAATAATTCATACTTAATTTTTGGAGCTTATGAAAATAATTATAGTTTTCTTTATCTTAAGGCAACATCGTAAAAGTTTTTTAAGTTTCGAGCAATAGTTTCAGTTAGTTACTGGCTATGTTCCACGAGTTTCCATAATGGTCGTCGTCTTTCAAACTTTGAAAAAGATTTACCTTGAATGTTATATATTTAAATATCATTATTGTCTCTTATAAAAACGGACTCGGCTGAAGGCGAAATATTTTCACTTATGGTAATTTTTTTTTTTAACTTGGCTCTTGGCAAATGGATTTTGTTATTTACTGGAGATAAAAAATAGGTAATTGTACATACATAACATCACGCCAATGATCCCCGAAGGGGTAGGCAGATTCAAAGGCTGGGTTTGATGGAAAATTGTAGATTCTAAGGCTGGGTTAGATGGAAATTTATGAAAATGTAGTAACAAGTGGCTAGCTTGTCGCCTACACAATTACACACCCAAAACCCGATATACCATTAGTGGTATTTTAAGGCATGCTAGGCAAGAACCACAGGTAATTGTTCATATGTATAATCATTAGGATTAGAGAGCAATAAAACATTGCCCTCTAAAATTTGTTACTTTGGGTCAATTTATGTATTAAATCTTTGCGTAATTTGGTTACATAGCAATGTACTACAGCAGCGTAATTTACGTGATTATACTTAAACACTAAGTAATTAGGGTAGCCTAATTAATTGAGTTTATCTCGACATACGATCAGGACTAGATTGATTAGTCGATTTGACACCACTCCAGCTTAAGTATACCGCAAGGTCGCGTATAATCTTAATCTTAGCTCTAATTTACTTTTTGGTAATTAAAGACTGTTAGGTAGGAATCTCTGAAGTGAAATAAACCCTTTTACTTTTGAAATAGAGATACATGTTTAGTTTGCTTGGGAATTACTACATACGAGTGCTGAGGTCAAACTGTTTGACATTGTTTAGTACCTACGTATAATATGCAGGGTAAGTTTATCCTTCTTTGTTATTCAAAATTCTCGCTAAGTATTTTGAGTTTTAGAATGTAATTGCGGCATTATTGTGTATGTATACTTAAATCATTTTCTGATCTCTCAAACTCTGCTGCCTGGTGAATTATACTTGGGACAAAACAGTAATTGACAGTCCCGTTGGTCGAGTGGTCAGAGACCCTGGCCACGAAACCGAGGGCCACGGGTTCGAATCCCGCTAGGGGCAAATTTATTGTGTGATGAACATGGACATTTGTACTCAAGTCATGGTTGTTTATAAACGTATTTAGGTATGTCTATCCGTTCAACTAGTATTCATAGGACAAGCTTATAGCTTAGTTTGGAACTAGGGAATTTGTGTGTCAGTCTGAAGAATGTATAATTTAAAACTTTTGACTTTATCAGGTAGCTAAAAACAAAATTTTTATCTAAAATCCCGTTCTTTCAGGTACCTCATCCTTTATATTTTTTATTAGGTATAGATTTACCTTATACCCGATAATTTCCATGACTTTCACGGTACATTTTTTTTGTAAAGAACCTTATATGCTTGTAGATAAATATATACTAGTGTTTGTGTATTTTTTCTAGACTTTGAATGTATGTCTGTTCAAATAAGTAACTTGTTGTGTAACTCCATAAAACTCCCTGAAGAGCAGCTGCCTATATAAAAGTAAACACTATTGATTCCTTCAGGATTGAATCCGGGATGGAGGTACGGTCCCAATTCCCATAGTAACTTATTATGTTTTGATGGTGATGGATGATGAAAGGTAATCGGACTAGTCTGTTGTAAAATGGGAGACAAGTTTAAATAGATTTCGTAGTAAAGGGTTGCTATATATTTGTACAGGCTGTTGTTCATATACTGGCTTTGTGATTATGTAGCTATTTACACTACATTTTCACAATTACCCATTTAACCCAACTCCATTTTTTATTTTGCAAATTGTGGGTTAAGTTTATCATCGTCGGTCGTGATGGAAAGTGTATAATATTCTTACTTATTAAAAATAAACAATGCCTTATTATTTTAAGATTTATGGGAAATATTAATTAAATTATGGTTTGTAAGATGTGCAAACATTATTTTCTATGACTCAAAATAAATATGTTTGTATTTTCGGATCGTCCTTAAACATATTTATACGGATAAATAAAATAGCTATAAAATAATTTAAAAACAAAGTAATATAATTGACACTAACTATAAGTAACATAATTTATAAGCAAAATTTTTATTATAATAACACACTAATAATTCTATGGCTGCAATTTTTTTTTGTGTCATATGTGGTCAATCAAAAAAAATATATAACTAATTTGGTTACATAAATTCTGCGAGTACGAAATCGCGAGCAACGGTCATAGAGTAAATTACATAGACCACTAGTTTTAGTAAGGTTAAGTGGTGTTGTATATAAATATATGTAAATGAAATAGCTCAATTTATTCTAACATAATCGTTTCGCTTTCTATTGCCTCTCGGCCAGTTTATAGAAATTAATTAAGACCTTCATTGCTACGAGAGCTATTTGATTTCCGTTTCTCAACTAATTTTATAGCATCCTAGAAGAGTTCCTAGAGTAACGACGGGTAATTTCCGGTTCCAGTAATAAATATTTCCTTGAATTGTTTCCTAAATGGCATCGTACTTTAATTAAATAGCGTCACATTCAAAGGTAAATAAAAAGGATACAATAATGTCACTCAAGTTACTCGTAAAATGTTTTCAAGTACTTACCTCTTTCGTCGCATCATACATTCAAAACAATGTGGAGTATCTCTTGTTGCTAATATTTAAATAAATAAATATCCGACTATATCACATACATTGTTCTGACACCGAGGTAAGTAGCTTGAGCACTTGTGTTACGGATATCAGAATCAAGAGTGGTATTACAAATATATACTTAAATATTGGATATTACCACCCAGACACAGAACAAACACAAGTATTCATCACACGAATGTTTGTCCTGGGTGGGGATCGAACCCACAACTCTTGGTGCATGAGGCAGGGTCACTACCGAATGCGCCATCGAGCCAGTCTAATATATATTTACATAATGTGTATTATGCGACAGCATAGCGCTTGTTGCACATTATCAGGTGATTAGAAACCAATTTATATTTTCTTCAGTTATAGCGTAGATTAAATACCAAAGCTAGTGTTATGTAGGTACTTTATAAGTAACAGTGGCTGAAGCACATGTATTACTGTCTCGGATTTCTTTATTTAATTTTATTAATTTCATGTCATCAGGCCTAAATCCCCGAAGAGAAGGCAGAGTCCAAAAAGCGACAAGCTTTTTAAACCAAATTCAGGCAAAAAAAAAATAGAATCTAAATCAATATTTGAATTCTCATAACCGTAAATCTTTGAATTTATTTTTCCAATCACCAATTACATTGTTCAATGCAACTGGAGCACGTATAAAATAAATCAGCATTCCATTTATATTTTTCACGTTACAGAGATATTTCTAAAAGTGCTCAAAGAAAGTGCGGATAAGAAAAAGGAGCGTATTGCAGGAGCGTTATCCAGAAAGTATTCCAGCCACAATGCTTCTCATTTGCAATGATGCTGGAATTGGCATTCTCTGTTGCCCCCACTACATGCTGTGTAGTCGAGGGGATACCAAACAATCGATATATGTTTACTGCTGTTATCAGATTAGACTTTGATTTGATATTTGGATATGTAATGCAATTGAGCCGGACATGATTATTTTTTCGCTCTTATGTCATCACAAATGTAGGTTTCGAACACTTCAAATTATACAAAGTTAACTTATATCCATTCCATTATTTTTTTCTATTAACATTGGTTATTATAAATAAACAACATAGTCATTATTTGAGTACCTAAAACAAACATCTTTGTGCAAACCATGTTTTAAGAAAATACCTATTTAAAGGCACACGAATAAAATATTTGTCAAGAGGTGCCATTTCATAATGAACAAATTACATACGAGGTACTCATCGATTTACCTTGCATTTTACTAATAAGTATACGGATAATTATTTTGTTTCTACTTGGAAACATGCAATGTCCCTCCCTGGGCATTTCGGAGCGCACATCTGATTCGCACTTGCGCGTAATGATGTGGTTAGCTCAGTGCGGCCCTCGATCAGGTGGTCGTTACGATTGTGTTAATTAAATCGGAACTATTATCGGTAGCCGCTGGGTGCGGGCTGTTGTTTGTGCCAGCATCGGTATTTACCGCACGATTGCCTGTGATTACGCAATGCATTCGCCTGGAATTTCGATATAGGTTTTGTGGTTAATTCTTAAGTTTGAAATAAAATAAACTGACATTGGCATTCGTGGTTTATTTCGAGTGTTCGCTTAAAAAATAATTGAGTCTATTACTATTTAATTAAATTTAGACGATCATTTCAATAAAATGATAAAAGGTAAAAATATTTTGCATTATGTTTCTATTTGTTTCGTAGGTAAAAGGAATGAGATACTTTCTTCTTCCTTCTTTACGTACATACATAACATCACGCCCAAAATCCCCGAAGGGGTAGGCAGAGTCAAAAGGGCAGCATGCCTTCTCTCATTATATTTATTGATAATACTATTGCGGTTTTAGTTTTCCGACAATATAGATATGTCCGGTGTGCACCCGATCCCTCCAGCTATATGTACCCGCTGCACTAAACGCGAGCGTAATCTCTGCTATCATTCCGAATCTGATATTAAGCCAGGCTCACCGTGCGTTAGGAATTTAATCAGCATTTGACCCGTTATGCCCACCACGCTAATTGTTTTACGTGAAATTAATACGGGTCTGGCCGGTCCATTGGGACGTAATAATTAATGGTTTTGTTGCGGTGGCCATTTCGTCGAATTGGTTTGTGTAAGACAAGGTCGTTGGGTGCAACGCGTGGCGTAGAAGTACCTATAAGCATTGGTGGGTTTACCCTAAGGCCTATAAGGCTGTTGGTCTATCGGGGCGTTGCGAGGCAGCGGAGCGGCGAGTGAGTTAAAAACCTACTTATAAAAAATGACAATTGAAGAGGAGCGGCGATTTTATGCAATTGTATTGGTTACTAGCTGTGCCAGCGGTGTCACCCGCGTTTATGGTTAATATTATAAAGACTATTTCCGTCATACATGATTTCTATGTAACTTTAACCATTAAGGCTGCACACGCAACGGAAGCTTAAAAAATGGAGTAACTTCTCCCGTTTCCCAACATTTCCCTTCACTACTCTGCTCTTATTGATTGTAGCGTGATGAAAATACTATAACCTGCCCAGGAGTATGAAGAATAATTGTACCAAGTTTCGTTAAAATCCGTCGAGTAGTTTTTGTTTCTATAAGGAACATACAGACAGACAGACAGACAGACAGACAGACAGACAGACAGACAAAAATTTTACTGATTGCATTTTTGGCATCAGTATGGATCACTAATCACCCCTGATAGTTATTTTGAAAATATATTTCATGTACAGAATTGACATCTCTACAGATTTATTATAAGTATAGATGACAAGCTCGATGGCGCATTCCCTGTCCCATGCGCCAAGAGTTGTGGGTTTGCGCCGTATTTGTTACCGTTTTGAAATACAGAATTGTACGGAAACAGTACGACGCAACTTCGTTCGGGTTATCACACCATTATATACGGGCTCTTTAAAAAGATTCATTGATATTGCCTGCATAATGACTTGAAGATGGAATTGTTCCTTACAATATTCATGTGGTGCATATTAGCGTATGTACATATAGAGACTAATAAGGCACTATGAAAGATCTGTTACAGGTTTTTTGTTACCATCTAGACTAGCTTGTCGATTATTTGTTAAAAGCCTATTAATTTTACTTGACTGACTTATAAACAAGCAAATTTTAGTATTGAGTATTACAATTTACTTTGATATATTAAAAAGTAATATTTTTACTTATTTGCAATAATTTAATTGAAGAATAGTTAACATTTTATAATAACATTTTCCTAAAATTTACCAAAATTTTACTTAAATATATAAGTAAAATTTTGGTAACTTTTGGGTGTGGCTGTGGTGTGTGGTGGCTGTTGTTTAATTAGCCAGATTATTTTTATTTTATTTTCCGTTTTTTTCTGCCTACCTCCTTTAATGTCCGGGCAACCGCGGTTGCCTTTTTAGAGTTCAGCGCATCGCTCTAGGCGACAATGGTAACCTAATGGAAAGCAATTGGAAGATTTTTAGATTTAATTTTGTGGGGACACCTTTATTTTTAAATTAAAAAGAAAAAATACCATAGAGCTCTGTATGAACCATAGATTGAATTCAAACCATAAACTATCGTGCAAAACCAAATGACATATAAAAAAAAAAATGTCAAAGATCAGTAAATTCTCCTTTTCTAGCCGGTAATGTGAAGTGTATGAAAATACCTATAAAGAACTACTTTAAATTCGTATTTGTACTCTAGTTCTTGCACGAAAAAAAAATCTATAGTTTCAACTATACCATGTAATTTTTATATTCATATAGCTTTACTAGTTTTTGAGATATTAACGTTTAAAGTAGGCAATGAACGCGCGCTCAGTTCGCAAAAAACCGTTCGCGGCGCTCATACATATATACATACGGAAGCATTCACAAAGCTTTCATACCAGGGGGCCCGCTAGGGAATTGGCGTGAAGTTAGTTTTTATTTTAATAACACGCCTGCAACCCCCGAAGTGATAAGTAGAGTTCAAAAAGCAAACTAAGTAGTGACAAGTGGCTTGTTCGTCGCCTACATAATCATAAAACCAATACATTATACAATATAAGTTGCTTTTTATGACATGCCAGGCAAAGAACTTATTTTCGAGACCAATATGGAGACTTTTATGATAATTCGAAAGTATAGTAAGTGTACTCATGGGAATTGTAGGCTAAAAAATATTCATCTGTTTAGTGTAACTTTTTACTTAAGTACAGACTTGAGAACACAAAGATGGCGACAAAACTTAAAGCATTATTTCCAAAAATTTAAACATTCCGATACAACACTTTTGTAATAACTTCTTACGACTTATGTTTGTGGATAATGGTTCGAATTTTCGTTGCGAAAACTTTGTAAAACATAAACAAGTTTTAGTAAATGTATTTTAAACTTAATTCAGCAACGCTATTAAATTTCTAAAGCAATTGCGACGAATTTCGGCTCTCTTAATGTTTCAGCCATGAGGATGGACATAAGCTACTTTTGAACTTGAAAATATTGATAGATGGACAAATAATAGAATATGTATGACAAATAGAATTTGGCGGGTAAAGCTTATAATAACATTTATATTTTTTAAATTAAATTATAGATTATCTTTCTTTCTTTCTTGATAACTCTTTATTAGACCAGATTTTTTAATAAACCCCTTAAAAGGTTAACCCATTGAATTACAACACGGATAATTATAAAATGCCCTGACTTAAATATTTGTAATTTTATTTTACACCACGTCCATTTAAAATAATATATATTTTAATTTTAATTGCAACGACCACAAACCGTTAATATTTCACTGCAACAGGATTCCTTGCCTAGTTCCAATTAGTTTTTATTCCGACCGCTTTGTCCTTAGTTAAAACATATTTGAACAAACACGCTTTGTAATTGCAGAGGATACAAATGTTCAGTGCATACATTTGAATTGCAAATGCAAGTAGAGAAATAAAAGTTTCAGATGTTTATGACGTTTGAGTAGTTTGTTTTTGTGCTCTAATTTATTTGCTGTTTGACAAAGATTTTTTCGGCCTTACATTTGTTAAAGTTCTGGGCTAAACTATAAACAATATTTTTCCTATTCCATTTTTTTTTGTAGTTATGACCATGATCCTCCTAGCGTTATGTCCCGTGCTTAGTCGGGGTCCGCTTAGACCATGATCCAGGATTTAGCAAGTCTGGTGATTACATTGAAGCGACTGCCGATCTGACCTTCGTAACCGTTAGATAGGGGAACCAGATTTTTTCGGATCATGGTTACACATTTATAGTTGTTGAAATGTGCAGGTTTCATAAAATGTTAAATCCACCCACCATCCAATGTCTAATAAACCAAACATTAAGAAAGTGTGAATAGTTGGAAGAAGTATAAAAAGAAGCTTAGAACCTTTAATCCAGAAAAATAGTATCTGGCCGATCCTGTGGAAAAGAAAATGTTTATTTCCAAGCATAAAGTAATAAACTTGCCATTTTCATATGTAGCCAGCTTTATAGTCAAGGAGAATATGCACCGAGATGTTTAAAATGAAAATAAATGCCAAGGATCAGCTAAAAGTTCCTTCCTGGTATCCCACTCTGGTCTCCCACGCAAGTGAGATAATAGTTAATAACACTTAAGAGGTTATTACAGTTTATGAAATTGCGGAATGGCGACGAGTTTACCGCATTTGGTAAATGGTGGAATTTTAAGACTTGCTATTCTGACACTATCCATGCGAAAGTGAGTTTGTTTATTCGCTCATAATTCTCATTATAACATTTTGCACAGGTATTGTCAGAGTACAAAAAAGAATATGATGTACCTCTTTATCACAAGAATGGATTAAAAGTCTATAGTGACGCATGTGGAAGTCTAAAATCTATATTAATATTATCTTCTGCCAGCGGCTTTGCTCGCGTGGTTCATCGATAAAATATAGCCTATATATTATTCGGGTGTATAAGCTATATAATTGTAAAGTTTCATTAAAATCCATTCAGTAGTTTTTGCGTGAACGAGTTACAAATATTCATACATTCTCACAAACTTTCGCGTTTATAATATTAGTAGGACTAGTAAGATTTTATAGCCGAAAAGTTTGTTCGTTTGCTTGAACACAATAATCTCAGTAACTACTGGTCTGATAAGAATTTTTTTTTCAGTGTTAGGTAGCCCATTTATTGAGGAAGGCTTTAGATTATATAACATTAACTATAAACGCGAGTCAAACCGCGGGCACAGCTAGTAAACGCTGAAAGGAAACGCTGCTTTATCGTCTTAGAAGTTACTTCTATTGTTTTTACTACTATTACTAGCTTCATACTATTGTTTTTTACTAGTCATAAAATAATTAGCATGTTCTCCTTTTTACTTAAACGTGTGATTATATTATTTGTATTAAATAAAGATAAACATGGAATTGTTTTAGGCGAAACACCAAGTGTCATAAAATTGGAAATTGGTTTCATAAAGCGAATTGTTCGCTATTAATGATGACAGTTTTGTATCATTTTAAGCCCCTATTAGTCAAAAACAGTAATTCTAAGCAAATACCACCCAAATATACTATCAGACTGATTGGCTATTCACGCTCAGAACAGTGATATCAAGTGCAATAGCTATTCTCAATTTGTGTTGTTACGATGCAGCACGAACGCGGCATAAAATTATAATACCTAATCCCATTAACCTAAAACCGGTAGTTTGCAAATGCAATCAACTAAGACCACAGTCTCGCTCCGTATTAGGTGCTTTATAAAACTCTCTTTACTCCGGTAAAGACAGCACGTGCACTTTTATTAGAATTTCGCACTTGAAAATCGAAAAATGGTTGAGAGTCCGAGCAGTTTCTTTTCTGTTCGATCTTTGATGAAATAAGGATTTGTACTAGGTACAGTATAATCATGTTGATTTATTAATAAACCATTAGAATGATAATGGTTCTTTGGTTTTCACCATTAACAATCGATGAAAAATTATTTTTTGTTTCGTAGACTTAACTTTTTTACGTTTTATTATTGTGAAACTTTTTATATGTGATTATATATAATTAAATAAATAAATATAAATATCCCACTACATCACATACATTGATCTGACTGAGGTAAGTAGCTCAAGCACTTGTGTTACGGATATCAGAATCAACAGTGGTATTACAAATATATACTTAAATATTGGATATTAACACCCAGACACAGAACAAACACAAGTATTCATCACACGAATGTTTGTCCTGGGTGGGAATTGAACCCACAACTCTTGGCGCATGGAGCAGGGTCACTACCGAATGCGCATCGAGCCAGTCAGAGTCAAATATCATTATAATACACATAGTACAACAGAAAATTAATTGGTGGCAGTATATATTCAATATAAAGAAATAAAAAATAGAGCAACAAATCATGTGAATATGTTTAACTTAAATAAATGATGACTTAGTGAAGTTAGTTTTTCGGCCCATAGCCTTTCGATAAAAAGGCTATGGGCCGAAAAACGAACACTGAAAGAATTTTTAAAATCGGTCCAGTAACTTCCTGAGATTAGATCGTTCAAACAAACAAACAAACAATCTCTTCAGCTTTAAAATATTATTATTACTACAGATAACTCGAACTTGGCTGTTTTTTTTAATAAAACGTTGAATTCCATTAGTTAAATGAATAAATTTACTTGCTTTAAAGTGGTTTGCTCTGGAAAATGACATAGCATGAATAAAATTTTTGTATTTTAAATATATGTGGGATCTAAATATAGAAAAGTGAGTATTTCAATTCCATCAGTATTAGAGACTAATGCATGCGTATTTCAATGCTTCATATTAAGTGATATTTTCAAGGATCATTAGGTTTTGGACATCAAAGACTCCATTAGGCCAAATTGCCATTTGCTGTATTATTAAACATTCGTTGCAGTTACATTCATTAATTCGTTCCATGAACTGAATATTTTATACATCAATCAAGTTTGAATGTCGGTAATAATTGAACTTTTTTGGGATTGAGGGAGCCTTTGGAAAATATTACCTCTTTGTATTAACGTGTATGGTAAAATACTGATATTTTTAGAAGTCAATTGTTCAAAAAACAGTTATAGAATATCTTTTGTTTATTTTTAATATCGGTTTGACCTATATTTTGTCACTTGTATTATCTAACTGATAGTAAAATATGACAAGCGAATCCTGTAGCATCCCCAATTACATATAATATTCCCCACTTCTTTGCCTTAATTTTATAATCGACTGGTATTATAAACGAGAATTGAGCCATAGTAGTCGTTTACCTTCCTAAACGTATACGAAACACTAACATTATTGTTAAATCACTCCTTTTATGTACCTAGGTACATTAGTCTCTTAACGATGCTAACGTATGTAACTTCTATCATCATTTTCCTAGCGTTTTATCCCATGCTTAGACGGGGTCCGCTCAGACCATGCTCCAGGATTTAGCGAGTCTGGTAATTACATTGAAGCGGCTGCCCATGTGACCTTCGTAACTCTAAGATAGGGGAACCAGACAATTTTTCGATCATGTTTACGAATCCAAAGTTATTTGAATTTGCAGGTTTCATCACGATGTTTCCCCTCACTGTTGAGCTAGTGGTATAAAAACGTACATAGATTTGAAAAATCTATAGGTACGTGCCTTGGTTTGAACCAGCACTCCTCGGTTAAGAGGCGCATGTCCTTACCATTAAGCTACCACTGCTCTCTAACGTATGTAACTTCTATATGCCACTAATATTCTTTGTACAGCTGCACTCTATTTGCACATCGTCCCACAGCAATTGTTTTGATTGTTCTAGGTTACCGGATTAACTGTAAAAGCTGTTTAGTTTGAAACACAAAAGCAATATCCCTAAAGCTCTATAACGTAGTTAGATAACTTTATTTTGAAATACAAAGAGCAACAGTATTACTCTCACACAATGTCTGTATTCGCCGAACGTGATACCTTAAAGTTTGAATGCACTTATCTGCTACACTGAGTTGTATCGAAATGCGCACTGTTTTCAACTTTACGGTCGCTTCATAAATGATTTATACCACGAACGTAGTCAATTGTATGCCGATACTAACTTTGATTACGATTCTGAACTCTCGAATGTAGGACACAAAGCCGACAATGCTCTAAATGACGAAACAGTCGAATTGACAATTTGATATCACAAAATATGCGTTCGGTAAATACAGTCCATTAGGCTGTCGAAGATCGCAATTACGGACTCCGAGTGATGGATGCATCGGCCAATTTATCATGGTGGTTGTCCTTTGTAAATTAATTTTGGCAACCCCGGCCTTTCTGATGAGCCAATTATTCGTGCTCTTCTATGTTTGATACTTTTTGAAGTTCCGAAACTTAAATGCAAAAGTCATGTTACAAATATTGGGCGTAAAAACGAATTCGTACTAGGTACGCCACTTAAAATTCGTTGTTGGTTCAAATTGGCGAAAAAAATAAAAACTTTGATTTTTAATTTTCGGTTGAAAAACATCAGCAGAATGTTTAAATAAAGACAGAAACATTTAGAATTAGGATTTGTCTGCAAAACTACAAATCATTATTATCATTAGTTAAACTAAGTAGTGGGAGTTATGTATTCCGAACTGGTGGTAGAATCAAATTGTTCTGTTTTGTATTTAATATTTGACGATATACAAGTGAGTTTTTTGAGGCCTACGTAAATAAAGATATTTTGAGTTTAAGTTTGAGTTTTGAGTTTGTAAGGCTAATCATAAAACTTATACTAAGGTTCGAAGTTAACTAGAATCTATAACAACATTGTAAATAAGAACAGCGTATTCTAATGGCTAGTACAATAGAATAAATTTTCCTCAATTAGTTTATACGACTTCGTAAAGGTTTATTATTAGTTTATCATTACATCAATGGGAAAATATTATATGCTCAACAGAAACATGAAATCAAGTTACAAATTAGATTACCCAGTAATCAAGCATTACCGTTTATTAACCAGTACCTATGTGCGTGAGAGTCTTAGCCGTAATTACGATCAAGAAATATTTTAGATCCTCAATGGATAGCCCAAAATAAGTGATTATTTTAAAATAATCTGTCAAGACGCCACAGGTCATAACATACCTCCATAATTTCGATAATTTTGTCAACTCATGATTTTAAACTAAAGGTGGTGCATACTTCGTCATGTCAATATCCACAATCATTCGCTGATATATAAAATAAAAAAACTAAAATTGTTACTGTCTCTTTTAAATAGCTTAAAGAAAACATGTTACTACTTTATGACTTAATCAACTTCTGATAGAATTTCCTTTCGACTTCTCGGAGCACATCAGCCAGCGCTCAGGAATATTGGAAAATCATCTTACCCGCGTTTAACACGTAAGGTTGTAACTTTTATGGTTATGAAACCTTCTCGGAAACTGAATAAGCTGTACTATGATAGTATAAAAGTAATGGATACTACCCTATTCACGGTACGCATGATAGTTTAATACGAAAATGTTCTCTGAAAGGGTAGTTGTTACTAGTAATCTATTTGCTTTTTTTGGGAACTCCACAAAACCTCTCAAAATATAACTTACGTTAAGTAAGTAGGTACATAAGTTATATTTTGAGATGGTTTGTGAAGTTCCCAAAAAAAAGCAACACATTAAACATTTGCAACACAAAACCTCTTAAAATATACGTTACGTTATATTTTAGAGCTTTTGTGTTGCAATCGAAACATATGACGTCATGTCGTGCCATACTGTACTGTGAAGATAATCACAGTGAAAGTGGTAAATAATGAATGTTATTTTAAAGGAATATCATTATTATTCTTATTTGATGGTTAAATGTGAATAGAGACCACAGTTTCTCAAAATGTAATTCCGGCTTGTGACTTTACATTACTATGGTAATAAATAATTGCAATGGTATTTGCTCATTAAATGTTTTATTTCTTATATTTTGGACAATTTCGTAAGTAATATATTATTAAAAAAATATGTATTAATAAAGATATCGAATGCATAAGTAATGCCATAAAAACCAGAACCAAGAACCAGTTACACTCGGTTTGGACATATGGCCATTATATATCTATACTTTATATACTATTACTAATATTATAAAGCTAAAGAGTTTATTTGCTTGAACGCGCTAATTTTAGGAACTACTGGTCAGATTTGAAACAAAAATTCAGTGTTTGATAGCCTATTTATCAAGAAAGGCTATTAAGCTATATAACATTAACCATAGACGCGGGTGAAACCGAGGGCACAGCTAGTCAAAATATACAGTTAGTAACAAAACAACACATTGAAATATACGAGTATATCATGCCTTAAACGTTGTTATTTATATAGCTTATATATACCTAACATTTTCTCCTGACCTCGGCCCCATCTAAGTCTAAGCTCAGTTCCTCCTCGAAGCGCCTCAAGGGAATTAATTAAACAAAACAGTGGCAAGAGAACCGGCAATTAGTTAAATAGCGCCCTCTGTCGGCACAGAGTCTATTAATTCGAACCGAAATTACCTAAACTCGGAGATAAAAGACATTAAAAATGAGATTAGATTTTGTGATGAAAGGGACGCACTGTATTGAATACCGTAGTATCTACGCAATTATGGGAGGTGACGATGAGGAAATTTAAGAATGCTATTAGTATTATTTTATGAATTTGTGTAATTTAGTAGTATTTTCACCAGTCAGAGACCCTGGCCACGAAACCGGGTTTGAATTCCGCTAGGGGCAAATGTGATGAACATGGACATTTGTACTCGAGTCATGGATGTTTATTTAAACGTATTTAAGTATGTCTATCCGTTCACCTAGTATCCATAGCACAAGCATAAGCTTAGTTTGGAACTAGGGAGTTGGTGTGTCAGTCTAGAGATTTTATTTATATTTTATTTTATTAATAACAGTCATATAGATTTCTTGAACGACGATAACTCTAAATAATAAGTTCTCCTTTTTAGCAAATCGAAAAGAACGAATAAATTAATCCGGTTTTCGTTTGGCTGTCCATTGAAGCTTAATTTTGTAAAGTTTTTTACTTAAATGAATATATTAATAGACGCTTTTGGGCACATTATCATAACAAAAGTTAAAAAAGTATTAGATGCTGTAATGCAGCGTACTAATATTACATAACTTTTGCTTGGCATTGCGATCTTAGTAGAACTGTATCAACCTGTTCTATATAGTTTATTATTTCATATATATGTATGTACTAAGTCTAAGTAGAAGATACATATGTATGAGCATATACCATAATACATTGATACTTAACGCGAGAAACAAAACATGCGTAAATCGTTTAAAGATATGGGGAATAGTGAAGGAATTTCTGGAATGTGCGAATAAACGGTATATTCCTGTTTCCCGAACGCAATAACATCGCGGCAATCGCCTGTTTGGTTATTGCAGTTGTTAAGAGTCAAGGTTAAGGGCCCTTGCCCTTTTGTAATGCAAAAGCTTTGTTCAATATAACTTAATACGAGGGTCAAACTATAAAGTAAACCTTTATAAGTAGATTCATTACAGTATATATAGTTATTATAAAATACAAATTGAGTTTATTTAAGCAGTAAACATAAACATATAATAATGTAACTCAGTATTTATACGTAGTAGGTATACAATTTTGTTGAATAGAGTCTCCATTTGTAGCAAGACATTAATAAGTAAGTTATATCATACATTGTATTAATTTTTGCGAAAGATAATATACACTCTAATATGTGGTATTAGCATGACAGTAAAACTTTCACTGTCATGCTAATACCACATATTACTTTTTGACTTTACCTACTTAGACGCTTATTTAAATAAAAAAAAAGGTAAAAATATTGGACTTTTTTAAAATTTAAATTTATGTCCCATGTTGGACTGGGACTGAAAAAGAATGTGGCAACTGCGTTCCTTGCCTAAGAGTAGCATGTCGTGAAAGGCGACTAGTGGTATATCGGGTTTTGGTTGTTTGATTGTGTAGGCGACGAGCTACCTACCAATCAGTGCTTAAGCATACACAATTTTCCGTCTATCTTTTAGCTTAATGTGGTTTAGGGAGTTAGCTGCCCCTTTGATTTTCCCGACCCCTTCAGGGATAACGGGCGTAATGATATCTATGTGTGGAAACAGTTGTAAAAATATATTTTAGCAATAAATCGTAACGAAATCTTCGTCTCGCGGTATGTGAGACGTGACAAGCGCCTTCGTGCCTTCTCTGTCATAAATCAACGTCTCAGAGCATACAACAGACACCTGACTAAATTTTTCGAAGAAAAATAGCTGCAAAATAAACGTTTACGAACAAAACGTGCCTTGAAGCCGTCTGATTGAAGTGTTGTTTGCGTTCGGCCATTTTAAATAGCTATTGAGCGTCCTAATGACGTCATTAGAAATCGCATTAACCGTTAAATCTGTTAAAAACAAAAATGTTTATTATTGTTCAATAGCTCAATTACGACCAACTAAAGCTCACTTTTTAATAATAGCTTTCAATGTTGTTTTGAAACTCTCGTGGAATTACCACGAATAATTAAAATAAGAAGTTTAAATTAGGATGAAGTAATAACAAGTTTAATATAATGTTATACTTAGTATATCTACATATGAATAAAAAACAGCGTTGTTGTAGACTCCTAACTTAGCCAAAACACATTGCCTGTCATCAGGCTTTGTAATAATCTAATAACATATTATAGATTATTCGATTAACTAATTTATTTTGGTAGCATTCAGGCTTTTAATGTAACAAAAGTTTAAATTACAGTTGTGCAACTTAAATGTTTGAAATGTTTTTCAACCGACTTCAAAAAAGGAGGATGTTCTCAATTTGACCGTACATATTTTGTAATACATACATACCATCACCATAATTCCCGAAAGGGTAGGCAGAGTCAATGAGGCAGCAGGCTTTTTTTTTTTTTTTTTTTTTTTTTACTTGGGGAACTCCCACGAGTCGTCACCCTCCGGACGGGGATCCAGAGGGCGGTATGTCGGACTCGAACCGACTAAACCCCAAAGTGGCCTCCATCGGCGCAGTTCCGGAGGAGCCGGTATCCCCACTGTCGGGACTATACAACAACTCCTCCGGTAGTGCGCGTGCCGCGCTGCGCGGCTCACCTCGCGCGGCGGTGGTCGATGCTATGCAGCCCACGCCATCAGTCGTCGGATGCACAGCACCGAGCACGCGCGCGCGTCGAGACATGCCAGGCCACCCAGCATGTCTCAACTACTCCGCCCAGGATTCAGACGCCGATCGTCCCCGAGACCGGCGTCGTGGGCCCACTCTCGCGCTGTGCCCTCTGCTAAGTCAGAGGGCACGCGGAGAGCGTCTCGCCAGAGGGGGCCGCCTTCCACCCGGCGACCCAAATTGAGGGCAGAGCCCTGTCGTCGCGGAGGGAGAGCATCGAGACGCTCAATCCCTCCGCGACCCACCACGACGCGACCCAGCGCGCCCCTGTCGGGTTGCCGAGGATAGGGAGGCGAGCAACGAAAACACTCCGCTCCTCCTCTTCCTCGGCAACCCTGGTCCGGCTGCGGAGGTTACAGCCGGACCGCCGCAACTGCCCGTATGCCATTTGTGCAGTCGCGGCTCACCTCGGGGTCCCTCTTCGCTTCAGCCCTGCCATGGCAGGGCCTACTGAGCCCCCCCGGTACGACAAACCGAGGACCCCGGCGGGGGGGGAGGCAGCAGGCTTTTTTTTTTTTTTTTTTTTTTTTTTTTTTTTTTTTTTTTTTTTTTTTTTTTAGTTGGGGAAACTCCCACGAGCCGTCACCCTCTGCTCGGGGAAGCAGAGGGCGGTGTGTCGGACTCGAACCGACTAAAACCCCAACGTGGCCTCCAGCGGCGCAGTCCCGGAGGAGCCTGTATCCCCACTGTCGGGACTATACGACTGCTCCTCCGGTGATGCGCGTGCCGCGCTACGCGGCCCACCTCGCGCGGCGATGGTCGATGCTGTGCAGCCCACGACAACAGTTGTCGGATGCACAGCACCGAGCACGCGCGCGCGTCGAGACATGCCAGGCCACCTAGCATGTCTCAACCACTCCGCCCAGGATTCAGACGCCGATCATCCCCGTGACCGGCGTCGTGGGCCCACTCTCGCGCTGTGCCCTCTGCTAAGCCAGAGGGGCACGCGGAGAGCGCCTCGTCGAAGGGGCCGCCTTCCGCCCGGCGACCCAGATTGAGGGTCTAGCCCTGTCGTCGCAGAGGGAGAGCATCGAGACGCTCAATCCCTCTGCGACCCACCACGACGCGACCCAGCGCGCCCCTGCCGGGTTGCCGAGGATAGGGAGGCGAGCAACGACAACACTCAGCTCCTCCTCTTCCTCAGCAACCCTGGTCCGGCCGCAGTGGGTCTACAGCCGGACTGCCGCAACTGCCCGGTAGCAAGTCGTGCAGTTGCGGCTCACCTCGGGGTCCCTCTTTGCTTCAGCCCTGCCACGTCAGGGCCTACTAAGCCCCCCCGGTACGACAAACCGAGGACCCCGGCGGGGGGGAGGCAGCAGGCTCCTTTAACCACATTCAGCCAAGAAAAACAAAACTGGGGTTAGATGGAAAATTGTGAATAAAAAATGATTTTCAATTAATAATTAGTGATTTAAACTCTAATGAATGGCAAATAACTAAAAATATATACATACATACGTCTTAATAAGCTCACCAGGTTTAAGCTATATTATGACTTTGCAACACAAACAACAAAATGCTCACAACGAAACGTGTTTATGTCTCCTTTCCCACTTTATATTCATCATGTGATTCTTAATATTAACTAAAAGAATTCGCAGTGCATTTTCCGGCAGTGGAAAGATGATTTTGTTCTCGACCGTAATATTTCGTCTTGAGAAATTTCCTTACTTCCAAGCACACAGCGAGTGGCGAGAATGCATTCTAAGGACTACTTCAAACTTAGGATGTAAAAGTGTTCGGAACAGAATTTATGTATTACACTACATGTTGCAAATGTAGATGTGCTTTAGTAACGTATCATTTTGTCTTTATTACAAGAAATGGACAAGAAATTCACAGCATTGCATTTCGCTGACGGTAGGTATACTTTTCCTATTTCCATTTTTAAGAACTCCTCGATAGATTGTGAACCCGACGAGCTGGCCACTTGTCACTACTTTTTCACAATTTTCCATCTAATCCAGCCCATTGTCCCATTTGGTCTGGGACTTAAAAAGAATGTGCCAAATGTGTTTCTTGCCTAGCTGTAGTAAAAGGAGACTAATGGTATATGGGGTTGTGGGGATGTGTTGTGTAGGCGACGAGCTAGCCACTTGTCACTACTCTTCCACAATTTTTAATTTAACCCAGCCCAGTTTTGTTTTTGGCTAAAAGTGGTTAAAGGGGCCTGCGGCCTCTTTGAATCTGCCTACCCTTTCGGGGATTATGTGCGAAATGTTATGTTATGTTTGTTTCCTCAATATATCATATTAAAGATAAGTATGTAAAATCTATATAAAAATTTCGACGATCGAGTTTTTTTAACTAACTTACACTCATAGCTTTGGCCAATGTCACCGCTCAGTAAATTATCAAAATTAATTTGTCAGCTATTAATCTTATTAAATCTATTTTAACTGTTCCCACCAATATATAACTGAAATATACATATATAAATGAGTTAATGTCAATCTAAGGTTGTAAATCTTCATGAGAGATACGTAAGTTATATTAAATTATGCATCAGATAGCCGTTTTACCCATTATGTCGGACCTTTCCTCAACTATGCAATGGGAGGGAGCACTTTATTGAACACAATTCCCATACAAATCTTGTTGATTGTACCGTTAAGCTCTTTAAATTTTGAGTAGGGCATTACATGGACAAACTTAAAGATTTTTGATTCTTCCACAAAATCAAGAATACTTGAAAAAAACACCTAATTTTTCCATAAAACGAAATAATATTTCAAAAAACCCATTTCGTTTGCTCAATCAATTACGAAAAACGCCATGGTTTACCAGATCCAATCCCAAATCCCTTTCGCAAAGTAGCACAATTCCGTTCATCCATCACTCCACAGCACAAGATCTATCCTTGAATTTTGCACGAAATTCTGAACTCCGGTACCCGAGCCGGAATGTTGAAAGCGCAAAGTTAATCTTAGCTTTATCTGCACTTAAGCTAAGCTGACTGGTCCCATAAAAACGGGTTTAGCTGTTACGTAACGGAACTCTGTTTATTGGCAAAGGAGTTAGTCGTTGGCGGATTAATTGCAATAGGATAATAGTTGGCTGTTCGGGCACAACTTAATTGTATACAGTATTGCGGCTCTGCGATAACTTGGTAATGTTCAATACAGGTCACATATAGATATTAAATTTAATTTATGATTTAGAATTTTATGAATTGATTGTTTTTTATAATATATGATAAAAAGTAGTAATGATGTGCGATTGCAATAAGAATATAATATGGTATTATGTTGAAAAAAACTTAAAAGGGAAGTCCTCTTAATTTTTTTACTTTTAATTGAAAAAATTTAACGCTCTGAATTATGAGACAAGTTAACATATGTTTATTTAAGACACACTTTTTAAAAGGTCCTCCCTATCAGAAATCGGTCTTTATTAAAAATCAATCTCATTCATATCATTAATAGCTGAACTGATAATACGATATATTTTTAAATTTCTTGGAATTTGAAACGATTTTCTCGTTTTAGTTAAAATATGTGTACATAATAATTTTCCACTAATTTGCTCATTGTTTAGATATTTTGATGAAGCAGGAAATATTTTTACTGCTATCTTTTATACTGTGGTGATTGTAAGGACTAGCGTCAGAAGTGGAGTTTACTTCTACTTAGTTCACCTCTTATCCGGAGATTGTGTTTCGTTATTGGAGCAGTTGTTATTTCATTACGGGTTTTCCTTCCGAAATAAATTGCAGGATTGAAAGGTATTTGGTTTTTAAGAAGAAACCGAGAGAGAATATGGGATTTGAAAAGATTTCATGTGAACCTTGGTCATCTGGAATATTTATCTGGGTCCATAATTTAATGTAATTACTGTACCTAAATTATAGAAGCAATAAATGATTTGATTTGATTTGATTTTATTAAGCAAGCCTTTTTATAATGAAGAAGAATAATGATAATTACAATTTACACAATTTAATGATATTGTTAGTCATAATGAATCATGAATCATTTGCGCTGTACAGAAATGAGAATGTCACGTTAAAATATTTCCAAAAAAATGGTTTAATAAAAATATTTAAGTCTTCTTCAAGCAAAACATGGAACAAAAAATTATAAATTTTCAGTTGTAGATACTACTATTTACTATACATATAAGTTTCTGACCATAATTTCTGCGGTATGTCGTCATGTAGGTAACCTTTGCTTAAGACGCGGTTATAAATCTTTGTATCAACTGAGACGTGAGATAGTAGTACAATTAGTTCCAATATAAAAACAATGAAGTTAGCACAGCAGTAGGCCTGGTAAACAAGAATCAACGATCTCATAGCTCATATAGTTATATTAGGAGCCGGGCTGGTCGATGCCGCTCAGGCAATAAATTTAACAGGACAATTGGCTAGGCTGGCTAGACGCAAACAGGCAATAAATTTTTGTAGGATCTACTAGAACTAGATAAAGTACGTATCTACGTATCTATTTATTGGAGCTGTTTAGGTGTAAACGATATCTGTGAAATGTTACTATAATAAGAATAAGCTATTTTACTTAATTTTTTAGTCCACTATTGAGATTACAAAAAAATATAAAAATATTATACTATATGTTTTTTTTCTTTTGTTCAGTAAAATAAAAATGATGAAAACACAGCGCGTTAAAGTACCACGTGACGTCACTATGTGTGTAAAAGTTTACCGTCCAAGTGACATAAAGCGCCCCATTTAAGATCTTTGAAGCGATGTATCTTTGTAATTTTTTGAGTATTAGATAAAGCAAAAAATACATATTCAATATTTTTTGATAATTTAACTTACGGACTATAATTTTTTTTTAATATTTTAAATAAAAATACATCATTTACTTTATGATTAGTTTAATGGAATGCTTAAAAGAAATATGTGTTGATATGTTTCTTTATACCTATATCCATCAGTGATCTAGTGTCAGCTCATGATGATATTTATTTCATGTCATGGGCTTATTAAGCTAAACCTAAAATATGGTTATTTTAATTTTACGTGTAATATTGTAGCCATAATTAACTTAGTTACACTTATTAAAAATCAGCTGTGTAGGTACATATTACTGTATCACTGCAAGGATAAACCACTTTCAGTTATCAAAATCTGATCCAAAAACAGAAAGCGTTTATTTTGAATTTCTTTTCCACACCTTTGTCTACACAAATTGAAACCTTTTTGATGTCTAAAGGTCCCAGTTTGATAAGTCCTTATTTGAAGTGCAGAATCTAATCGCAGTCAGTCCAATGCAGGCGTTCGATCAATCAGAAACTGTAATATATCGATAACTAGCTCCCTCGTTCACGTTTCGTATCCAATTTACTTCACAACGCCTATTGGGCATTTAAATTTACTACTTAAGCTGTATTTATTTCGAAATCGTTTTGCTTTTGGAAATATTTGTTTCTTTGTGCGAGGAGAGAGTATATTATCATGGAACTGAAATATAGTGTTTTAAGTTTTACTCCAACAAACAAACATAACATCACGCCCATAGCGTCAAAGCACGGCAGAGTCAAAGGGGCAGCAGGCCCCTTTAAACACATTAAGCCAAAAATAAAACTGGTTTGGGTTGGATGGAAAAGTTGTGAAAAAGTGGTGACAAGTGGCTAGCTTGTCGCCTACACAATCACATACCCAAATCCCCATATACCATTAGTCACCTTTTATGACATGCAACGCAAGAAACACAGTTGGATTATTATTTCAAAGTCCCATACCAACATGGAACAATGGACTAGGTTATATTAGATTATTACTATTAAATCACACATGCTTTTACGTTGGCAATTCAAAAAGGTAGACAAAGTCTATTAAGCAGTAAGGTCCCTTAATCACTATAAGGCACGAAAACAGAAGTTGGTAAGATGGGAAATCTTTAAATAGTAGTGTTATGTGGCCAGTTCGTCACTTACATAATCACAAACTCAACAGAAAATTCACTGAGCTGCCTTTAAGACATGCTGGGAAAGGAGCGCATTGATGCATTTTTTTATATTTCAGGCATAAATGGCGCAAGAAATGAGCTAAATCCTAAAATATAATTTCTTAATTATACATCTTACTTGAAAAAGCCTTTCACGAATAATTAAGATGCAATTTCCTCAAAAAACAAATGCGTGATTTCATCGTAAGCCGTCGACGGATTCGACAGAATCATTAACAAAGTTAAGTGCCTTTACCTATCGTCGATCCAATCAATCTGCCGTTGTTGTTTACAAATTCACCTCAACAAAGATGCTGAAAACTTCTGACACTTGGACGACCTCAACCACAACTTGGAATATAAAGTAAACAAACTTCAATCTCCTATCTCGTTTATGGAAGCTTCCATTAAAATCGAGACCACCTATTTTATGCTGTGGGTAGACGAAATGTTTGGATTAGTTTTGTATCTTAAGCAAATTAAAACAAGTATATGGAAAGCGCATCAATCAGATTGTTGTAAGAAGAATTTTATTGATATTACTAATTGAGTTATTGATGCAGTAGATATAAGTCTTGAGTTTGAGTTTGTCTAACAATACGATACACCCTTCATTGATTTTGATTTTAAAAACAATTAAATATTTAAGCTATTTTCTTTGGGATATAATATAATACATTTGATGTTACCTTTTATTTGTTTCTATTCCATTGAACATGCAATATGGATTGTATAAATAGTATTCCTGTGGCATGTTGCAAGGAGAAAGTAATTTTGTTTTGTAGTTACGGTTGCTTATTAATTAAATTTCGTCAGAGCTTTGTAAAAACAGAGTCTATCGGCAAAACATCAAAGGAGTCTGCGGTTAATAGTCCCTCCTTAGTTCCTTAGTCTGTTACAACAGATGTTTGCTTTCTATGTCCATTCGAGCGGTCTCTTTGAGCAGTTATAAGTTGTTTCGATTTAATCAAATAGCTGGTTTATAAGTTTTAGTTTATATTGGTAAGTGATGGCAGATATTATTAGCTTATTATTCTGTTTATAGTGACAAGAAAAATCTGAGAAAATGAAATTTAAGTCATTAAATTTAAGTTTCGTCGTATCATTTGTTAATATATCATCTTACAAATAAAATGGGATCTTAGTCATTCTTCTCAGTACCTAAGAAATGGTTTCACTCCCTCCAGCTTTATTATTGCTAAGATAACAATAAAAGCTGATGAACATCAAAGGCGAGATAAAATCGTAATGCTTTCCGCCTATTCATTCGACGTGCTCGAAAATCACTGACAAAAGAATATTCACGATGTCATTCATTAATTTTATTCGGTGTCTGCTTTGTTTTCTCCAAAAAGCGCTACATTGTTAACTTGATGGCAACATAGTATTCTCTCTATAGAAACATTTTGTTATTGTTTGGGTGCAAAGTGTCCTTTCATGGATATCAAAAATTTATAAACAGAATATGATTACCTACCATTAGTTGGTGAGCTTGTTGGTTCAAGTCTGTTCTGAGTGACCCTTAATTGGTATTAGAGTGGTTGTTACGGATTATGGGAGGCCAGTTGGTAACAGAGGTAGTAGCTTAGTAATATGGACATGCTTCCCACATGTGCGGGTAATGAAACAAAAATTGCAACGAAGGAATAATGTAGACTATTTTGATAAGATGGAAACTTACATAGCCATTTTTTTTATACCAGCTAATTTTCCTTATCCTTGATAGATTTGGCAAACTCTGCGCTAGTTTGAAATTCTCCGGGAAACATACAATTAAGGTATACAGACACCTATCCCGGAGTTTGTAGAGCTAAAATCTACTTCATTGCTCTGTATCACAAGTACTTTTCTGCTTTAGTAGGCGGATTTTGAATTGGATTGGGCTATCTAAAAAAACCTTAACATTTTCTTCTTTACGACATGAATCTTATACTTCTTGTACACTTTTTAGGTATTCTGTAATACGCGTCTAGTTAGTTTTATTAGAATTCTGCTCATGTTTACTTTTGCTTATTACATCAATTCTGTGTATTATTATTTCCTTCCGTTTGTTACTATTCTTAATATTTTAGCATATACAAATTTGTTTTTTTGATATGTGAAATCCTAGTATAATAAATAGGTAAGGAAGTTAACTTATTAAGTTTAAGAACCATTAAAAAGATTAAAGAAAATAAGCAAACAAAATATTTGCTTATTTTCTATAATCCTTTATATTAGTACCTCAGAATAATATTAGTTATAAAAGTACGTAAGAGCTTTCGCATATACTAAAAATTAACCTTGTATAATGAAATGACTGAAACACATGAACAAACTCCCAGATATTCCAAACTTGCTTACGAGTGCACGTAAATTTTTAAGCAGCAAGAAGCCGATATGAAATTCACAAAATACGACTTCACCGGCGCAGTTCCTGTTTGTTTTGGAACAATGTTCCCACAGGTGCATTCAAATTACAAAGTTGAACTGAGCATAGAGCATAGGGTAAGCGACGGTGACTGTAATTCTATCAGTTTTCTGAACAATTAATGCATTGCGATTATTGATAACGAATGTAAGGATTAATGTTTTGCATATACTGGTAAATTAGAGAACAAAAAGTGTAAGCAACGTTCAGCGGTGGTAGTTCGATGGATTAGACTTATTTACTAGACAGAACTCTTGTGCACGTCATAGAATGGTAATGATGATATATGGAAACAAGTGCACGAATTTCCATTAATATTTCTTTAATAATTAATAGCTTAAAATGATCAGGACTTGACTACAGTCACTGTAAAATATATGGAATCCCATACCCTTGCTCGAAGTGTATTTTCAGAACCGAAAATCTTTGTAGAACTTTCTGGACGCCCATAAAGATACACAGAAATATAGATGTTAGTATAAGCTGGTGATATTCACATCTTCAAC
This sequence comes from Glyphodes perspectalis, assembly GCA_951394215.1. Lineage (NCBI taxonomy): Eukaryota > Metazoa > Arthropoda > Insecta > Lepidoptera > Crambidae > Glyphodes > Glyphodes perspectalis. The sequence goes on from OX596215.1 coordinate 9,994,983, forward strand.
AGGCCAACGACCTTACATTTGCTAGATTTTCTTTAAAACAATCTTTGGTATTCGAATACTTAAATATGAAATGCTAACAAACCCTTCCACTATTGTTATTAATCGTGACGTCACCTCGGAAAATCTACACTCTCAAGGCGCCTCGCCAGCGATGAAAATCTTTATTTCACGTTATGCTCTTGCGTTATAAAGTATTCATGTCGTGATTTCCATATATTCTCCTTCTCTGTCCTCAAGACTAAGGATTGCAACGAAATCAAATCAAATCTTTGAGATCCATTGTCCTCAATTGGACAAACAGGATTTACGTTTATAGTTTCCGTAATGTTGTTGTCTACTCGTTCCCAGAGAATACACACACAGATAAATTACTTGTATGTTCTGATGCAATTTAAGCAACAATGTTGGATTTCATTCAGTGCTTACTTGGAGCAATGAACCTTATTTACTATGTTAAAGTTGTTTTGGCTACCTTATACATAACCGGATTTTGTCTACAAGGGCTTGAGAAATAAGCCAAGAGGAATATCTTAGATTGTAAACGGGAACAGCCAAATAAAATAAAATAAATTGGATGTCTATTAATCAATGTTTGACGGTTAAATGTATTTGACTGAAATTTGGTATACACACCTAGATATTGATCTATTCTACGCACCTATTGGTACATGTATCCATAGTATCCGGCGCAATATCCTTCTATTCCTGATATCTAACGTAGACAAAGTCGCAGGCAGAAGCCAGTAGCTGCATAAGTTATTCCAGTCGCACCTCGCACCCGTAACTAAGCATCGGATTCATGAGGATGCACCGGCTGTCCCAGATATTACCGCCAGTCACGTAGACTGCTCTTTTTGTTTGAGAGAAATATCGGTCTCAACTTATGCATCGGTTTGTTCACAACATAATATGGGAATGGTTGGTTTGTTGTATACAACTTGTGACATGTAGGTCTTTGATATGTAATCTTTGATATGATTATGTTTGCTTTCAAATAGATAAATATGATTTGTAAATGAAATTACGGGGTCTATTGGAAATATATCGAGTGCAAAAAAAAAAAATAAAAATTATAACTAGCTATTTTAAAATGTACTATTATTCAGTACAATATTGCAAATGGTGCAGCCACTCTTTAATTTCGGTTAAAACTTTGTATTAACTTGATTGTAATAACATCGTTTCATGTTTATTTCTTCAAAAACGCAGAACTAAACTCCTTTTTTATTTAATAAGTTGCAACATTATTCTTCATTAGATCGTTGGATAACTTGATACAAGTCTTTACTTTTAAGTGTCTGTATAAAAAAATACTGGTTGCTATTTCTCTGTACTAACAATTGTCGCAATAGTGTTTATACTGACCCACTATTTAAGAGCAGTCATCTCCACTTCAGCCAACATTGTTTTACTTTATTTACTACTGTTCACAGCAGGGCAGTATTTTATACAAGATTAATGTACCTTTAAAATGTTTCATAAAATCTTTGTTCCTATTACAATATATCTTTCCTAATAGCTTTTCACGACTTCTAGAATGTCTTTGCTTCCATTTCTACTGTTGTAAGTGTTAGTGATATGAAATTTGTATCGTATCCTTATATAGAACGCTATATAAGGATACGATACAAATTTCATATCACATATCACATTTAACCAACGGGTTAAAAGTGTATTTTAATATTTATGAGGAAAGCTCTTTATCATTTCCTTCTTCTTGCTCATTTAGCTTCTGGGGAAGTTCAGACATGTTCGTTATCCTCGCAGTTTTGACCCCGGCCTAATTTAAAAGTTTCACGGAACTTTCTTGAACGGGTTCTGTGTAAACGGGGTTTGATCCTATTTAAATATGGCCTTGTGAACTAATTAAAAATTATACTAATACATGACAAGTTTAACAGTCAGAGCAGTTGTGAAATATGACATAGTATATATTGGACAAAAAATTAAGAAATCGAAAAATACGATGTGTAATCAATGTGCTATTGAAAATATTTGCAATCGATAATAAAAATTTAATTTCCAATGGTGCTATGTTGACAAAAAACAGATTTGGTTGTTCTGTCAAAATTCACATTCATTCGCGAAAAGATGGTGGTTTGTTTAATTTAAAAACCAAAGAACTAAAAACGAACTAAAACTAGCAACGCGTATCTGATAGTTTTGTGCAATCGTCCTAACCGAGTTTCGCGCGGAAATAACGTCCACGCCAATCATGCGTCTATCGAATGTAGTACAGTTCACACTACGACTATGTCCATTCAAATCGAAATTCGAGAATAGCACAAAGGGAAACGCAAAAATAAAGAAGAATTGTGGCTTATAGATATGATTGCACCTCGTGTAAAAATCGCTTGCTGTTGACAACGAGACCGGCTAATCAAAGCTGTGGATTTAGCCGTAACTAGCTTAATTGAAGTACTTGCTCTTTAGTTTCATAGACATTACAGAGCAGCAAACGTAGTGGAGGTAGTTTCAACAAAATCTACAAAGTCAAAGACACAATTTCAAGCTGCATTGCTTGTGACTTCTCTTTCAATTGGTAATTAGACTTCGAAACTCTTGAGCTGAACTCTAAAGTCATGAAATACAGTCATAGGAAACGAAATAGAACCACAGTGAATCGGGGCCGCAACTTTTTCATTCTAACTTAGCACCCAGTAAAGTTTATGGCACTATAAACTAAGTTTCAGGGTACGTACGCCTGTTATTTGTATTCCACTATATAAAACTCTCTTTAAGATCGCGAACTCTTAGCTAAAGTGTTTTAGCTGGTTTATTTTTTATTGGGCTCATGTAATAAAGATCGTTTATCTGAAACATTGATTTTCATTCCAACAATGATTTTAACTGTTGATCCCCATTTAGAGAGTTATTAAGGATTCTTAGAAGGCTTTTTTTGTATAAGAAATATCTTGAGCATATTGAATTAAAAAGTCTAATTAGCTAGCCTGGGATACGTAGCTAGCTGTAGTACCCAAGCTGACCAAGCCGAATTAAATATTTAGATAAAATTTACATAAATAAGTACTTAGGTATATTTTATCCGAATATTTAATATTATTTCTCTTCAGTCTCGGTGTTTTTGTACAATATCCAGGAAGACAGATTGACCAAACATAATTAAACGATTTTTAAGATAATTATGAGGCCCGAATGAAACTAGGGTATAAAATTTTAATATCTAATTCGTCTTTCCACTTTCAACTCTTTCAGCTTACATCAATCAAGCGCTGGCTTTACAGTGAAACTAGTTTGGAGCACTTTAAAATACGAGTTGAGCTGCTTAAGCGTCTGATGAGATTTTAATTTGGCACCACCTTTGAAGCGGGCCAAGCATTCTCCGCTACAAGAGCCGGCTTACGAATTCCAGCGAAATACGTCTTAGTTTAATACTATGCACCTGTCATTTTATATTCAAACACTTGGAGTTATTATTTCAATTTTCTTAGAGACGTCGCTTGAGTGTTTTGGAAGGTTGTCTGAATTATGAGTTCACCTGCAGGTGATGCTTTCAGATATCAGATATTGTCTATCACTTTCATTTTATTAATTTTATTTTATCTGACTTTCGAAAAGCCAAAAGAAATGGCTGCTGTTCGGGCCAAAAAAGAATGATATCGGATTTGAAATTAGAGAGAGCTTTATATAATTCTTTGTAGTGACAGAATATATTTTCGCAAATATCTTATATTTATTTCTTTTTTTAAAAGAGCAAAGAGTCTCCTTTGCTACTTAATGTCTTATCTGCAGCATATAACTAGTTAAATCTTCTTGTTATAATGTAAGGATGTAAAGAGAATTGTTTAAAGGAGATTTTAGGTTGAGAATTCACTAACACATTTCGCTGGCCAACATAATGTGAGTGTTCTGTGCGCGCTCCGTGTTTCACTGAGATTACCAGGGGATTGGAGCGAGATAGTTTTGGTTTAAGCACAGTACCTCCTGCGTTGTACTTTCAGTTTTATATATGCACGTAAATTTCCTCTTTTATGTGCTAGGTTTTATTAGAGAATTCCATCTGAAATATGGAAACGCGCGTCTTCTAACATTGCTGTAATAATCATTACAGCAATGTTAGAAGACGCGTATGATTGAATCGATTGTACGCCTGTTTAAGGCAGAACTAAGTTATTTAGTCATAGTCAAATATTTTAAAAATTAAAATTGATGCTTATATAGTTTTTTAAGCGTACTAATCAGTTTTTTTTTTCTGTAAATTTTATTTAAACCAAGTGCGCATTTAATGATTTGCGCTTGTTCTGAATAATTCTGTATTCTAAATAGAATACAGGATTATTTGAGCGCGTGACATTCAAAGAATTTAACTCGGATATCCCAAGGAGGCAAGGCGCCCGCTTACCGGGCATTTTCAATATCTTCGACGTACCCTAAGAGTTGTTACGGCGTGTACCACCAACTCGACGCTTTTATTTGAAAAGTTCCACCTTTTCGTTGTTGCCGAGAGAATATACTGCAGTGTCTAGGACAGTCGTAACAATATGCTGGGGTTTTAGTTCAAATTGGGTGTAAACTCTGTGTGTGACATGCGGCTATGTCTTGTGTGTAGCATACAATAGAGTGTAGTATGGACAAGTTGTAGGGTCTAATGATCGAAAAACGGAACACAAATATGTCAAGACTATACAATAACAAATAATTTATTATTATTTGTAATTAGAGTTTCTTTTGTATAAAATAGTTTCGACGATTTCCGTAAAAGAAGAATATGTACCTATCTATATCATAGGGGTCTCAATTACTCTATTTTATATACGACACATATTTATTAGTATAAGTAGGTACCCAAGTGGGTCGGGGTGGTATGTAAAGACACTGTTGTGACTTTTTTTTATCTGACTGTACAAAGCAGCTATTTTTATTGGTGACCGAATCGTCAAAAAAAAAGAAAAAGTGTTTTTGGACAGAATTTTGTGTCCGAAACGTCAGAAATCCGGTAAATATGTAGTTAAGGAGCTTTACAACTACTTATTGCTAGACTTACGAAAAGATTTGCGATCGCTGAGCTGGGACCAACTGGATTACTAGATCCAGCACTGCAATCCATAATTCGAAGGATTCTTCAACTTTAAAGAAAATATGGAGAACTTCTCCCAAATCGAATTTTATGAAACATAACTTTGTTTAAACACGAGTAGCTCAGAGCTCTTTGTAACTAGATTTTCAAAGAATGCATGCTCCGAAACAAAGTACATAGTTCCAAGAATCTTTTGCGAGGGTACGTTAACATCTAAATGTAACTTTTAAACCGAAAATAAAACAAATGCCTCAACGCTGACTACTAAACTTTCGCTTACACCGATCAGCGTTAAAACCTCGAGATAAAAGCTGGGTCTCACAACGTACAGAATAACACACCGACATATATTGCAGTAACTATCACAAACAAGGTACACGCTGGAGTTTTCTCTGATCCACACTTTGCTTATGCGAATTGAAACCTTATGGCGTTCACCTACAGTCCAATTGGAACGCATACAAGATTCACACGTCTAACCCTCTCGGGTTTAATCAGAAACCGACCCTGGGGGGCGGTAATAAGATTGCAAAACCTCCGCGTGGCGGTATCTCAGGATAGGATGGTGCTAACGATGATTATGTACTATGATTAATGTCGCTTCTGATGGTGAATAATTAAGATGTATCTATGAGCATTCGATTTAACCCGTCTTATGCACAAATCCGATACATTGTGCATAGATAGGGTTAACGATCGACGCGATGTAATTCCTTTGCCCTGACTTGGTTTATCGTTATTACATTTAGAGCTAGGGATAAGTGCGGGTTCTGTTAACGATAATGACTATCTATTTAAATTTAGCTGAAGTAACAATAGAGCCAAGTTAACTTAATCGAAATTAAACTTTGCTCAAATAAAGTAGACGTCTTGAAGACAACAAATTAATGTACTAAGACAAAGTTTCTAAATATTATAATAACTCTATCATAATTGTTAAACAGGAATACAATTTAAATATGTTATCCGTGTTCAGTAACTTAAGGTAAATTTAATTCATATAACACTTTTACGATAACATTACATACATACATAGAGTTAGGCAGAGTCCAAGGACCGATAGGCTCCTTAAACTACATTCAGAAAAAAATGAGTTCAGTTAGATGAAAAATTGTGAGAAAAGCAGTGACAAGTGGCTAGCTCGTCGCCTACGTAATCACAAATCCAGAACTCCATACACCATTAGTCGCCTTTTACGACATGCTAGGCAAGAAACACAGTTGGTACATTCTTTTTGAGTCCCTGACTAACATGGGACGATGAAATTGCCATAAATAGTTAGGTCAACATGAAACAATTAAGAGATTAAAAGGACTGCAATTTCAGAGTCCAATAAATTACCGCAAACCCTACCTATGCGTCCAACCTCAAATCATTTAATGACCAAATTATTCCACGCACTGCCCATTTGGAGTAAAATTATATTCTGAAAGAGCAAACTCATACTCACATATGTACATATTTATTTGTGTGAACGACACATACATATGACGTAAGAGGATTTTCCGCGTAAAATGGAAAGGAAGACGCCAGTAAAGGCTCGAAATCCTTATAAGTATTCTTCTGTGTGCATTTCATCTTTTTAGGCGTTGCTCTTACTCGGTCTCATAAGACATGTCATTTTCAGTACATGCTTACACTTGTTATGCATTAGCGCTTGATATGTCCTAGCCCTTGCGGTTGTCCCCCTCGGCACCCCCAACTTTGTCTCATCGTATGACGAGTGGGAATCTTTCTAAAATAATTCCCATGTCACCCGTGGTGACGATGTTTAAAAATATCTGAATTCAAACCTAACTAACGTTAATGAATCCGACCAAAAAGTTAATAACTAAGGAAATTTCTATTTATTAATATCCAGTTGACACGGGTTTATCACTGCACTGCAGTTACATATGGGATTTGTTTTTGAAAAGTGAAAAATAGGAATTTTTCCAATAAAAACCCTCTTGTCCCTGTAGGAGACAAGGCCGGGGGTGATAATCGGGAATAACCGAGCCCTTGTGTCACTGACATTAAGGCACTTTTTTTAATATCTCATTACACTTTTACCTGAAACTCTGAAGTTCGTGGTCATGCAAACTAGGGTCGCTAATGAACACAATTTGTTAAAGCACCCGGATCAAAAACTACCCGGCTAGTACGGCACTAGTTGAGGTAACGAGTGTACGTGGTGAAGTTTGAGATACCTAAATGAACTTATATACCTACGCGAAGTTTTAAGCGAGAGCTTTTTGACACTTAAAATATTTCGTCCAGGTTTTATTTATCTTCATATTTTTAAATGAACTGCCATGATCAGAGCCACGTTAATCAATTAGGTCACTAGTAAGATGTGTGTTAATTATGTAAAATTAAATAAGCATAGCTCAGAAAATAGATACTTCGAATATGAATAGATGATGAATCAATATTAAATGAGTAATTTTCAATTTGGTGCAGGATTTAACTGTTTAACTGTTTATTTAATATATTCCGCTCAATACATATGCGTTGAATCTGGCAACAGATTTGGGATGATTACAACATTGAACCAGCGATGTAATTTATGATAACACTTCCTCTTAATTATTGCGGAAGTTTTGTCCGTGTGATAATTATTGTTTGCTTTTTAATTAATGGATGATACGTGATTCCACTTGATTGTAATATGGTTACCTAACATAAATACCAAGATCAATGAGAGCTAGGCATTAAAAAGATTTATAGTGATGTAAATGACGAAACAGAAATTTTCGCGCAACACCGAATGAAAAGCCTTGAAAAGATCTCATCTGAACTCGGCCTATAAACTCAAGTGCGCAATAAATCGTCCCTGATAAAAGGTGGTAACTCGTTATCGAGTCGGCGGTTCAACGACCGGCCTCACCAAACGAATTTTCACATCCATTCTCTGGCTGAATTTTAAATGTGGACCCAAATGCTATCGACGATGCTCGTGTATGTTGGAAAAGACATTAGTCAAATCGAGGATCGGTTAATGATGGGTGTACATGCCAAGTTCGGTACCGGCCTAGTATAATAATATTGAGTTCGTTCGGTTTTATTGGCTTTAAAAGAGCAACATACTTTGTATAGATATTTGTCGATGCTTAAAGAATATATATGCTGATTTAAATATCTTTTTGTTTTCATTCTAACTCACACCTTTTATTTTGGCTGAATGTAGTTAAAGGGATTGCTGCCTTGTGGGATGGAATTATGGGTGTGATGTTATGTATGTTTCAATTAGAAGTGAATTTTGAGGACTTCTCTGTACGTGTCACACTATTGTATGTAGTATTAGTAAAAATCTCAAATTTATAAAAAAATATTGCTCTGAAGGTTATCTAACTGGTAAGTATAGTAGGAAATAAACAATAAGGATCTTAGGAGAATTTTATAATTAACTGAGTAAAAAACATTGCCGTTTCCGTAGTTTTTTGTTTACAAATTTTTCCCATATAGAAAATAATTTTATCTTAAAGATTTAAGGGAAAGATTTTGTGCTAAACTTTGCTATACCTACATGAGAACGTAAATTTGTACTTTCTACATCTACCATATATTTCTGTGGAATGATATATTTCCTAAGTGCTTATTGACATTTAAATGGAAAAGATAGTAGCAAAAAAGTGTGTTTCAAGTAAAAAAAAAGTCTCAAAAGCTTTGGAATTAAAGTTACTTTAGTATTTCCTAATTAGTAAATGATTTTTCTAATTATGTTTATATTATTAAGCTAATAGATTTTATAAACTTAAAATTTACTTTGTCTCCTGTTTTTTTAATATCTTGTCTGTGGCTATAAAGTATATTTGAAGAAATAATTAAAAAAGATGATTAGTTTTCTTTAATTTATGAATATAAACGAGGATTATCAGAAAATCCATTGTTATCTATAAAAATTTCATTTTCCCTTAAACAACTTAGACCAAAACAAAGGAAACAGATATTTAAATTGCCAGGATAATAAGAAGTAAGGTTAAGCTCTAATAATATAATTTCCCCAAACGAGACAGCGAAAATTTCCAAAGGAAGGATGAATTATTCACTAACCTTGATTGTTTTAAATAACAAATTTGAAAAGAAACGGTTGCAAAGTTTTGAAGGCAGATTCATCCTTATTAGGGCAGACGTGGGCCCACTTTACCAGAAGAAATATCAACAGTAAAGTTTGAGTAAGCTCAGATAAATTTCAACTTGGGTTTTTTGGTTTTATTTTCCAATTAGCGCTGGGTAAGTATGTTCTGCCCAGAGATATTTTCGAAGTTAGATGATTGTTAAAAGTGCAATGCAGTTCAATAACAAGGCTTGTTTTATTTATTTTGTTTGAGTGTTACCGGAAAAGTAAAACAAGAGTTTCCTAAAAAAAGTATATTTACTATTTCTTACATCTTTGTACTATTAATGTGTAAAATATTTTACTAGCCAATTTGATGAACTAAACGTTCTGACTACAAAACTATGAATGGATGGGTTTGAATACAGTTAGGGCTAAATTATCATATTGTAACTTGTTCTCAAGACATGATTAACTTACTTTATACATAGCGTGGTATCATAGTACCTACATGCTTATATATTTAGTTTGGAGCTAGGGAATTGGTGGGACAATTTAACATAATGTTATGTTCGAACATTATTGTGAAATAACGCAAGTCACTAGAGAAACTAAGATATATCTTCCTAGAAGCCTTAATAACATTACTTTCTTAGAAAACTTAAAGTGGGTACACAGAGCTACCGAATAGAAAACACACTTATATTCCCTACACAATAGCTTGAACATAATAAAGGCAGTTTGCTTGAAAACAAAATATAAGTAGAAAAGTTTTCCTTTGCCATTTTACCCTAACAAGGTACGTGTTTACTTAACTCCGAGTTAATTGACGGTTGTTACGGAAATTAGACGATCATTTTTGCTGATTATTGTTGTTTGAGTTTTTAATGTTTGTTATGGTAAAGCATAGCTGATACGTGCTAGCTTTTATTGGTGAACCAATATATGTTTGCAGAATATTCAATTGATGTAAGAACGGTAATAGCTTAATAGCCTCTCGTATGCGAGAGGCTCTGGTTCGACAATGGGCACACGCCTCTAATTTTTTTAACTCTGACGTCTGAGTACGAATACGGTTTGGTGGTAAATTTAGACACCGAAAGGAGTTCTGCCCTTTCAAATGATGATCTAACTTGACTGGTACCTATTTAGATCCTATCAAATGTTTGTGCTGTAGTTAATAGTATTTTTTTCTTCAATATAACACGTTCTAAGTTATGTATGTTGAACAATAAAGGTAATAGTACTACTGTAAAGTAAAAAGTAAGACGATGGCCACTCCTTTCCAGCATTCAAGAGCCACCAAATTAAGTGTAACCAGGCCACGCTAGATATTCGCTGAACGTCCAAAAATGTCACGAAACGGCGCAAGGAAAAGAATAATAACATAATCTCCTACGTGATATTACAAGAAAATCATAACGTGCGAAATCGAGTCACGAAATATGTCAACATTAAGTGTCTTTTCCCGAAATGACCCATTTGACGGTTGGAGGGTTCCGTTGATAGAAACCGAAACACGTTTTGGGGGGCCTTGGGTTTTATCAAAATGAAAAAGTTACCATGTTTATTAGAATTTATGATAGATGACTTAATCTAGTGGTTTCAACACGTAGTCATACAAATGCAAATGTAGACATCCTGTTAACGATGAATGGTGGTGTGGTTGTTATTAATTAGTACACATTTTTCAGATATTAAGAGAAGCAATTACTTTATTTTTGTGCTCGTTTGCTAATAGGACCGCACAGCTAGGTCAATACCTAGTTTTCAATAGGTAATTAACCGACTTTAAATGTAAAAAAGGCAATAAAACATAAACGTTACATACTTTTTGGGTTCAAGACCTACACATGACGTACGTATGTGTTTGAGAAAATAAAATTAAGCCAGGAAAATGAAAAAGCTTAGACCGTATTTCAATAAGAATTTGCTGGTAGGTCTCGCAAAAAAGCAGAATACGTTTGTGCCTCAACACTTGTCGTTGCCAAGCCTAAATCTTGTCTTAATTCGATTTAAAAGTTCTCTCAAGATTATAATCAAATGTCTTTCGAAACACGAGAACACATTTTTCCTGGACTAATTTAAGTTCTGTGTACGGTGACAGATAAGCGAAATATATTAGAGCGATGTGTGAATTCGGTGTGGAATCTATTTCTTATAGTAAAATATTTTCTTAAAAAGTAATGGAAATAATTTTGCTCCAGGCCATTAATCTTTCATTTGGTACATATATACATACATACATAGGTATACATTACAGAGTCAGTAACGATTAATTCTGGTTGATATCTACTATGTTTAAATATCAATTAGGCCTTGTCTGATGCCACTGTGTGGCTAAATCACATTTAAATAGTAAGTTTCTTGTTCCACCCAACAAATGGGTTTGCATAGTTGAATATGGTTCGTTTTGTCCTCTAGTTGATATTTAAAAACCTATAAAAGCATAATTTTTTTTCTTAAAATATTTAGGAATTGTAAATCAAAGGAAGAATTACAAACATAAATACATACATTAATGTCCCGCCTTTTTCCCAGGGGGGTAGGCAGAGATCACAACCTTCCATTTGCTGCGATCCTGACATATACCTTTCGCTTCTTCTACATTTATAAGTGTTTTCATACATGCTCGTTGGTTAAGAGTGCTTTTAACCTGACCTTTTGTTAACACTACCTGGTCTACTATCTGGTCATGGAAAGTCTGTCTAGGTTTTCCCCTTCCAACGGCTTCATATACACTTGTCTTATACATCTCTTTCAACAATCTTCTTTCATCCATTCTCTCAACATGCTCAAACCATCCAAGCATGCCTTTCTCAGTTTTAGTCACTACATCTTCTTTCTCTCCACATCGCTCTCTTATTTCTTCATTTCTTATTCTATCACGTATATTCACAAGAATTCTTTGTAAAACAATAATGTTAGCAAACAAAAAGTAGTGCACCTAACACAGTTTGCGTCTTCAGGATTCTTGGTTTTGAGCCATAAACTCTTTTAACCAAGTTAAGTTTTTTTTTTCAGATATAAAGCCTCATTCGTATTATTCTGTTCTACAGATAAATCACGGCCCATCAAATAGATTTTTTTACATACACAACCCATTGTGAGTTTATTAGTCGCCGAATGGAGTGGGTATATCACACACGTCCAAATCCTAATAAATCCAGCGGATGTGTGGCCAAAGCTCGCTGCGAGAAGCTTTTCGGTGTTTACAGTAATATTTCACTTTTTTTTTCGTCTCGTTGCCATTTTAAAGGCCCATGTTTCACTGCCTCTTTTGATATATGGATAATATTTTAGCTCGCCTCTTCAGGGAAAGTGCCGTTGTTATCTTGTCCTTGGTATTTTAAATTGAAATATTTTTTTAAGCCGCCGCTACATATTATTATTTTTTTATTTGGACTATGTTTATGCCATAATCCTTAATTTTATACTAGCTCTGCCCGCGTTTATGGTTTAATTTTTTATTGCCTTTCTTCGATAAATTAACTACAAAACAAAAGAAGAGTTCCTGAGATGAGCCCGTTTAAGCAAAAAAACTTTTCAGCTTTATAATATTAGTATAGTTTAGATAAACTGCATTGTAGATAGGCAACATATATACCTGCCGTATATATTATTTATTTATAAGCACTATATATGTAAAGTGATTGTTGGTATTTTCTTTGTTATTGCTTACCGTTAAAATACAATAGCTATTGTAAATTACTCTATTGCTTGTATAGAATAATATCTGAAGTGGCATTGACTGTTCCTTTAGACAGTTATATAATAACGAAATAAATATATTGCGTTATAGTCACGTGACTCTAAATTGCGTACGTTATTTATTCACACCAAACAAAATTAAACTTTATAATGAGACGGATATCACAATAGAGTTTTAACCGAAAAAGTTCCTCTATTAGAGACCGCGTCAGTTTCATTCAAATATTGTGCATGCTTAAAATTAACAACCCAATTTTAAAATAAGTCAGATAAGTGTGTCAACTGGCTCAAATTTCAAATACCTTGACTGGCCTGTTGGTCGAGTGGTTAGAGACCCTGGCCACGAAACCTAGGGTCGCGGTTTCGAATTCCGCTAGGGGCAAATGTTTTGTGTGATGAACATGGACATTTGTACTCGAGTCATGAATGTTTATAAACGTATTTAAGTATGTCTATCCGTTCACCTAGTATCCATAGGACAAGCTTATAAGCTTAGTTTGGAACAAGGGAATTGGCGTGTCAGTCTGAGAAATTTATTTATTTATTTTATAATACCAAGACTTGCGGTTTGACCTTGAAAAGTTTACCTCAAACATCACGCTAAAAAGACATTTCTCTGGTTTTCCTTTTGAAAAAGTTATTGTGATTTATTAAGCGAAACTTCTAAGTCTATTTTCGTGTAGCTATATACTAGCGAAACAACTTATGACACGTGCAATGTTTATGATATGCTTGTGTCCCCGTTTTGGAGTGTAAAACGTTGCTCTGTCGCTAGCTCCAAGAGATTTTGTACAAAGTAGCATGCGACGGCGAAGAGAAGCTATTTAGATGGAAAAAGAATACTTAACTATGATATATGAGGCAACTACGAAGATTTTCACTTTGGAAAACATTAACACTGGCCAATCATTGCGGACCTTGCCTACCATTTCGAATATGGCCGTGATTATATGTAAAAGATTAAAAATATCTACGATATTTTAGTAAATTATTTGTTTTTGTTAAAGAGGTACATACTATATAGAGGTACATATATTACAGTTGTTCAGTACTTGATAAAATAAAATAAATATACATAACTTCACGCCCATAATTCCCGAAGGGTAGGCAAAATCAAAAGGATAGCAGGGCCCTTTAACCACATTCAGCCAAATATAAAACTTAGCTGGTTTAGCTGGAAAATTGTATAAAAGTAGTAACAAGTGGCTAGCTCGTCGCCTACATCACTCACCCAAAACCCGATATCATTAGTCGCCTTTACAAAATGCTAGGCATGGAACAGTTGGCACATTATTTTTAAGTCTCACACCAACATAGGAGACATTATATATAAAAGATTAAAATTATCTGCGACATCTTGTTATATTATTTCTTCTTGTTAAAGAGGTATTTAGTTGTTTAATAGTACGGTAAAGTAAAATATTTGTCAAAAAATATAATTTCGGGTATTTATATTAACATTTAAAAGAATGTACACATGTTCTCCTTTTATCAGCTTGTTAATATCAGTTACATAATACTGATGAGTTCGCAACTACCACCTGCTATCGAGCTGAGAAGTTAAACTTACTGACGGTCTAAACTTGATTAATTCACTTACTATTCATTAGTTAAACTAGCCCAACTCTGTGCTTATCGGGGTGAGTTGCGAACTACTAGGACAATAGTAGACTTCGTATAGTTTCCAACATTATCTGCCAATTAGGAGCACCTCGCTGGTTTGAGACCCAGCTTTGATCTGGTCCCAAATGACTTATCATTGCTGACGCCAGGATTCTGACATGTAGCTGCATAGGTAAATTAAAATTACATTCGGGTATAGAAGATACAAAGGTGGATAGATTTTATAGGATCCTCTATGACAGTAAGTTTTACAACTGAAGGCTGATTTTGTCAATAGTCAGTTAAACATTTATCGTATGAGCCGGCTAAGTGAGCGGTGGTGGCTCAATGGTAAGACACGCAAAATTAACCGAGGAGTGCGGGTTCAAACCGGGGCACGTTCCTCTGGATTTTTCAAATCTATGTACGTATTTATACCACTAGCTCAACGGCGAGGGAAAACATCGTGATGAAACCTGAAAATTCGAACAACTTTGGATTTGTAACCATGATCCAAAAATTTTCTGGTTCCCTTATCTAAGGGTTACGACAGTCAGATCAGCAGTCGCTTCAATGTAATTATCAGACTCGCTAATTCCTGGATCATGGTCTAAGCGGACCCCGTCTAAGCACGCGACATAACGCTAGGGAGATGATGTATTAGCCGGCTGAGTATGTGTAGTATTGTTTTTAGTATACAAAAACTCTTAGTATTTTATATGCAAAACGGGCATTGACATGTTCATTTTGTTTTCTAAGACAGTCCACTAAGCGTAAGAAAGCAAAAAATCCTACGACCTACTTGGTACAACGTCAACCAAGGATACTTGCAAGTCCCCAATTATTATATGTTCATATGTATTTTAAAAATGTACTACTGTTCTCCTCTTTACTGTGGTTAGAAATACAGGTTTTGTATACATTTCTTATTAGCCACTAACAATGCAGTCCAATTGAAAATCACGTTTATAACTGAATAGTGCGTTTGCGAATTTTAAAATGTTTTTTAAAACCTTTTCACAAAAGCAAACCAATCTACGATTTCTGTAAAAACCAATTAACTTTCAACTTTATTGACTTTTAAACTTATAACATTCGTAGATTGGATTTAAAATTTTATTTTATTACTTTTCCTAATCCAACTTAATGAACACAAATGAAAAGTTTTGAACTTTTATTATAAACTACAAGGTATATCAATAAACTGTGAAATTCCATTATAATACGTTTGCAAAAACTTTAAGGTATTGTTTATCATTTGATTTCTATTCTAATAATAAATTTATTCTATAGATATATTATTCAATTCGATTAATTATCAATCAAGTGATTTCTGATTCCTAAAATAGACTTCTTTCTTTTCATCAACCATAACACGAAATAGCTCTTTAATATTGGGTCATGTCGAACCCGAAAGCAGATCAATAGTATAAAATAAAAATATCAATCCAGTTTCTTACCTGACTAGCATACTAAAATAGAGATGTCCTAATAGCCAATTAAAAAGACAATGTGGAATACATTAATTTGTCTTATGGCTGCAAAATGGGTGCTTACCTGAAGGCTTGCAGGCGAACCCGGTCATTAAGGTGACACTGGCAGTTAAACAAGAAAACTGGGAGCTTTAATGACCATTCGGGGCACGTATGCCAACCTCATTGGCCAGCCAATCCCTGGCGCACCATGCATATTAATGGAAGCCAAACGGCCAACAAAAATATTGAGGACGAGGTCGTTGTTACAATATCCGAGGGGCCCAATAGCCAGTAAAATTCAGAATTTGAACTGCATTAGGTTCAAACGAGTTCGGATCTAGACATTGTGTTGGAAGTACGATGAAGTGCAATAGATTGCAGAATCCTGAATGATTGGAGATAACAAGTCAAGTCGGAATCTACTTATATTACTATGCTAGATTTTGTTCACGTGAATTTTTGCTAAATAAAATCGGTAGTAAGTCTATTTGTTTGGTTATTATATCTTCAAGAATACATTATATTTAAATTGTTGAAAGAAGTTAAAAAAAAATAATTTGTTGTGTGTTAAAGAACAAAGAATAGACGAGTTTAATTCTTCATCTCTATATAGTAAATAAGTAGAATAGATGTTTTTTGGCAATATTTTTGACAAAAAATGATGATATTCTGAAAAAACACTATTGAATATATAGACTCATAAACCAGTGAACGTAAACCCAACCAATTGTAACTTGCCGTCAAAACAGCCATTATATACAGTTTAATGATCTAGAATACCTGCACTAATTAATCCTTGGAATCTCAGTTAACTGTACCGTAAACATGCATTTACGGGCATGTGTGCATAGAATTCTGAAGGAAGTTAGTAGTAAATTAGATTTCAACGTCAACGTTAGAATTAAATGCTACTTAGGTTGAAAGGTGCATAGTCAGACTATATCTATCCCTTATCTCTGTAGGTGGTTGGCATCAATCCAGCTAACTGGGCTTCGGTGAGGATCCATTTGAATCTAACTACGATATTTTCTGCAGCAACGTTGTGAGCGATGGGAATTTTTAAAAGACTTCGGTAACATTTTGCTTTGTTCCGGCTTTTTTCTTCCAAAACTTCTCTTCCTTCAAAAGGTTTCCGGAACTTTTGTAGAAACATTAATGTAAACCCGCCTATGGAATAATGAAAAATGGGATCTGAATATTATTTTGCTTGCAATTGATCTAAATTAATAAATAACATACTTGACAAAGACATTATCGGGTTTTGGGTGTGTAATTGTGTAGGCGACAGGTTAGCCGCTTGTCACTGCTTTTTCACAATTTTCCATCTAACCCAGCCCGGCTTAATTATGCTATAAACGTTACCATCCTACAATTAGTAGGTCCGTTACCATGCGACGTCTAATGAATACTTCGTCTAGGCTCGAATGACGTCATTTCGTGGTTTCACCAAACTCCTATAGTTTAGGGTACAGTGGCAAACCGCCTAGCCGCTAGACTATTAGTGTCCTTTATTGCTGTACCAAATACTTGTAATTTCTTGAAGAGTTTCATGTACATTTTCGTGTTTATAAATCATTATGACTCGATATTTTATAGCTGATATATTGTGTTATATTTGTAGTTTATTTATCTATCGATTTATCTCGTTTTATTATCTGTAACATAAATTGTAAAACATAAAAAAACTACAAAAAAGTATTCTATCAATATTTTCATATCTTGTCGGATAGCTGAATTATTATCAAGAAAACAATTTTATCTATTTTTTTGTCGGAAAACCGGCATCAATCTTGGTCGACAATTTCAACTTAAGCTTCTCTAGGCACCCATCACGTCATATCAAAATTTAGCTTTCTTGGTTCAAAAAACGGCTTATAAATGCAAAAAAGCCGTTTTTTTTCCGACGGAATGATTGAATTGATAATGCTAAATCAAGAAAAGAAAAAAAATGATTTCGACTAATATCAGAACAAAATACTGACTATGAAAAAAAAAATGTGCAGTGAAACTTAAATTTTCAGATTCTTTCAAGTGCTTGGGGCAACCTTTTCTAAACTTAATTGTATCTAACTCTAAAAAGGAAATTTAACAAAGTTTTGACCTTTTTTTTTTTTAATTTTGCTTTTTCATAAAAATGCAAATATAAAAAGAAAACTGGTTTTGTTAGAGTTGATTTCACATAAGAAGTAAAATCGTTGTATCCGTGACACATTTATAAAGGAAAACCTATATACCTATTTTAATTATACCACATAATTTACTTAACCCCAGTGTAATAGAACCCTAAGTTTAAGTTGAAACGTAACTGAGTTATTAGCCTTATCGCACGTAATGAAATTGCACCACTTACTTTGTTTATGTAGAGAAGTACTTATAAGTTTACAGCCCAGTAGCAAAATTATTTTTATCAATTAAAGCATGTTATAAGGGAACAAGTTATTTCGAAAAAGGAAATAAGATAGATCTGTTTGGATATAATAATTTACTTTTAATCTAATAATGTTTTTCTAATTAAAACATCCACCAGGATGTTATACATTGCCTTGTCATCAATGATTAGTTAGTTATTGCGCAAAAATTACATTTACATACTTTTCATATTCAGCCGTCCACGAAATAAAGATCCGATCTTAGTAGCAACGAGACCTCTCGTAACAGTTATGTCTTCCAGTACACATTATACTTTGATAATAACATACTTAATACTCGCTCAATTATTGATCAAAAGTGTATGAAAGACATAATAATTCCCTACAAAGTACCCGCAAAACAAACATATCCAAACAGAACTACGACTGCCCACGCTAGTCCATACCGTATGCTTTTTGCTCTGTTTCTCACAGCGTGGGCTAATTTCGAAACGCGAACAATATAAGCCGTGACGTCGCATCAGCGAGGCATTAAATACGGCTAAAATACAGAGCGTAAGGGACTAAACTACATGCGTGCGCCACTCCTCTAATCCCCAACAGCGTAGCTCTCAAAATAATGGGAGACATACGGCGTGCTGAGTGCGGCGCGAACGCTAAATAGCTAGATTAACAGTGGAAATTTTCAGTTAAACATGAAACAAAGGAAAAATATTTTTTACTATATAAGTTTTTAAATTTTGCTTTACTTTGTAGGTTTAATACTCGCGTACTAATGCTTATCGAATTTAAATTTTCTAATGTTGTTCTACGTATGAATCTTGAATTAACGTTTTAAGTGTAGAAGAACTATAAAAAAATTACAATGTAACGCTACACTGGCTTTATGTATTCATTAAAGTAAGAATAATAAAGCTCAGTAGTTATTTTTTAATGTGAGAACAATAAATATACATAGGGGTAGACAGAATCAATGGAGCAGTAAGCTTATTTAACCACATTTAGCCAAAAATAAATAAATATATAAATTCTCCAGACTGACACATTAATTCCCTAGTTCAAAACTAAGCTTATAAGCTTGTGCTATGAATACTAGGTAAATGGATAGACATACTTAAATACGTTTATAATATCCATGACTCGAGTACAAATGTCATCATCATCACCTGAAACAATTACCTCTAGCGGGATTTGAACCCGCGACCCTCGGTTTAGTGGCCAGGGTATCTGACCACTCGATTAACAGGCCAAATATTTTTAAAACAAAAAGCGATTAAATCGTCGCATGCACTGCCCAAATAAAGGCCCGTATGTCCCGCTAAGCACGGCTCTATGCAAATTCCGGTCGCGGCTCCGGTGCACGTCGCAACCCACCACTTTGTGTTTTGTTAAGAACATTCTGCGGTCTGGTCTCCCAAATATTTGGGACGAGCCAAATTATCGCTGAAACTTCGTAGGTGCATAATGTCTACGTTGAGATTAAATCTTTTGGCTAGTAATGAATAAGTAGAGAAAGGGATTTTATTAATGAGACATACGAGGTGATTCTACTCTAATTAGAGTCAGGTTTTTAGTAGGTATAATTGTTTAACATTGTTAGTGCCTATGTATATATTTTATAATACACTTAAGTCCCAGCACTATTTTTAGGATGCGATTGTATTATATTTTAATTGATAGTGTATTTGAACAGTACTTACGATGTGATAAATCAGCACTTATGTGTAATATTGTTTATTGTAAAAATCAATGGATTAATTAATCTGTGAAATGTAACGTAACTTACAACTAAAAGCTTCAAAATTTGTTTGAATAAGATGAATCTTATTCATTACACGCGACAAGGCGAAATATGGTTCATAATTTTAGCGTATTTTATTAATGTAAACTATGTTAAGAAGATTAAACTGAGCGAATATTATGAACAACACTTGAATAATAAAATAGGTAATCAAACTTTGTAGAAATTTATTTCTTACTTACTTAATTAAAATAGGCTTAGCCAGGCTTCTTCTTGAAAATAATGGACAATCTTAAAGGTCATTTATAAAACATTATTATAGCATAGAAATCTTAACAATAATGTGATTCCACAAAGAATTGAACGTTTATTTGAATAACATTATTTATTTGATTAGAGCATATTGACAATGTCTTCGCATAAAATCGTAAGTCTACAAAAAGGAAGACAGACGAGGTTAAAGCCAATATTTATTGTAATTATACGACCAAATAATATTCACAATCCATCACGATAAGAGTAAATAGTGAATGCTTTTTATTGAATTAGATTACACGTAAATCTGTAATATAACCCTGACCTTTACACTAATACCTTTACGCTTATATAGTATATACGATAGTTAGATAGATACGCTTAGTTACTCAACATTTTTTTTAAGTCTATAAGTTAAATTATCTAAAAATATTGAATACGTATGTTATGCTTCATCTAATACTCAAAAAATTACAAAGATACAGCGCTTCAAAGATCTAAAATGGGGCGCTTTACGTCACTTGGAAAATTTACAAATACATTTGGTAAAATGTTACGCACTTCGTGACGTCACGCGGTGTTCTAACGCGTTGTATCTTCATCATTTTTGGTTTGCTGAACAAAAAGAAAAATATGTGAACAATATTTTTTATAATTTAAATAATGGACTTTGAACATTTTTTGAGTAAACCAGCCTATTTAAATAAAACTTTAAACAGTACGATCTTAGACTCTTTTAAATAAAACCCTTAGTGCTTAAGCGGATAAAGAAAAGGCAAATATTTATACTAACATTAAGAAATCTTGTACTTGTAAAGAACTGAGTAACTTCATCATAATATATTGTGCTTCAATAGCAATATAAATCTTATGGAGTGAGGCATAAAGTTGTAAGTTGTCCGTAGCTACAGAATACGTGGGAAAAAGCGCAAGGCAGAGAATTAATCCACATGCGGGTTTCCGTCGTTGAGATAAAAAAGAAAAAGGTCGGGAACCCTGGAGTAATAACAATCTTTCATTTGTAAAAGATTAGGGAAGTAAAATTGTTTGATATAATTTTCATAGTCTTGGTCACAACTATGAATATGGACTAATTTGTATGTTTCAAATTAGTCGGTTCCCTCCCTAAGGGTTATAAAGATCAGAGCGGCAGTCGGTTCAATGTAATAACCAGACTCGTTAATCTAAAATCATCTTTTAACAGATCGAACTAGGAATAAGTTATATCGCTTGAATGATGATGATTACTTTGATAATTTCAATAACCCATTGCGTCTAAGATAGACAAATGAGACTCCTTTGGAAACGAAATCTCTTGTGGCTGTACCTAAGTTTTGCAGTATGTGCGTTGAACGTGTTGCAAAAACAATATATATTATTTATAATTCAGTAAATGAAAAATCTGCGGTTCTAATGGAGTTTAATTGCAATCTTGTTGCAAGGCCGTAAAGTCTTTTATAGGTTGTTGCTTCTTTTTATCTTCAAAATAGGCCAAGGTCAGACCGCACATGCTTTATTTATTCATTTCGGCAGCATCAGACAGACAGAGGACATTATATAAAATTACAATGACGCATCTGAGAAAAAAGAATAAGCAGAAAATATTGTTGTATAGACGCGTAACGAATTTTCATTTTGTTTTGTATTGCCTATCTAGTAGGGGTGACACAAAAGTAATCTGTTTGAGATGCAGATACTTCAAGAAAATCATTTATCTTAAAATTTTTAGAAACTTCTGAATCCCCTTTGCTTATCAATCTTTGATATGACATGGTTACCATATGGCATCAAGCTATATCGCATGACCTGAAGATGTGTTCTTAAAAGTGTTTAAATTATTACCGAGAAATCGATTTTTTTTCTTCTAATAATGATAGCCGTAATATTTATTGCTAAAAACAAATTTCCATCTATCCCAATTCCCAGACCAGGTTTATTTTTAGCTGAATGTGGTAAAAGAGGCTTGCGGCCTCTTTGACTCTGTCTTTGTATAAGATATACAATGACTGTTAATAGGCGAAGGTCCCTATGTGAGCGACATTTAAAATTCTGTAGTTTGGCTATTTTCTTTTCCTGCGTACCGATGATCATTTCAATATTTATAAGTATTTTAAAGCCTGTTGCTAAATGTAATGTAAATATCATTGTTCGTACAAAATAAACAACAAATGCTAAGTCAGCCCTATTTTCTGGATACCCCCAAATTCAGTAAGGCACAGGTGGCGGAATAATCGAGATGGGAGCTGCCTCGCTTAAAATACAAACAGGATCCGATGCAAATTTAATCAGCTGGCTTAGCTCAACCCGAGAATTGTGCTATCTGTGCTTATTAACCGAAATTCATTCGTTGCTTACAATCAGCTTTGATTTCGAGATTAGTACCATAAGCCTGAGTAATAGAGATGCCGATTTAAATGATGATCTGTCTGTGATTAGATGTATCTCAAAGTTATGCGATATTTAAGGGGTCTGAGAAAATTATATAACTGAACTCTGATATGCATTTAGGTGTATTTTTTTAAATGAAAGAGTTTGCAAACGAGTTATCGGCCTTGTAATGGTAAGTGATCACCATCGCCCATATGCTCGCAATACTAGGGGAATGGAGTGTTATATACCTAAGCTTGCACCTACGAGTGCAGAGAGGCAGTTTCTCAGAAAACCCTTTTTAAATAAAAAAAAGCTTAAATTTTCTATCGGCGCAGTTAGACGATTTTTTTCTGGCTGTCCTTGCCATCTTTTTAAAATAGTAAATATTACTTATGAGAAAATAGTTTCCTCGTCCATATACCTTTTCGTGAAGACTTGCATTTATAATCCAAGAAGATACAAAGATACATCTTCTTAGGGTAGTAATAAATTACTATATGTCGTACCCAAATCCAATATTTCAAGTAAATCATAACCATCATCATTTATATAAGTCGGGGCAATTTATCGCGTTAATACATAAGATCGAGGTGCCGTTTAGCATCAATTATATCCGGTTGCTACAGGATAATTAATTAACGTGATCTATGTTAATGCTAATTAAGTCGATTGGTATTCAGGTAAGTCGATTAGATGCATTTGGTAATCTGCCTTCTACAAGAAACTTTTGACAATGAAATACTATAAATTCACGTAAAGAAAGAGATAATATTGGGATATTTTCTTGTAGTTAGTTCATTTTGGATTATTTTTTTAAATGTATTAATGATTGGTGGCATTCACCGATTATAAATTAAAGATAAATTATCAGCATTTTTACCGAACAGATGTTTTATTTTCGGCTGCATATATTTTTTCTTTTAGATGTTTATACAAGTTTGTATTAGGTAAACTAAATTTGAAATTATTTTATGAACAGATTTTCTCATTAAGCGTCTCAATAACCTCATAAAAATTTACTCTTAAACGTCTTAAATTGGGTGTTACATTTCTTTGAAGGCTTCGATGGTGGAATTTGAAAAACGTCACGTCCCCACCATTCAGGGTAACTTTACCCATTTAATTACAATTTCATGGGGCGGGGATAAAATAACTTTTTAGCGGGGATTATTATTAAAAATTGCATTAGTTAAAAGTGGCCTTGTTGAGGTATATTCTAGTTTATTTTTGCTTATTTCCAAAAGTTTGTGTTTAATATTTACACAATGAATTAACTTAGTCTGAAACTAACAATTTCTCGTCTCTAATAAGTAGTAATTATATTTTTTTTTTTTATAATTTAGGTATTCCTCAAATATTAGCGTTGGTCAAAAATATTACGAACACCACTTTACCAATCGACATAGTATCCGAGAACTTCATAACTTTCGATCTTTAATACAAACACTATGCCATTGACTTTTACGATATTACAAATTTAAAACCGTGTGTTAAAACGCTTTCTTACAAAGCAAAGGTCACTTTATATTGACTTTAGCATAGCTGGTGTTAAAAAACTATTTCCGGCACGTTCAACGTTTATTCCTGTACAAAGGTCATACTTGTAATTTAATTTCTTTAATGAATCCACCGTTACTTGCGGAACCGTGTATGGGGTTTAGTATTCGCCAGTCATCTTGTTTAGAGCTACTTGATCTGCAATTTAATTAATGACGTAAACAGAATATGCACGAAGTATTTGTACGCAATTTGTCGCATCCCATTATATTATTCACTCAGAAATGCTGTCGTGTGTGCGTAAGAAATTGAAGGTAACAGGGTGGTTCAGCCCACTGACACCTCCCATTTTCTCCTAAAACGAGACGAGACTGTCTAATACTGTTGATGACATATGAGAGATGAGAGTTTTGGTGTAAATAGTATTTATTATGTTATGTGATACTAAATATAAAAATGAGTATTTATTGACGTAGATTATCGGGCTGATTGATGAGTGATTAGAAACTATTAATGCAAAATCGAATGCTGTGGATTTTAACATCGCTATAACTTTATTTACTTGTATTTAACATGGACATGTGGAAAGAATGGATGATGAAAGATTGACTAAACAGATATACAATGCGAAAGTGGAAGGATGTAAGAGCTGCGGAAGGCCCAGGCTCACCTACCACGACCAGATATGTCGTGTATTAACAGAAAGTGATGTTAGGAGTTATAAAAACCGTAGAGCTTGTATGAAAAGGATTATGAATGTTGAAGAGGCGAGTGAGGTGTGTAAGGATCATGCCATATGGCGCTCGGTTCTCTCTGCCTACCCCGCTAGGGAAGTGGCGTGAAGTTTAGTTAGTTAGTTACAGTATGTATGTTTAGTTTGGAACAAGAATAGTATGTGATCTGCTGTATATAATTTTGGCATAGAAGAATTGCGTTCCCTATTGGTATATCTGTCCGACATTTAACTCTGTATATCAGATAATGCTTGAGCTAGATGCACCTCAAATTGGAATTTGTGAGCTTATGATGGAGTAAAAATCAGCGTGAGAACAAATTAGATACTAAACGATGTAGCCCCAAAAGCGTTATCTTTAAAATCTAAGCTAATTCAGTTTGTTGAAGCGAATGCCGACGATTAGTCGAGCCGTAATTGATTCGATACATATCTAGAGCCGGGATATAAATCGGGTCGATAGCTTTAGCGAGCTGACATATCAGATGGATCTACTAGGGCAGAAATGTCGGGGCTATGCAGTTGAATTGAATTTATACGTACAATAAACGCTAGTATTCAATATCGAGGTCACTCCTACATAAGGAATAAAATTGAAAATTATTATATATATATATAGAATAGAATACAAGGTCCATCAGCTGTCAGTTATACAAAATGTTTTTATTTAGTTCACTAATTCTTATCAATCCCATGTTGGTCTAGGACAAAAAAAAATAATGTGCCAACTGTGGTTCTTGCATAGCATGTCGTAAAAGGCGACTAATGGTGTATCGGGTTTTGGGTGTGTGATTGTGTGGGCGACAAGTTGGCCGCTTGTCGCTTCTTTTTCGCAATTTTCCATCTAACCCCGCCGGCTTTATTTTTGGTTGAATGTGGTGCCCCTTTGACTCTGCCTACCCCTTCGGTGATTATGGGCGTGATGTTATGTATGTATGTAATTCTTATAAATACACACGTAAAACTAACTTTGTCTGTTACGTCTTCACGCCCAAACTACTTACACGATTGCGATAAAATTTTAGACACGTTTAAGTTTGAACCCCGAGAAAGGACATACAAGGCTACTTTTAAACCTGAAAAAAATTATAGATCGGATTAGACATACTATGAGTTTCTGTAACAGACTAAATAGCGAACAGAGCCACATGCACAAGCCAGCGTTCAATTAAAAATGACGGTGTCAATACCAAACAATGAACACCGCCCAAGAGCCTGGTATAACAATTTATATTTCACAAGAGCCAGGCTCATCTATTGACACGGCATAATGGCATCAATTCCGCTTTGTCTCGGGATATTAAAACGCGCAAATTGATGGCTGTGAGCAATATCGCCCGCTGTTGCTTACTTACACGATATTGCGCGTCACATAAAACTTTGCCGGTTTAAAATGTATCTTTCTCAATTTATCGTGTGAGCTGGACCGGGTTATTGTTTGTATCCTGTGGCTAAGTTGATATAGTTCATATTTTGTATTCGCGTGTTTGGTGTTGATGAATTAATATACTACCTTGTTCTAAATCAGGGTTTACTTGGACGTAAATCCTAGGGGTAGCAGAGAAATTAGATTATGGTTACACATCTATAGTTGTTAGCATCTGCAGTTTTCTTTACGATATTTTCTTTAGCGATGTCCGAACTGGACATCGCGGCGTCGTGATTCGCCGCGCCCTCCTTCGTCGCGATGTCTAGTGGTAAATACGTATGAACATAGGTTTAAAAAGTACAGATGCAAGCCGGAACTTCAACCTTTTCATCAAAGACGTGTGTCATTGAGAACCACTCACCTAACTTGCGTTATTCTTTCTTTAATATCTTGTTTGGAAACTGCCAATCATAAAAAGTAAGTAGTCAAGGATATCACTTAAGCATCATTTTAGTTTGAGACCATAAATATTTACTGGTCTTTATCATACGTGATTCTAATAATCAGTTACGTACGCCATAACGCTATCAATAACGAAAATTACAAAACATTTAGTGCATAATATTTGCATAGCTCTCAAAATCAATAGCGCTTCCAGTTTTGACGCTAACTGCACAAAGCGGGGCTCTATAAGCGGAATCTTGTTGATTTATAGCTTTGGTTCAGAACTCGTTTCCCGGCACTAATTGAATTTAATTAAACGGTACTGGTGCGGAGATTTGAGTGCGAAATAGTCGTGGAGATGAAACGGCCACGGTCAGTTAAGTTATGCATGTATTTTCTATGTAAACTGTTCGCGTGCTTGTAAAATATTAGCACGTTTGATGTTTGTGGAAGTATACCTACGCTATTATTTTGTGGATACTTGCGTAAGCTCACTTATTAAGCTAGAATGGTGCTCAAATGAGATTGAATAGATTTCAGAACGTTCAACCATGTTGGTGAGACTTATATGTTTGAAAAAATACATGTGGTGGTAGATCAAAGTCAACGCGCCTTAAATACGAAGAATATAATTTTATGTCCTGGATGTAGTCTACATCATGTAGACGAAGTTTAAGTACCTTACCACGAATAAGCAAAATATCGTTGGGTAACATGCACTTTTAAATATCTATGGACGTTTAATAATGAATAAACTCATCTTGAGCTTTCATTTTAGCCCTTAGGACGAGAGAATTATAAAATTATGTTCCGTTATTGCATTTCGAAGCCCTACATATGTAGAAAAGTCGACATTTAAGTACCTAATTTGTTTGACTTTACATATTGCAGATCTATTTATAAGCATGATGAGTTTTTACGCTGTTCTTAATAATAGAAATAGGTAAAGATTAGGGGCATGTCTATGTATTATTTTAGTTACATAATAAGTATAATACTTTTTCACAGCTTTCCATCCATCCCAGTCCACTGTCCCATGTTGGTCTGGGACTTAAAAAGAATATGCCAACTGTGGTTCTTGCCGAGCATGTCGTAAAAAGCGACTAATGGTATATCGGGTTTTGGGTGTGTGATTGTGTAGGTGACAGGTTAGCCGCTTGTCACTGCTTTTTCACAATTTTCCATCTAACCCAGTCCGGCTTTATTTTTGGCTGAATGTGGTTGTGCCTTTGACTCTGCCTACCCCTTCGGGGATTATGGGCGTGAAGTTATAATGATAGTGATGTAGTATAATACTTTGTGGAATATACGGTAGACTATCATGACCTACATAAACGGCATTGGTCTCAAGTATTTTTGCGCTAAGGAAGATTCAGTTAATAGATGTCAGTCGTTAAGCCCTGTCACGGCCTTCAGACTGTAACCAGCGCATCGGGTCTGTGTCATCAGCAATGGGTCGTTATGTGACTTCCATGCGGTCTTAAGGTCATGAATATACCATTCACCGTCCGTTCCGTGTCAAGACACATGCCTTAAATTTTTTGATGGATTTCATGTTTTCATATCATGAATAAATTTTAAAAATTCTTCAAGTGAATTTAGTTGAGAGCATCCTAACTAATTTCTGCCAAAATAAGCTTGCTTGTTACTCGTAATATCTCATCACAAAAAAAATTATATTTATTTCTTAAAGTTAGCGGATGTAGTGTACCTTTTACTTATTAGTACTGTTCCTTAACATTGCAATCACTACTACGAAGGAATCCGCTTAGAAGGCTAGCACACAAATATTTATACATTTTTCAATTCCAACATTATCACAACTAAATATGAATCTTTGATACGAAGCCAGCTTTTTACCCCTACAGCAAAGTGTTTCACTGGAACAGGGTGGAAATATCAGTAATGTAATTTGCCGACGCGGAAATTGGGTTCATAGGCAGTACAGGGCCGTACGACGTAGTACCGTGTCTTTGAATTGCCTACGCTTATATGATATTGTAGCGGGTGAAATTAAAGCCAAAGATGTATTTAGATTCGGAATATCAGAATCAGTTTGTTCTACAGATAAACGGTGTAAAAAAGAATGATAACTGCTTTTAACAGAGCGTCGGAAATGTGTATTAGATTTAGTAGATTAGATGTTAATATGAATAATATTTTGCCTCATTTGAGTCTTAAAATCTATGTAAGTAAATTAAATAAAAAAATTATACTTTATTTATAGAAGTCAGGCAACCATATTATAATTTAATCTGTCCATTTAGATGTGAAATAAAGTAGATCGAAATGATCATTTTCGATGACCCAAATCCTAGTTTCATTGTTTGAAAATGGATCAAATTGGTCCTCTTCTTGGAGAAATTAGGAAAGAAATTGGCTTGTGCATAATAAGGGAACAATCCCTTTATTTACTAAGATGTATATTTTATGCTGCTTCGGCATTAAAATATATCATATTCTGATTAGTTTATAGATTTGTATGAAATTTCTTGGAAGGACGTATAATGCACTGACATACTCAAGTATGTATCTTTTTAATGATGCGTACGGGCTGTTTCAGATTCAGTTACACCTTACATAAACACCTTAAAGCTCTGTACTGTAGCTCAGTTTCAGTACAAGTTATTCTGTGCTTTAATGCAACGAAACTAAAACTAGATTCAAGTTTGAGAATTCAAATACGGGTCCTAACGTGTAAACTTGGTATATACGTTCATGCATTCTGTGTTAGGTATCTTCATTGTATATATGATACACACGTTTGAGTATTATTTATACTTACATAATATCACACCTGTAATAGACTCCCCATAGGCAGATTCAAAAGGGCAGCAAGCCCTTTTATCTACATTTAGCCAAAAGTAAAACTGGGCTGGATTAGATGAAAAACTGTGAAAATATAGTGACAAGTGGCTATATACCATTATACCATTACCGATATACCATTAGTTGCTTTTTGCGACATGCTAGGCAAGGAAATTATTATCTACTAGCAGCGGCCCGCGGTTTCAACCGCATAGTTCTCGTTCCTGTAGGAATATGGAGATAAAATATAGTCTATGTTACTTCCAGATAATGTAGCTTTCCAATGGTGAAATTTTTGAAATCGGCACAGTAGTTTTTGAGTTTATTCATTAAAAACATACACACACACAAAAATAAAAATTTTTCCTCTTTATTTTAGGCAAAGGTCAAATTTGGCTTAAAATAGTCGGCTTTAGTAATTAGATGAATAATTTTGTAATTTTATCGCCCATCTAATAACTGTCTAGATGAATCCTGTTTTAGAATTATATTACTTTTGATTTGAAGGCTATTATTTCGAGGTACAGAAAATAAACGTTAAAGGTCATGTCAAAAAATAATCTTTTAATTGTACAATGTATTTATTTTACTATCCGGTGGTTATTAAATGTTTAAAAAAACACATTTTAGATTAAGAATTGTTGGTTTAAACCCAAGCACGTACCTTTGCAATTTCACAAATTTTAGTATGAATTATTATTACTAACTCGACGGTGATAGAAAATATATTATTACGAAGCTTTTATATTCAAAAAATGTGGATAATTTACCAAGATCCCATTTTTGGGTTTTGGTTCCATGTCTAAAGGTTTGAAAGATTAGGGTAGCTGCCGATTGAAATATATTGAAAGGACCTTTAATATATTACAAGTAATTGAAGGTCCTTTCAATATAAAAGTAAGTAAGAACTAGACTAGGGTGTATGATCCGAGCAACTAGGTGCGACTAGCAATGAGGTAGGTAACCCTTAATTTTTTCTTATTCTTTGTTATCTCCATAAAAAAGGTCAACGCTGCTATATCCCTATGAAGGTTATTTGAATTAAGACATGACGTAACTGTGACTTGCGGTCTTGTCACCCTCCTCATTGGTTAGTTGTCAGACCAAACTGACATGCTGTCAACAAGGAGCCAATAGTGACAGTGATAAGACCACGAAACTCCCTCGTGCCATCTGGCGTTTTTGTATTTTTGAAAACCCTCGTTGCACACGTAGCATGCATACAATTTATTTTAACCACTGTTTTATCTTAACCAACTTTCGCCTAATATAGAAAAGGTGATTCTTGTAATTGTTACCAAAACAATTATGAATTATTATAACAATCAAGATCCATTTAGCATTTAGTAATTTGCAATACCAGAGTTTAGGTTATTAATTTTTAGTTTACTTTAACCTAACCTAACTACAACCGTTACATTTCAGTACCGACGTAGTAAAATTAGTAATTCTATAAAAAAAAACTTCTCAAGTCGATCTTCCTCTTGACATAATAAATCTGCTGTTACGACTGGCTGAGATATAGTTCACTAAGTCTAAGTGAAGCAAGTATAACAATCAGTGCAAGTTCGTTGAAGCGTCAATTTGTCCGTATACCGTTATAAAGTTGCGTTTAGAGATGGAATCCAAGTATTTGAAAAAATACCGATATGTACCGATAAAAAATGTATTTTATAGTATATAATTGAAATAAGACATTATATTATATTCTCATGTAACTTTAATACATACCTACAGTCCTAATTTATGACAGTCATATAAACATACATAACTTAAAGATATATTAGATTATTATAGATACAATTCTCTAAAATAATGGGTAGACGTTATAAACCTTGTTTACAGCGTACTACTACAGTATTACTGCTTACATTATGTTACCTAACATTATTATACATTGTGATATTGGTAATATGGGACATGAAGTAGCTGCTGATAATGTTGATCAGCTTAAGCACTAATCACGTTGACTGCTACAAGGCATCGCAAACAGCTATCTCTGCTAAGGGTAAACAGACCGGCACAAAATATAAATTTGTAGATTTTATATTCATTGATGGATTAAACTTAGATAAATATCAATTTTGACTTGATCTTTCTGTAATGAGTTTCTGATCGAAAAAAGAACTTAAATAAAATTGGTTAATGAATCCCTATTTTAACATTATTTGTATACCAATTTTAGAATAAGATGAGATTTCGCGTTTATATATTGGTAAAATTAATAAATAGCTTACGATTTACTATTTATTTTACATAAACCGGCATTTATCGGTTTTGACAATCATATTTGCATCACTTGTAAGGAGTTTCTGATCGTTCGCAAGATACGCTCCAGTTAAGATATCTAAGCAGTGCAATTAATGAAGTTACATTATTCGCTCTATCGATTCTTCGAGCAAATTTGATGAAAAGCATCAACTAATGCTTACGTTTAATCGTTGTGAATGACTGCATTGAACAGTTAATTCTAAGGCTCAAGCTGCGTTTGTTTTGACATAAACTATTGGTTTGGAGCTTGTTGATTTAATTTTATATAAGATACAGCCAGTGAAAGCTCTAAACAGTAAGGCCGATTCTATATTAATTACAGAATTTTATTTTCGACTTTAAAATGTCTATGAATATATATAAAATACATACCATCATGTCCGCAATCCACACAATAGGATAAACATCTATACTAATATTATAAAGTTCAAGAGTTTGTTTGTTTTTTTGCTTGAACGAGTTAATCTCAGGAACTATTTGTCCGATATGAAAAAAATTCAGTGTTAAGTAGTCCATTTATCGAGGAAAGCTATAGGCTATATAATATTATTCATAAACGCGAGTGAAACCGCGGGCACAGCTAGTGAAAACACGTTAACCCAAAATAAAATTAAGCTGGGTTGTATGGAAAATTGTGAAAAAGCAGCTATGTGTAATTAGCTCATAGCCTGCATAGTCGTTATTCCAATCCAGAATAAAAGTATCTGAACATTTTTACCTTTTATTCTTTAAACACTGGAACAAAATATGTTCATGTTTACTTACTTTTGTTGTGAATTTAATTTTGTTAACCCAGTTAGGTATTCGCTTTAGTTCATACGTACTAATGAAACTAATAAAGCGTTTAAATAAAATGCTTTTTAATTTAACTAGCACTGGAACAAAATTGCAAGAGCTACGTAAAGACTTTTTCTACAAAGTAAAACCTTTAGCTTTTCTTTGAAAGATGTCTGTGGCAAGTTTACTTTGGTACAGAAAATCTTAGAGCTTGACTTAACTAATTAGTAACATTTTGAAAATGGTAACCGGTGGTAGAATCATATCACTTTGAACTGTTTTTGACGATTTATAAGTGTTTCTTTGAAACCTATGTAAATAAAGAATATTTTGACTTTGACTTTGACTTTGAAAATAAAACCCGATGACCATTAACTAGATAAATATTATAATATATACTAAACCTTTTATCTGCATACAACATGTATAATTATTATTATTTCCTTTTTTGTTTTTTGTTTTTGTATATTGACTATTTATAAGTGCTTTCTTGAAGCCTATATAAATAAAGATAGTTAGAAATTGAATTTGAATTAATTGAATAAAAGCGTAAACGGGATTAGTGAACAAAAGACCTAGTTTTTTTTATATACAAAAGTAAAGTGAAACAAATAACCGAAATATCATAAATAGACAGGAGCTAAAATGTACAAACTAGTGAACATATTTTTCGGAATATTGAAAACCTGCCACGTTTCCAAATTGAATACATAACTCATGTTTTCCATCTACACTTGCATTGTATATTTCCCAACGCTCTGCTGCAAATGTTGGTCTCAAAAATGTTTTAGAATACAACACTGAGCACGTAATCAACTTCACGTTATAAACTTCAGTGATTTGTCACTATTATACTGTCAAGTGGTCGAAACTAAATTATGACCTATCAGCATTTTGCTGTAATCATGTCAATTAGATTGTACCGACGGCAATATTGTTCAGCGACATTATTTTAAGTCAAAGACTCATACAAACTGAATATTGATGTGTCTCTTTGAACACTAAACAATGACGAAACCATGGTATTCAATATCAAAATAATAAAAAAATAACCACATTACCACTCTGTCATATGCTCGAATACACATAACGTATATTTGCATTGGAAAATGTATTTTCTTGACCGTTTCCTCGGGCGGGCTCGGTGTAAGTAGATTAAATCTCCTTATCGCACCTCCCGGCAGAAGTAATACCCTGGACGCTTGATAGTCTTCGCTGTACAAAAGAGCTTAAAATACTTATTTGAATACGACTGTTTTGGCTTGCGTTGTCTTTTAATAAGTTACAAGTTTATAATTTATAACTTAACAATAACACTAAATAGGCGTAAAAAACATTTATGTTCTACGCAACATCTATACTTAAAATAGAGGCTGCATTCGTTTTAAAGTATTGCCAGAATGCTCGACACTTCAAGTCAAGACATGCTACAAATGTGTTCGTAGACTGCACATCATTAGTATGCTGTCACAAGACTTCAAGTCGTTAGGAAGTACACCATTAGTTGGCAGCAATACAAACGGTCCGGCCATACTGTAATTGAACTTGACGAGTTACGAGCCGAGTCCAGGCTGTTGGTCTTAATGTTTGAGTGTTGTTGTGAATTTGTTGCGCATACAACAACTGTTGAGCTGAGTTGCGGGAGGTTAGAATGTTGTCGTTTCGTCAATTTTTTTTTATGATTATGCTCTCAGGACCAGGTATTGTAAGAACGTAGGTACGTGTTGGTTGCAAAAGCGGAGCTACTTTTTTCGGTATAAAACAAGTATGTGTGTGTGTGTGGTTGTCTGTAACAAGGTCCAAATTGACCGTATTTTCGACCGACTTCAAAAAAGGAGGAGGTTCTCAATTCGACCGTATATATTTTTTTGTACCTACATGTACTTAACATTAGGAATATGTCTTCTATTGTATTGACTGGCTCGATGGCGCATTCGGTAGTAACCCTGCCCCATGCGCCTAGAGTTGTTTGTTCGATTCTCACCCAAGAAAAACATTTGTATGATGAATACTTGTGTTTGTTCTGTGTCTGGGTGTTAATATTCAAATTTAAGTATATATTTGTAATACCCCTGTTGATTCTGATATCTGTAACACAAGTGCTTAAGCTACTTACCTCGGAGTCAGATCAATCTAGGTACCTATGTGATGTAGTCAGATATATATTTATTTATTTATATTTATTTATTTAAGTGTCCTAGTCGTTGTATTTATTATGCGCGTTGTAACTTACGCTTATATGAATAACAATCTTGACTGTTTTATAATGAAGTATACAGATACAGTTAGGTATGTAATTAACAAAATATCGTCATCTACAGACAATAAATTGTTAAAGCTCAGTTCTACGAAAAAGAGGATTAAACATTATTTATTCCGCTTTTCCACCGAAAGCTGTTGATATTTCTGAGACGAAAAATACCGAGAATTTTTTTATTATCATTTACTGTAAAAACAGTTTTCAAAGGTGATCATTTTAAGTGTTGTTTTATCAAAAGAAATGTAACATTAAGTACTTTTAGGTGCAGTAGCGATTTAATAAATTGGTTCATTCTTCTTCTTTTCATTCATCTCTTATCTTGATGGTAGAGATTATTTTTTTTATATATAATTCTTTGAATACAATGGCATCTATAGAATTGAAATGATTTTTGTTCAAGAGAAAAACGTAAAACAAAGGTATCCGTACAAATTGGAGCAATATAAACTTGTTAAAAAAACGGTTTCGTTGTTATTAAACGAGCATCAGAAACGACGGGCTAGCCATTTGCCGCTACTTTTCCCCAATTTTCCATCTAACCAAATACAATTTTATTTCTGGTTGTTTGTGGTTTCCGTAGCTTATCGGTCAGAATGCCTACACGTTCGAGGATCAAAAGCGTGGATGATGAAGGTGGTATGTATTATAAAAAGTCTACAACGAAAATTCATAAATAAACAAAGAAGCGCATTTACGGGACACGTGTTGCCATAAGGAAAGTAATCGATACACGCTCCAAATAATAACACCCACTTTAAAAGCATGACAATGTAAATTGATTAACCGAAAAGCGGCGAGGCACTCACATAATGCTCGCCAGTAATACGCCGAAGAACAAAATTTGGGTCCGTATTAATATTCATGAGGGAGGCAAGTGGCGCGATAATAATCGTAATTGCTCGTGCGACGGAGACTTGCTAACTAATAAGTTGTACTGCGTTTGCTGTAGCATGTGTGTAGTTTCCTTTTAGTATAGTTACACACGCTATAGCAACCGTTTAATAAATATTAGCTAGCTAACTATTGATACACATTCGCTATTCGGCCAAATGTAAATAATTAAATAAATAAATTCTTCAGACTGACACACCCATTCCCTAGTCCCAAACTAAGCTTATAAGCTTGTGCTATATGAAAGGTGAACGGATAGACATACTTAAATACGTTTATAAACATCCATGACTCGAGTACAAATATCCATGTTCATCACACGAAATATTTGCCCCTAGCGGGATTCGAACCCGCGACCCTTGGTTTCGTGACCAGGATCTCTGACCACTCGACCAACGGGCCAGTCAAATGTGCATCTATAGTTAATTTGTTGAAAAAATACTAAGTAACTAAACTTTACGCCACTTCCCTAGTGGGGTAGGCAGAGAGAACCGAACGCCATATGGCACGATCCTTACACACCTCACTCGCCTCTTCAACATTCATAATTCTTTTCATACAAGTTCTACCAGAAAAAAATACTGATCTTAAGTAAACACCAAGTTGACAAAAATTATGTTTGGTGAAAGTGCCTTATTGTAAAGAATCATATAAATTTTAGATTTTTTTAATATTAACAATAATGCCCAGAAATTTAATGACACTCGTTAGCTCTTATGTTTTATACTGATTTGACAACACAATTTCATAACACTCGCTAGATCTTTTGTCGTTATGCCATATCTCTATAAATTCTAAAAACGAGAACTAACTAGGTATTAAGACTTAAGCGAATTTATTTGCTTAAATTATCTAACCACTGATAATAATCATTAATAGTTTAATGATTAACACACACACATAGAAAGGGTAGGCAGAGTCAAAGGGACAGCAAGCCTCTTTATCCACTGTGCAAGTCTGCACTAGCCTTTTATATATTTTTACCTTTTTATCCCTGTTTGTCTATGTTTTTGATAACTGTTGGTTATGCTTTTTTGATTGATTTATTACACTTTTGGTTTTACTACCAAAAGAACCAGCGCCTTTTTATTGCGGTAGTTTAATATCCATATTCAGCCAAAAATAAAACTGGACTGGGATAAATGGAAAATGATTAAATGATTTAATGATAAAATTTCAGAAAATAGGTATACTCTAAAATGATAAACACTCTAAAACATAATATAAACGATTGCATATTTAATTTCATCTTTCGTCACAAACCATGAATGTCATAAAAAATCAGGTAAAAATACCGCCTTTTATATGTTGCCACAGATAAAAATGTACAATCCTCGTTTTATTTGTGTTTATGTAGGCGGCAAAATGTTGGAGGGCTTATGTTTTATGTTGAAGGAGGAAACATGAGATGATACATCGTATAAATTCGGCGCAACATAAACTTGGTTTAAAAAGGGTTAGATTATTATGTGGGAACAAGAGTGTATTACGTCATAGCACTTGACAAAGTGCAACAATAAATTAAATAGAGAAAATATGTATAATATTCATTGATAAATGCACAAAACAGGACTCTAAGACCGTCGTCTTAGAGTCCTGTTTTGTGCATTTAGCAATTTGAATCAATGACATATAAAATACATGTTTGTTAGTTATACTATGTATGTAAAACATTTTTCAGAATATATTTCCGCTGTAAGTGCAGCGGAAAAATATTCTGTTTACATACTTACAGTACTAGTCGGATCATTAAGATTTTATTGCAACATATTATACTTTAAAGGATCGGATTTCGGTGAGAGAAAAGATCTTGTTTTGCACGAATTTTGGAGACCGGCCAAATGTACAGCATTATTATATTTATTGTAATGGCAATTATTGTAACTACATCGTACAAAATAATTGTGTGACCTCTCACAGATACCTAAACGATCCCTTTTACCAGTTATGCAATTATTATATTTTTAATTCTATCAATCAAATTCATCCCATCAATATCTCGCCTGCAATCGCCTAATGGGTAGGTAGAGTAATAAGGATAGGCAATATTATATCACAACAAAGAATATTCACATTATCATCATGAAAATTAATGGTTAATTTGTCATAACCGATTTTAATTGACATAAAATCTAGTGCACTTACGATTACATACGCTCCAAAGTATATTCCTGACTATAATTGAGCATTCACTAAGTGTTGGATTTCCCAGCAATTTCATGTTTCGTGACGCATGCTACTTCAATATGAACAGAACCTAACACTGTTTGCACGTGATGTATTGAGGCGGTAATGTATCGCTGTAAGTAAAGCTAACAGTTAAGCATTAAAAAGTATAGCAACGCCGTTTCACCCGCATAGTTCCAGTTCTCGTGGGAATATGGGGATAAAGTATAGCTTATCTTACTCGCTGATAAAGTCGTTTTCCATTGGTGAAAGAATTTTTCAAATCGGTTCAGTAGTTTCGGAGCCTATTCAATGCAAACAAATAAACAATCAAATCTTTCCTCTTTATAATATTAGTATAGACTACATACACACATATTATTACACCCGTATACCTCGAAGGGAGCGCGAACAGAGCTCGGGAAAAGTGCTTTGACTACTTTTAGTCAAAATCAAAATTGAACTAGACTGGATGAAAAAATCTAATACACCGTTAGTCCCTTTTTTGTTGAACCCAGTTGGCATAGTATCTTTAAGTCCCAGACCAATATTTCTTCTCGATAGATTCTACCTTCCGAACCGGTGGTAATCCTTTTTTCTGTTTAAATTGACTATTTATAAGTGCTTTTTTGAAGCCTATATAAATAAAGAGATTTTGAATTTGAATTTGAATTGAATATGGGACACATTAAACACCTATTACAATTTACCATGATAAAACTTACCACTGAATTAAATGTTTCGTGAACGACGTATTCTGCCTTTGTTTTAAACACAATGAGTTGGAATGCCTGAGTTTAAAAATGTTTCACTAACACACAATTCTCGTAGCATTAAATCAAGCTAGCTGCATTTCAGAGCTTCAGTTTCATTGTTTCATTTTTCTCATTTGCTGTATGACATTTGCATAAGCGGTTTTTTCTTTAAGGTTTGCGAAAAAATTTTAGAACGGCAAATATGTTTTCTTGCCATTAAAATGATATATAATATTTATCATGGTAATACATTATATTACACTCTATGACATGTACGTCGTTGACAAAATTATACTCCTTTTTTTTTCAGAGTAAAAATTATTATTATAAAGGTGAAAAAAATTAGTTTAAAATTCTTAATCTTTTCATAGCTACTTTATTTTTTTCTACACAGTGGGATTTCAGTTTAAAATCCACTAGAAGATTTCAAATATTCTTCTCAATTTCTCACACATAAGCATGATTGAGAGACCCACTAGTCGATTTATCACATTTGAAACCATTTTTCATTGCGTACTCCAGCAAATTTTCTTCCAAATATATGTAGTTATACATTTTTTTTGACTGCCTCGTTGGAGGACCTTATTATTATTTTCTCTTTACATTTTTATTTCTCAGCATCTGGAATGCTGAAATCTATGGGCTTAAGCCTAGGTCCAAGTCTGTTATTATTATTAATTATACTCATAGAAGTGAAACTACGTATGCACCAAAATCATTATTCATTCACTCCTAACATACTTGCATACATACTATATTTTTTATCTGTGGGCTTTTTTTCACCTATACACTATGTAAAATCAAAATGTGTAATGTTTATTATTAGCAACATAGCATAAAGTTTTGTTTTTATTTTTTATTTGTTTTATTTTGCAATTTAAATCCCACTGATGGTTGGTAAATCCAAATTATTATATACCTATACTCCTTCAGAAAGCTTAAATTACAAGATAAGGTTATGAAACTCATTGTCATATTTCTCTTTTACTTGCATTGAGCTGGCCATTTCAATTCATTGGTATTTGTTTTACCGTGGATAAGTTGTGAGTATTAAAAAACTTCATTGAAATGCTTAAACAACAAATGTCAAAAGAAAATTATCCAATAGTAATTTGTACATTGAATAGGGTAAGCGTACTAGAAATGAGATAGATAGATGCTTTAAGTTGACGTCAATATTTATAGGAATATCAAAAGAGAGTTTAGACAATCCATTTTGGTCTGTCTAACATTAAGATAGAAAAATAATCCAATTGGTATCTTATTGTTAGCTTTGGCTATAAAGACTTTTTTGTAGCATACTATATTTCTAAAAGAAAATTCGTATGTTAATGTTTTAATCACAATTTAGGTCTTATTATCTTTTGTTTGAAATTAATCCATTATTATTATTCAAATCACATTTTAGAACTAGACCCCAGGTCACGAATTGTTATTGTTTCATCACGCGTTTTGTATATTTTTTGTTAATTAGCCAGCTATACAATTCATAATTATCGCGTCGTTAGATTTTTTATTCCTTTTGCCTATGTTTTAAGCTAAAAGTAAAATACAATGAATTTTTTAACGTTCTCTTTCTACACTCCCTTTGATAAAATATTAATCTTGGTTTTACTACGGCAAGTGAAAAATGCCACTTATTGTTTTTAGCAAACGTGTTCTTTTACATCGATGTAATAATTATGTAGATTTTGTTCTTTATGCCTCACCGTGGAAATACGGGCCGTAAAATATAAACGCGACATTTATACTTGCGCTGCGAATTTTCACGTTGTTTTCAAGCGGTGGTTTTTGAGCTAGCGGAGCGAGGCGGGACCCAATTCTTTATTATTTGTCTTTTACATTTTCATGATGTTTAAAGAACTTGTTCAATGTTCTTGAGTTGACTGGCCTGTTGGTCGACTGGTCACGAAACCAAGGGTCGCGGGTTCGAATTCCGCTAGCGGCAAATGTTTCGTGTGAACATTGACATTTGTACTCGAGTCATGGATGTTTATAAACGTATTTAAGTATGTCTATCCGTTCACCTAGTATCCATAGCAAAAGCATAAGCTTAGTGTGGTAAGCTAGGGAATTGGTGTTTCAATCTGGAGAATTTATTAATTTAATATTCTATATATCATATTAATCTTTGCATATTTTTTAAGCTTTGATTTAAAACCAACTACCGGGCCTTTCACCGTAGGTTTCTAGTTTCTAGATACCTTGTGAAACTAGAGACTAATTCTAACAAACAATTAAACGAACGATCGCCAATCAAACTAATATTTGCCAGTTTAACTTTGAATTTCCTGTAATACTTTTTTGCTAACATAAGGTGCAAAAACGCTCGCGCCTTTTCACTTTCCTTCACATAACAAGGCTTTACTAAGCTGACGCTCTTTCCACGTTCAAAAAATTCACGGCATTTCAACAACGACACATGGCGGCATTACCCGTATCATATACTACGTTATAAACGGAGATAATCTTGTTAACAAGTTGATTCACTCCTCACAATCCGCTGTTTAAAGCTTTTGTTAATTTTTAAAACACGCTAAAAGCCGAAACGTTGTGAGCTCACGCCAATTAGATTACGCCGTATATCATAGTCAAAACCGTACGTTGCTAGTAATTTAGTAGGCTTTTAAAAAATTGCTCGTGCAAATTATTTTGGTTAATAGCTTTTTTAAAGGCATTTTGATTAACTTAGCGGTGTGTTTTCAATTACGCAAGGTATGTGTTGTGAAATAAGTTTGTTTAAGGCGTCTTATTTAAAATTGTTAAGGCCGATGTACACCGTTTAAGATCGACTTTGGTTTCAATTGAATTTGAAAGTGTAATTAAATAGGTTAGATTTTGCAAGTTTTAAGACAAAAGTAATAAGACCTTCTTCGTTTCATAGGTA
Organism: Glyphodes perspectalis; assembly: GCA_951394215.1. Classification (NCBI taxonomy): domain Eukaryota; kingdom Metazoa; phylum Arthropoda; class Insecta; order Lepidoptera; family Crambidae; genus Glyphodes; species Glyphodes perspectalis. Next base: position 10,036,441 of record OX596215.1, read on the forward strand.
AACTTTTTGTTCAAGAAAAGGATTAGTTCACTTTACGACACTAATATTCCTAGTGTTAGAAAATTAATTTAGACTATTAAGATCTTTTTGCTCTAATGACATTTATTTGTGGCGTATTGCCGGGATAGTTGCACTTTATTACAAGAAAAAGATGCAAGCATTGTTTTTGTCCAGACCAGACATAACCTTTGTAGAATTGAAGGGCATGACCTGAGTTAAGTTGAAATTGTTCTTAAATAAATCTTGACACGTCGTGTGAAGAAATAAAAATCCATTGAGTATTTCAGGACTGACACTGAAATTAATCAAACGCTAGACAAATAAGCTATAAATTAATAACTTAGACAAAGTCTATTGTAATGTACAATAACTGCACAAAATTTAACACTTCATACATAATGTAATAGACATACATGAGAATGTGAATGTGAGATAGATGAGAGACACGTGACGAAGACATTATGTATGTATATGAATGTATCGACCAGATAAGAGATGGATTTTGTAAAAGACGATACATGAGATTAGTGAATAGTTTGATAATGATTAACCGGGAAGTATGCAAGAGAAAAACATACAATATACTGCATTGAACCCAGATTATCTGGCAAAAGCGCAAGAAAACGATGAGTAGACGAAAGATGATCTCCTCATCGCTTTTTTGCGCCCTACCTAGATGACTAGGGAGAAGGGTGAAGATTATGAGATATCTTTGTACTCAAAAACTGGAATTTATGTATAAGAATACAGTTGATAACCCTAGTCCGAAAACTCGCAAACTGGATTAAAATAAACACAGTAAAATTAAATGTGATTCAGAAAGTTCTGTTTGCTGCTGGAAGGGGCCAATGTTAATATTCTTTATCTTGCGTGTTTTGTTTGTGCCGTAATCTTGTTCAGAGGGAGGCTGGGAGGACGACTTAATGATAATTCTAACCTGAATAGGGGGATTTGAGGATGTTACTTCTACTAAATCGGAACAAGTGATGAACATTCATTATGTTTATAATAGATCATTTCTAAAGTACGATGTGTCGGGTTTTGGGTATGTGATTGTGTAGGCGACGAGCTCACCAGTTGTCACTACTTTTGTACAATTTTTCATCTACCCAGCCCAGTTTTGTTTGCCTACCTCTTCGGGGATTACGGGCGTGATAATATGTATTTATGTGGGTACTATATATCATTCTTAGCCATAAAAATATCTATAAAGAATCACACAAAAAAAGCCCCTGTCTACGGCTGTCTGTCTAAACTTATTAACCTATTAGTATAAACATTTCTGAGAAAATGTGAAAAGATTAGACCTATAGGTATGTCTCGCTACCCGTGTCGGGGCCTGCCCCGCGACCTGTCGCTAATGTTACGCATATTCATTTTATTAGAAGTAACACACTACTAATAGGAATCCATAATAAATTAATAAGTATTGGCTGTATTATTATCATCAAGGCAGTTATGAGGAAATTGATAGAAATCCTTATAAGTTATATGTCGCGAGTGGATGGATATAACTAGGGTAACCCATAAAATTAGGTCACGTCCTCACGGAGTTGACATTATGATATACTGTGTATATTATTAATTTATGAATATATAATAGACAGAATGAAACCATTGAGACTAAAAGATTTAAGAAAAATGTTGATTATCTTTTTCGAGTAATTTACATAATAATAATAATAATAATAATAAATAATAAATATTCAACGACATCACATACATTGATCTGACTCCGAAGTAAGTAGCTTAAGCACTTGTGTTACGGATATCAGAAACAACAGTGGTATTACAAATATATACTTAAATAAATATTGGGTATTAACACCCAGACACAGAACAAACACAAGCATTCATCACACGAATGTTTGTCCTGGGTGGGGATCGAACCCACAACTCTTGGCGCATGGGGCAGGGTCACTACCGAATGCGCCATCGAGCTTGTCATAAAAGTGCGCTTATTTATTTCAACATAAAAACGCTAAATTAACTTTAATTTTGTTTAAGATTAAACTTCTTATGAAATGTTTTTGTGTTGAAAAGCAAAGACAAAGAATTGGACAAATAATTTTAAGGTCATTAAGAAAATATAAAGTTTGAATTTATGTTTGAATAATTTTTTTTTTTTTGGATAAAATAATGGCGATATCTTCACTTCGATTAAGCAGATGATTTATGCCTTATGTCTTTGTCAAGCCCGGTTACGTTTGATCGCATACTATACAGTTTATTAATTTCAATTAATAATTACCTACTCACATTAATAAACTTACTGTCATATGCATTTTTGTATGATCTTGGGCTTCTTACTTAAGCATAAGTATCATTGGCTGACCGACAAAATACAAACAGAATGCCTAAAACCGTCCCAAATAGAACCGTGGACATTGTTAGAAATAATTTATGCCCACAGGCCTCTGTAATTCACGGGATTAACTTTAAATTAGTAGGCTAATGCATTGCGGTGGCAGGCGACCAGAGTAGCCGCGAATAATACCGGATGAATGATGTAACTATGAAATTTGATCGGAGCAATAAATGTGCGGGAAGGTCTTATTCTGAATTTGTGTAACATGACCCAGATAGCTCTTTTAGGAACAACACACCTATTTAAGGGTAAGGATTGGCTCGATGGCGCATTCGGTAGTGATCCTGCCCTATGTGCCAAGAGTTGTGGGTTCTATACCCAGGACAAAAATTTATATGATGAATATTTGTTAATATCAAATATCTAAGATTCTGATTTCCGTAACGCAAGCGCTTAAGCTACTTACCTCGTCAAATCAATGTATATGATGTAGTCCGATATTTATTATGAAAAAATAAACGATACTTGGCCGACTTAGTCTTCAAGCGGTCATTATCATCATATGTTTGAGGTCATTTTTCCATACTTAGAATTGGATCAACACCAACACGACATATGAGGCATCTATTTTTATCATTTAGTTAATTACATTACATTATACAAATAAATTAAGAACAATATTTTTACAATAATATTGCTCTGGGACTTCAAATGTGATTCGGGTCTCAGGTATGTAATTGTGTAGGCGACAAGCTAGCTACTTGTCACTACTTTTCAAAAATTTTTCATCTAACCCAGCTTAGTTTTATTTTTGGCTGGCAGTGGTTAAGGGGGCCTGCTTCCCCTTTTGACTCTGCCTATCTCTTCAGGGTTTATGGGCGTAACGTTATGTATGTATGTATTTTTACAAATAAAAATATGCCATACTGGCGGGCAATGTAGTCCTGTCCAAACTTTTAGTTTCCATGGGTTTTTTTTTGGTTAAATTTTACTCGGACTACTTCATACATGTTAAAATATAATAGTTATGTCTAGCCTCTCTTGAAGTTTTCGCAAGCAACGAACAACTTATTTTTATTCATACATTACTCGGGCCCAGCATTTTACAGGACAAACTCCTGAGAGACAAAAACCTATTCTTAAAACTTTAGCTTTGCCATAAACGGGAAATATGCATGCGACCAGAGCTACAAATCTTATTAAAGTCTTATTAAATTACCTTTGTAATGGGAACCCGTTATTCTAAGAAAACTATATGCGCTCTACTTTTTCAAAGAACAGCATCCTATTACACTAATGACCAGCTAATAACAAATTATGGCTTATGAAGAGTATTCGCCCTATCTTTTAATTACAACCCGACTAGCTCCTAATTGAAATAATAGCCGTTTATTTAATAGTCTTACGTAACGAAATCAAACCTCTGAGATAATTAGACCTTTGTAAAGAAACTTAAAAATGTTACGAAGAAATTCGAGATGAAAATAAACTTAGTATCCGAATTATATAAGAAGTACAAAGGTACTATTAAAAGTAAAATATCGACCGTAGCTGTATAGATTTGGATAGGTGACCAAACCCATAATGCCGTAATCTTTGTAATTTTAATAGTGATAGGTTTTCGAATAACGTGAAATATTGAGTAAGGATTCTAGCGGAATTCATTGATGATAAACATTGCTTTATCATGGTCATGTTCAAATGTTCGAATGAACATGACCCAATGGACGTTAACAAAGCCACCTTCAAAATAAGTGTTTATATAGATAGTAAAAGTAAAAAAGAAAAAAAACAGTAAATTAACGGCATAGTTACTGTGGTGTACTATATCTATACTTATAAATAAATAAATAATTAGTTTAGACTAATATTATAAAGAGGAAAGATTTGTATTTTTGTATTTTTGTGTGTGTGTATGTTTGTAATGAATAAACTCAAAAACTACTGTGCCGATTTCAATAATTCTTTCACCGTTGGAAAGTTACATTATCCGGAAATAACATAGGCTATATTTTATCCCCATATTCCTACAGGAACGGGACTAATGCGGATGAAACCGCGGGCCGCTGCTAGTGTGATATAAAGCTACTGTCTAAGATAGATATATAATAATAATATATTTGTGTTTAAACTAGGTGCTTGTCAACATCATGATAAATGACAACGATATATCTTCAAAATAAACTTCGAAGCGTAGCATTATCTGCTTGTTTATAAAATATAAATAACAGTGACGAATGCACGGCCATTTCCACGTCAACCAAGGTAGAAATAATACATTATTAATTGGCAAGCGACTCCAATCGGTCAGTAATCGGTGCATAATTGGTGAGTATTGAAACAAAGCACTTGTTTAATGAAAAGCATTTGGCAGTTTGTTTGCTTGTAAAATGAGAATAGTAGGTGCTCCGAAACTTTTGATTATTATATTTACACAATTTTTCACGTGATGGCGCTTAAATGTATACTCGTACAACAATGTCAATAAATAATAATAAACAATCACCCTTATAATTTACAAAATTTATTATCCTTAAAACAAGGAATTCTTACACTTTTCATATTTTTTTTCAAAACCATGTCACCTTCGACATGTTATGTTTCCCATCACTAGATTATAAGTATATTTTCTCGTACCCTATAACTAATACATTTCGTAAAAATAGTCATTTAACAGAAAGGGCAGTAATAAAACGGACAATAAAAGACATTTGTATGGCCTGAGCTTTCTTGGAGACGGAGTGAAGAATATCGCACCCTAGACTTCATTTTCGCTTAATAGCAGATATTGGTGCCATTAGCAATAAAATTGCTATCTTCAAGTTAGGCGAATATCTATTTGGAAAGTGTATAAAATTGTGTCAGGCCACAGTTCCGTTTCGTTCCATTCGGTACGGAGTGACATGTAACAGACAGACGGACGATTGCGTATTTTCGAACTCTAAGATGGCTCAGCTTTTAAACGGATAGATTTCAACGTTGGAACGGTTTAATGGATTATATTTTTAATTGGTTTCGAGACGTTTAAGATCGGGGAAACTTCCGTTGCGATAATTAATGCTTTTGCGTCTTTATCTTTTAAAATAAAAACCTAAATAAGAGTGAATTTTATGAAAAACAAGAATCCATTATGTATTTAGGTATACGCTAGTTTCCGCCCATGGTCCGAATTAAATTCAGTTCGAAGTAGAAAGTCCATTATGAAGCTACATTCGAAATGATACATATCCTATTTGCTGTGTAAGTAGTTTATCATAGGTTCATTGTCACTGAATCTATTGATTTTCGAGATGAAGGTAGCTTTTGTTTTAGGCCGCTTGATCTAGCGGTTAAGGACCCTAACCACGGAGCCAAAGGCCATCGTACTGGTAATAAGCATGGTTATTGGAACCCCAGTCAACGATATTGTATTCAGTGAGTGTTGCAGAAAAATCGATTGTTTTGCAATCATACTATCGATTGCAAAACAATCGATTTTAGTTAGATAGTATGGATAGTATCGATATCTCTGTTAGTGCAATAATAACTAATGAACTATCGGTAGTATCGATAGTATTACTCTTTATTATCGTATAGACTATGGATAGTAATGATAGTATCGATACTGTCGATAGTTTTGTACTTTCAATAGTATATTCGGTATTGAAGAGCAATACTATCGATAGTATCGATAGTTCATTGGTTAGCAGCGATCGTAACTATCGATACTATCGATAGTATTGCTGTTTACCGATAGTTTTCAGAACCGATAGACTATCGATACTATCGATAGTATTGCTGTTTACCGATAGTTTTCAGTACCGATAGACTATCGATACTACCGATTTTCTTCAACAATCGATAGGCTTTCGATAAGAAAATCGATATCGGCTTATCGAGCGGCAACATTATATTCAATATATCTATAAGTATCTATTACATAGCATACCATACCATAATCATCTTCCTAGGTTATGTCCCGTGCTTAGACGGGATACGCTTAGATAATGATCCAGGATTTATCGAGTCATGATTCGCAGTCACTTCAACGTATGTTACGTTAAAGTGACTGCCGTTTTGACCTTCGTAACCCTTAGATAGACCAGAATTGTTTTGGATCATGGTTATAAATCCAAAGTTGTTTGAATTTGCAGGTTTCATCACAATGTTTTCCCTCACCACTGAGCTAGTGGTATAAATACGTAGATTTGAAAAATCCAGAGGTACGTGCTAGGGTTTGAACCCGTACCCTTTGGTTATGAGGCGCGTGTTCTTACCATTGAGCTATCACCGCTCTATCATAGCATAAGCTAATACGTAAACATACCTATTTATTATTTTAATATCGAGTTTCAAACGTTTATTAATGGCCATATATTTCATCTCAATATATAGGTAACTGAGCGAGAAGCCATAACAGACAGAATTACATTCTTATTTAAACTATTAGTACCGATGGTTGCCATATGATATTTCGCCTTTGGGACTTAGATGTAAGCTTTAGGCTTGCGACCTGAAATTGGTATGGTTAGAATATTATGGGCATTCGCGAGTGAATAGAGTTCGAATATACGCATCCCGGTTTTGATAGGCAAGTATGCCAATTTACATGGGTCTTATGTAGGTATGGGTTCCCATATGAAAGATGTTTGGAGACGACGCGTGCCCCGATATTGGAGTCCTTCGGGAGGTGATTTTTTATACGTATCATGTGAAGCGTTTTCGAAAAGGGAGAAGCTTGCCGTTAATGCAAATGTTTTGCGAGTGTCGCTTTTCTGGGGTGTATTTATGGCGGAAGGAAATGTGTTAGTGAAGTAGGAACGAGGAATGTTTACTTTACGACTTTGCAGATTTATGAAGTTTTCGATATGTGGTTTTTTTGAAATATTCTTGGTACGATGATAATATGAATCAAAAACTTCATCGGCTTCGAACAGTGGTGGCTCAATGGTAAGGATTCGCGCCTCTTAACAGAGGAGTGCGGATTCACCCGGGCACGTACTTCTGAATTTTTCAAATCTATGTACGTATTTATACCACTACCTCGACGGTGAGGAAAGACATCGTGATGAAACCTGCGAATTCAAACCACTTTGAATTTGTAACCGTGATCCAAAAATTGACAGGTTCTCCAATCTTAGGGTTAGGAAGGTTAGATCGGCAGTCGGTTCAATGTAATTACCAGACTCGCTAAATCCTGGATCATAGTCTAAGCGGACCCCGTCTAAGCACGGGACATAGCGCTAGGATAATGAACTTCATCGGCTTAGACTGTACGAAGCGTTTACCGTAGAATACTTAGGAACTATTTATGTTCTTTTTATAAAGGGTAATAGTTTAGAAATCCAAATTATAAATCATAAGTTCAATAAAAATGTATAATACCTTTTAATATAATTTCTATAAAATATATATGTTCAATATAATAATATATATTCGTTTTTATATATTTTCCTTTTTAAAAACAATGTAGAAAACATATTTATGTAGGTATATAATCTTCATATACATAGGTATCTATTCTCAGAGGCTTTTGTGAGTAACATTCACATAATGAGCATGACCCGTGGTATAAAAGAGAACTTCTTATGAAAATGTACAGGGTTCGTATCTCTGAATGCTCCAGTGATTTGTACGTCCGTTACACATTGTCAGTCTGCCCTTGGGTCGAGCGAAGGTGCAGATTATTCTTGTAAAAAATCAGGTTTATTGTATTACCAATTCGTTTGTAAAGTATAGGAATCCTCGCTAATGTAATGGATTTGAGAGTGAAATCGATGTGTAAGGTTTTTGTTGACTGGGTAACAAAAAAAGCTGGAAATTTGACATTGGAATTCTCGTTATCGCTAAAGCCTTCATGACTGAAATCGTCTACAGTTTGTCTTATTGATGGTCGTATTTTTAGCTTTCAAAAGCACAGTTTTTATCCGATTTAGTAGGTAAGGTTTGTTACATTTACCTTAAGGTCTGTCTTTACAAAACACTCGAAAACATCACTTTTGTATTATATAATGTATACATCATCATTACATTTAGTAAACAGAGACTCTCCGTCAGTCAAGTCTGATATTGATAGTCTGACATTAATTTTATTTATGACTATTTATAAACTATTGAATCAGAAGGATTTTCGACTAGCTCGATGGCATATTTGGTAGTGGCCCTACCTTATGCGCTAAGAGTTGTGGGTTTGATCCCCACCCAGGACAAACATTCGTGTGTTAAATACTTGTGTTTATTCTGTGCCTGTGTGTTAATATTTAATATTAAAGTACTATGTATTAGTAATACCACTGTTGAATCTGATATCCGTAACACAAGTGCTTACGATACTTAGCTCGGATTTAGATCAATGAACGTGATGTGGGATATTTATTTATATTGCGTAAGGAACTATAGAATTATACAGTTGTGTTTGCATTTGTATTTCAAAGTCCATAGCTAAATAAGTAAAAGCACATAAAATACTAATGATGTCATTTAGATACCTCCTAACAAGGCACTGTCCTTTGAATCTAATTTATACGGTTCTTCTTAGCGTATAATGTTGAAAATGCAAACTAAGTAACTATTCCACTGTCTAGTTACGGCATGAGCGCCAAGTGTCTGCATTTTAGCGAGATTCACGACTTCCTTCCATTGAGACCCGGTTAGGGCTACCATAATATCTTAAGATATGTCCTGAGATTTTAGGATTTTAGCTTCTATCTGTGCGGCTGGAATTATTTAGGAATTACTAATTATTTCCGTAACCACGGAATCAATTAGTGATTCCTCAAGAACTCGCGTTTATATAGAACTTTATATATTTACATATTTGCATTTAGTATTTTTTTGGGTGGTACATATTTAATATAAGAACGTCGACGAACCCCGACAACGTCTATGTAATATTTTTTATGATGAACAGTTTAATCCAGATTCAAAGAGTAAATAACAAAATCCAGTAGGTTGTCAGCTACTCAAATATACAGGTTCAATTACAACAATATTAGAATTTTCTAAATTTGTGACCAAAATCTCGGAATTTTCTACAGAAACTTAGGTTTTTGTTAGGATTTTATAACTTTTACACCTGGTAACCCTAATCCGGACAGCTCCCTTTTTATTTGAAAGGGAAATTTCTTTAATAACACGCTGCATTTGAGCTCAGTCCTGGTAATAGTGAGCCGCTTTTTTAAGGATATGGCAGGAAAGCTGACGACGTGGTTTGATTTTCACTTAAAATTTATCGCCGGCAAACGGGGCTTTTTACTTGTTGGACTTAAATTTATTCAACAACATTTTTATATCATCAGAAAATGTATGAATCGTCTTTCTATTGTCATATTTCGATGTCAGTCGAATCCGCTTATTCCATGATCCTTAATTTTGTCAGTTTGCAATCTGATTTTTGTCACATATAAATAGGGAAAACGGACAAATTGGATCATATCAGTTTATTTGAATGGGCATTTTTCTTTTATCACCGAAGTTACAGTAGAAATGTGCTGTACGATTTTTGTGGTATGAAATGCAATGATCTCTGTGTGAATGAACCTTTGACAGTTGTACTAGCAGATTTATACGAAATAGGTACTGAAATTTTTAAGTTCATTCATTCATTCGCCGCTCATTTGCTAATTTGCATTTGTTTCTGTTACCGAACATATTCTACGATTCAAATGTTGTTGCTATCATGCAAGAATGTTACTTCCTGCTAAGGTTAAGCCCACTTTGCTAGTCGAACTTACGCAATGAATAAAGGAGGCGCCATTATATTGTCAAAACTTTCGCCCGTTTATTATGACGGATAACCACAAAACCGGTAACGAAACGAGAACTCCAAATCAGGAACTCTGTGATCAATTAAATTGTCATGAATAGAAGCTATGTATAATGCGATGGATACAGTTGATTTTGATGCTTATGACAATGCGATAAGTTTGAAAATGACGGTTCGGTCGATGTTCGAGTGTCTGGTCATATAGCCGATGTGGCGTTTGCCAGGGCCCCAGTCTGCGCAGGCCTGCATGGGCTGGCTTGCAGGGCTTAAAATTAAATAGAAAATGTCTCGGGCCCCGGTTTTTGGTGATCCGGGCCCTTCGTACTTAATCCGACCCTGGCGATGCTGTAGGTGCCAGATGTTCGAGTACACTCGACAGACGAGTAATTAGAACGTACTTATTGATTTGTTTAATTAAAAGCATACACTCTGTCGAATGTGGCTTTGTAAAATATAAATTGAGAAACATTTTCAATTATCATGTGATCGTGTGCATAATTTGTTCAATAACTCTTTTTTAGCTTATGTTGTAATTTGATATGGTTTACGGAAACTGACAGTTGATTTCATTTTTTCTTTTAAAGTACTTCAGTATACCTTTATTCTTCAACTCAAATAAATGTTAACGATACTTTATCAATAAATGTTTTTCGGAATTCTACTTATGAAATACATAGGTAATGTTCGTTCATAATCCGACATATCGTACGTTATTGCACAGTAATTTTATCCCTCTATTGAAAAATCAGCCATTACCCATGGCCATTTAAAACCAGCCATTGCTTGTGGCTATAGAAAAACCAGCCATTGCTAGTAGCATTGTCAGCTTAACGACAACACCGAGCGTATTCAAAGCAAACACGCTTCTGCCACTAACGAGATAGTCGATAACCGTTCAATACTGAATGTTCGAATAGACCAAACATTCAAAACTCGTTTACCATTTCAAAACGCTATTCCAGCAGCAGCTATATGCTCTTCCGCTTTTGCCCGCGATGTATTTTCCCTGGATGATTCAATACCGATAGCTCGAATACATATCAAAAAACTGCAAAGCCATTTACAGCTTCTCCCTCAATCTCAATTCCGCGATATTACTCCAACTGCGCTAGTTGGCGGTACGTACAGTCGGCAACAAAATGTTCTGAATACTTTTAACCTACATTCCTAATGATCAGGATCAAGATCGCCGTTAATAACAATATATTTGATCTTAACTTATTATACTTTTAGAGCAGATTGTTAATTTATTATGTTATGGCGTTGTGTAGTAATCCGAGGTTAAAGACTAAATGTGACGTGTGATATAATTTGTGTTTAGCTAGTTCCTATAACCTCTTTAATTTGTGTTTAAATATTAAAATTGTGAAATAGTTAAAGCAGTTGGGTAGCTCGTCCCTTAAACAATCATAAAAGTATTAGACGTTTTTTTACGTTATTCTAGGCAAATAACATTCACAGAACAAAGAACAATTGTTAGGTTCTTTTTAAGTCACGATCCAACAAGGAACTATGAATTGTATCTAAGCAGATTTTAAATGCTTAACTACCCGAAAATATTAAATTTTAGGTAAAATTTGATTTAAACTTTGCATATTGGAGCAGGTATCGTGATAGTTATGATAAATTCAGCACATGCTTTTGAAATCAACTACAAAATTCCAGTAACCCAGATAAACAAAATGCGATAGATGGAGCGATTTATTTTAGGTTTACGAAGACGCAGTTTGTTACAGGAGCTATTTATTCTGTTTCCAACTGTATTTTCGCGGAAGCACACAGAACACATAACATTTATAAGGCATTTGGATTCAATTCGGAATCTCCATTCGGCTTGTAAATGTTTTGATACTAATTTCGTACGCGTTTCAAAGCAATTTCAGACTATTTTCGTAGCTTTACAAGTTATATACATGCATAATGTACCATTAACTGTATCGGTAATTATTAATTTCACGTTTGCACGATTGCATAGCATTACATTTAATTGTACATTGCGCAATTACGCAACCTGTAATAAATGTAAAGTAATGGATGATATTACCCTTTTCAACAAGGAATTTAAATATTATAAGACCAAGTTTCCATTGACCCAATTACTTTGAATTATTCACTCTATGCAATTTTCTCGGCCATCCCATTTCAACGGTTCAAAGAAAAACTTAGATATCTTTTGATTTGGAATGAGTAACTAGATCTCGTTCTTTGACGGGTTTTAATTGTACAAGCATTAAAACATTCGTGGCTAAGAGAATTCTACATTCAACGTGTAATAAATTAATTTTTAGTCTAGACATAAGATTTATTAAGAAACTAGCTGACTCGGCGCACTTCCCAAAAACAGAACTGGTCTGGACTTTGATTGATTGATTGATTTTCGGATTTAATATTTTCCTCTCAATGTTTCCAAATGTTCTTACCGTACAAACCTTCACTGGAAGATTACCAATATTTTAAAACCAAAATCAGTCAAATCGGTACAGCCGTTCTCCAGTTTTAGCGAGACTAACGAACAGCAATATTATTTTTTATATATAAGTAAGATAAGATAGAATTTGGCGAAGTAAATATGATTGCAGGTTTCTATTTCTATTTTTAAGAAGCATCCGTATTTAAAGGTGAGCGGAATAAATATATACTGTCTATCACTTCGTCCCATGTTGGTCTGGCACTTAAAAATAATGTGCCAACTGTCTTTCTTGATTAGCATGTCGTAAAAGGCGACTAATGGTATATGGGGTTTCTGGTATGTGATTGTGTAGGCGACGAGCTAGCCACTTGTCACTACTCTTTCACAATTTTCCATCTAATCCAGCCCAGTTTTGTTTTTGGCTGAATGTAGTTAAGGGGGCCTGCTGCCCCCTTCAGGGATTATAGGCGTGATGTTATGTACGTATTCCTTCGTTTCCATACGTCTGTGGCTTTTTTTGTGAACTTGATTGTAATCGATGTATGATATAAGGATGGAATGTAAGGAAGGATGATATGAGGCTGAAAGATACTTTATCATTAGATTAACTAAATATTAATATAAATAATATATTGGTACAAGGTTAAAGTGAATGTACCTAAACAAAATTATTACTGAACTTTTGGAGGGAGAACTATCCAGGAAATATCGGACCATTTGACTGGCCCGTTGGTCGAGTAGTCAGAGACCCTGGCCACAAAACCGAGGGTTGTGGGTTTGAATCCCGCTAGGGGCAAATGTTTCGAGTGATGCACATGGACATTTGCACTTGAGTCATGGATGTTTATAAACGTATTTAGGTATGTCTATTTGTTCACCTAGTATCCATAGCACAAGCATATGCTTAGTTTGGAACTAGGGAATTAGTGTGTCAGTCTGGCGAATTTATTTATATTTATTTATTTATTTTGCTGCCAAAGGGTCAAATATTTTTTTTCGGCTTGTTACCTTGAATTCGATCAAACGTTTGCCACTTAGTTACAAGTATCAAGGCATTTTTTTAAATAAAATTGTGGTTTTTCTCATATTCGTACATATTATTGATTAAACCTTTCTATCACACAGAATCAGATTATAATTATAGGTATTGTAATAATGTCCTCCTAACCGATATCGGTTACGGCGGTCTTAACAAGGTTATAGTAGATCGGATTATAATTTTTTGCTTAATACCATTTTCAACAATGAATGAATTAATTTATTTATAATTAATTTAGAGGTATGAGAAAACTCGATTAAAATGTTCGTTGCTTTATTTAAAAATACTTTCTTGAAAATACTCGTAATAGGAGCCAATTGAAAGATGGTCAAAATAACCTTGGTGCAAAGACATGGAGGAAATAGACCTCACATTTTCAAAGGTTTAAAAAGCAAAGCAATTCAGACATAAAAGCAAAAACGTCGGAGACCCCGATGTCGATTAGGACGACACACTTAACATCGATATCCGTATTTTGTGAGATTCGAGTGTCCTCAGATCCTTCAAGGCCAAACCCAACAAAACCGTGTTTGCTTTTCAAATATGAGCCTTATATTTTGGAAAATAAGACCGTAAGAGTTTCGGGGTTAATATGTAGAATGCACAGCGCCACAGTATAGTTTAAAAGGCCAAAGAATTCACGTTGATAGTAACTACATTCGTATTAAGTTGAAATTCCAAAGCATGTCAAAGAATGCTTGATAAAGAACCAGCACGAAGTTAAATAAACTATTTGGGGAGCATAATATATCAAAAACACATTTGAAGCGAGAAACGAGTACGCTAGCCAAGTGGAAACTTTCCCTCCATTCAAATTCAAACTATTCGTGGTTTTGAGGAAACTAAACTTCATGCATTTGAAATGTGTTAAGTCTTTACTCTACTTTAAATATTTTTGCATATTTCAGCAATAACTTTTACATTCACTCCCAGAAAATCTATGCAGAACGATGATACCTACGTAAGGAATATATTTTCTTAATTAGAATACTTACAACCATAACATCACGCCCATTATCCCCGAAGGGGTAGGCAGAGTCAAAGGGGCAGCATGCTCCTTTAACCAAATTCAGCCAAAAAGAAAGCCGGACTGGGTTAGATGGAAAATTAGAATAAAATTAGAATACTTACATTAATGAAAGTACTTTTTGAACTAATTAGCAGAAGCAAGAAGACATGTTTTATTTAAGATTTATTTTAAAAGTCTCATTGCTGATTTTTATATCTTAAATGTAATTGTTGCAATCATGTTAAACTAACAAGATATAACATTAATAGTTAAAAACCTACAGTAACGTTTTCTTGAAACATTATTTCATCCTTAAAATTGTATAGATTTTTACAAAAACGTGTTAATACAAGGTGTGCTCTTAAAAAATAGGGAAAAGCCCAATATAACTTCATCCAAATCAGTCAAGTCAAATAAAGTCATATAATATTATGTACTGCAACTACACATATGTTTATATACAACCCGATAAATTTTCTATTGTGCTCTCAAATACTCCGTCTTTTGTCCGGAGTTGATTTACTGCTCTTTCACTCAACGACCCAAGTCAAGCAACAGTTGAGATGCGTACGGGGTCTGCGCGGGGCGCGGGGCAAAATCAATAGACCAGGCCCGGCCGGCCCCGCCCCCGCCAAAACATCCCACTGTTGATGTGTGGTTTTTTATATTACGTGACCTCTTGAAGGGTTAAAAACGAAGTAGTGAAACGCTTGGCGTAATAGATAAAAGGGGCTTAGCGGTTGTGTAAGGATAAGTTGCCAGGTCGTATAGGCCGTTCGTAGTGGACCTCATATATTGTATCGCTGTGTGATCTAAGTTGACCCACTATCGAAGTACAAGATCAAAATGAATGTTTCGATTTCGATTTACTGTTTAGTTTTTAGTCTTGTAATATGTACTATTTTTTTGAAGTTCATCTCAAAGGGTAACTAGTGATTTGAGTTTGAACGTGTTTACATAAATATAAATGTAAATTAGGAAAATACAGAGGTTCCACGCTCGAATTCATCATTAAATTTTAACACGAGATAGTCCGACCATGTCCCGATAGATCGTAAATTTTCCCGTTAATTTTATCAACCATCACACATTTAAACGTCACCACCAAACCACCCATTCGGCCAACGTATCATTACAGTTCGTTCAGCCCACATCACAAGCACCGGTGCACACATTTTCGCACAATTAACCATCCCTAATTTGTCACAATTATTCTCTCATTACCCAGTAATGTTTATCTTGCGTAGACCAACATTAATGCATTTACGTTAGATGTTAAAATAACTACAGGTGGATGTTGAGTAAACAACGTTTACGGCAAATTTCCTTTGGTAAACTTTCCTTTCAATAAGTAATGAAATGTCATTGAGTGAAAGAAACAAGACAAAAACTTTGAAGGGAAAATGTCGCTTCTCATGGGAGAAACTGTTCATTAAAATACTGCCCACGAAAATACGAGCTTTTAAAAGGTAAATGTTTGCTTAGCGGTGAAGGAAAATGTCAGTATGAACAAATTGTTATTAAATAACATTTTTCATCTCAGCTCACACTTACTTGCAGGTTTGGGATCTATTTTTAGAATTACTAAATTGGTTTGGTAATATGTCGACATCTTCGCTTCACAACTAAAGGTTTTCAGGACCCTTAAAATTTATGTCAAATCTCAGATCTCTACAATACGATTACTCTGTACCTGAAGTAAGATAAGTACTAGGCATATCACATTTGGTTTACATATTCGTAACTATTTTAATATTCTTCATAATGCGTCACTAACTAGCAAAACATGGCCGCTCGTAGCCGTAGCACTCGTAGCACATGTAGTAGGATATTTCTTAACCTAGCATAATTACATTCGCTACAGATGGTAAGTACGTAGCTACGCCGTTGCTACGAAGCGGCTCCGTAGTTTGTATCTAGAGCGTAATGGGGTATAACATTGTAACGCTCTTTCTAACTGCGCAGTGGGATTTCGGTACTCATCACAACACTTCCTGTATTACTTTGAACTGGGTCAAATACAAATGAAGTTTTAATTATAGTCCTTCAAACAACTTTAAGGACATGTGTATGTAAATCACCCATAAATATTGCATCGATAAAAACAGTTTTAATTATAAAGAGTATATATTTATCATTCTTAATCTAGTCATTTTGGTGATTTGTTTTAGATTATCATAAGATTAGGCTACATTAGTGTAATCGAGGACTCCCAATAATTCGTGGTATTTAGTTATAAACGTATGTACATAACATAACAACACGCCCATAATCCCCGAAGGGGCAGGCAGAGTCAAAGGGCAACAGGCCCCTTTAACCACATTCAGCCAAATAAACGTATGTATATTTTTTTAATGGTATGATAACATTTAAATGTTTGCTCAGGTTAATAATGTTAACATTTAAAAGGTTACTGAGAGTACCTAAGATTTTCATGAACAGCTGTACGTTTGTTATAATTAATTATGTATAAAGTTTCTACTCGGCAACTAGGCTAGACTGAAATGTTTTTATACAACAATGAATGCTTATACTTAGTACGTCTAACGGTACTTTCTTACATTTTCATTTAATATTTTTATAGCTAGAAAAGCAATGCAACTTTTTGTGATGTTAACAAACATGGGTCACAATTTCAAAAAAAAATGTGTGAAAGTGACAGATTGTTTATTGAAATTTGTATTGCTTTATATTCCAAGATGACTTACGCATAAGAAAGCTAAAGAAAGGTATCAAAATTGAGAGACTAGGACGTTGTCAGGTTGTTATTGTCAGATATCGACGTGACTCCCGTCAGAGGGTACTCTAAGGAGGACGAAGAAACTACAATGATCACCATATACTGTTTTAATTTTTTGTCTGTTTATACCTCGTCATACTATCTGCTCGATCTTACCTTTGCTGGCTAAATTGCATATTGTTATAGCAGCATCCTTGTTCAATTTATGATTGTACATACCATCACACCCGCAATCCCCGAAGGGGTAGGCAGAGTCAAAGCAGCAGTGAGCTTCTTAAAATCACATATAGCCAAAAATAAAGTCAAGTTGGCTTAGACGGAATATTGTGAAAAGGTAGTGACAAGTAGTTAACTCGTCGCCTACTCGTACCCTCGTACTCGTACTACCCTACGTACTCCCAAACCAACATAACGAACTAATAATAAGCTTATGTAGAACCTACGCTATCTATCGCGATCAGGGACCGTATAACCGGTTCTGTTTTCAAATAATCTGAACACATTTGGATGCGCATAGCACGAATGACTTTGGCCAATGGGAAGCTGGATTGTATGTTTCGCATCCTTTACATATTTTAGTAGAGGTTAGAGCGAGAATTTGTTTCTTCGTATTTTTGGATATAGGGAAAATATGAAAGTCGCCTCAAAATGATCTATGATTTTTGACTGGCTCGATGGCGCATTCGGTAGTAACCCTTGCCCCATGCGCCAAGAGTTGTGGGTTCGATCCCCATCCAGGACAAACATTCGTGTGATGAGTACTTGTGTTTGTTCTGTGTCTGGGTGTTAATATCCAATATATAAGTAGATAATTGTAATACCACCGTTGATTCTGATATCCGTAACACAAGTTCTTTAGCTACTTAGCTTGGAGTCAGATCAATGTATGTGATGTTGTTGGATATTTATTTATTTCATTTTTATATTTAGTACATATTTTCTAGCGTTTTTATATTTTTTTTAATCTAAACCGGTAGTAAGCCACTTTTTTTATAAGTTGTCCTTATTCAAATTTTAATCGCTCTATTGTTAAGTGTTCATAATAATATTGGTTTTACAGTATAAAGCTCAATTTAAATCGTTTGTTATCTTAAATCGTCTCCAAAACAAACTACTGTTGGATTTCTAAACAGCTTTTTCACAAAAAATCCAGAAAAATACCTAAAAAAAGCCAAACGCTCCGTTATTGATTACCTAACCCGTCCGGGAATTTACATAAATAACGTATTCCCGGTGTGTAACCACATCGACCGCATCCGATTTAAATAATTCAATTGCCGGTTTTAGCAAACCGTTCATTAACTGTTTCTCTCAAATGTCATTGATTCGTAGTTTCCATATTATCTACGTCTCCGCTCAATAGGCTTACGATAAATAAATGGACGCTATAATGCTGACCTTTATAAAAAGAGAGAAACACACACTTTATATTTTTATTGTTGTGAAAGCAATTAGGGTTAAATTGCAATCGCTTTTCGATTTTCGTTTGTAATATAATTAATCTTTGTCCCATGTTGGTCTGGGACTTGGCCCATGTTGATCTGGGTTAAAAAAAAAGATTGTGCCAACTGTGGTTCTTGCTTAGCATGTCGTAAAAGGCGACTAATGGTTTACGGGCTTTTGGGTATGTGACTGAGTAGGCGACGAGCTAGCCACTTGTCACTCCTTTTTCACAGCTTGCCATCCAACCCAGCCCACTGTCCCATGTTGGTTTGGGACTTTAAAAGAATATGCCAACTGTGGTTCTTGCCTAGCATGTCGTAAAAGGCGACTAATCGTATATCGGGTTTTGGTTGTGTGATTGTGCAGGCGACAGGTTAGCCGCTTGTCACTGCTTTTTCATAATTTTCCATCTAACCCAGCCCGACTTTATTTTTAGCTGAATGTGGTTGAAGGGGCATGCTGCCCCTTTGACTCTGCCTACCCTTTCGGGGATTATGGGCGTGTTATGTATGTATGTAATCTATAGTATAAAATGAATCTAAATGTGTTTATAAGCGCAAATCTCGAGACCAGCTGAATAAATTTCGCTAATTCTTTTTGAGTTGTGTTTGTTATTATAAGGTAAATGAAGGTTTTTATGTAAGAAAAAATAAAAAAGTTGCACGGAAAAAAAAGGGTAGGTATTGAAAATCCGAGAACGGGGCGTTACGAAGTGCGCCGGATCAGCTAGTTTAAAATAAAAAAAAACAACAATTTTCAATATATTGCATATCTTACCTACTGGTTATCTTTACTATGGCACAGGAAGAAATTAAATTGTAGAGCATCATCTAGCTTAGTATATATATAAAATAACTTTTATTGGCATAATAGGACATTACAATATAGGTATCGCAAAATATTAAAAATAGCAACAAAAAATCACACGATCACACTATTTGGCGTTATCGTTCCAATTGTTGTTACATCAACACACAACCCTTTAAGCCTCACCAATATTATGTAATCCGTTATCAAAATCAAAGGGTAACCGAAATATTCTCAGGTAGTTGCACCGGATCAGTCAGTACGCGAATGAAACCGCCTATAATATTTATTCGTCGCTGTTTTGTTTGCAAAGAAACACCGAAATAGGATTACCTCGTACGTCGGCCGGAAGCGGGCTTCGGCCAGACCCGGGATAGGCATAAATAATTCAGCCAGCTGCCTTACACCAGGCACTAACTTTGAACCGGATCGATCGGTCCGCGCCGCGTAACGATCGAATTATGGCGATTGTTATGTTTTAAAGTATGTATATTAAGAAGGGGTGGTGGTAGCTCAACGGTAAGGACATTTTCCTCTTAACCGAGGGGTGCAGGTTCAAACCCGTACATACCTCTGAATTTTTCAAATCAATGTATGTATACCACTAGCTCAGCGGTGAGGGAAAACATCATGGTGAAACCTATACATTACAGTGTTACCATGATCCAAATTATCTGGTTATCTAAGGGTCACGGAGGTCAGATCGGCAGTCGCTTTAATATAATTACCAGACTTGCTAAATCCTGGATCATGGTCTAAGCGGACCGAGATATAACTCTAGGAAGACGAATAACAAGTGGTTAGTTTGTCGCCTACATAATCACAAACCATTAGCCGCCGTTTACTATTTGATATCTACTATGAAGATTGCTTCTCAAATACCAACTCTGAAATTTATTATCAATTAGCTTCTCTCGCGAGCAAGAATACGGTGAAATTTATTACATTGTGCGGCTTCCTTCAAGATCAAAGAAGTACAACTTCTGTATAGGTAATATATTCTGAAAAGCAATCTAGATGCTCTGGAGCGATTGTGGCACAGAGGTGCAAGTAGGTTTTATTCTAGAGAATAGCTGCGGTTTTGAATAATAATGTATTGAATAAATAATGGGCTAGTGAAATTTTAACAAAATTTTAACTTTTGTAAGTCGTATGAGAGCAATTTGTTTTTGTAGATAGAACATTTAAGTTAATAATATTGTGATAAATTAAAACTTTACGTATTTATGTTAATTTGGGTTAAACCACTAAGTTTTCGCAATAAATAAACGATTCGTGAAATATTCAATAAAGCTAACCTTATAAATTGGTGTGTTATGTTAAACTGCAATTAAAAAAACAATAATTATGAATCGTATTTTTACATTTTATTATATTGGACCGTTATGTGTTAAACAAAAAATAAAGTTTTGGCATTGGGTCAAATAGAAAATACATATAATTTTATGATTCAGTAATTTATCAACACATACGAGTATATTATGCAGTAAAGTCTTAAGCCAGAAGGCCCAGCTCTCTATACACAATGCGGTGCTGTTTCCTACGCTAACATGAAAGCGAGAGTTGGGTATGGCAGAAAGAGCATGAAAGTAGAATAAACGCGGTCGAGATGCGTGCGCTGCGGAAAATTTGCGGTGTATCACTCACAGACTGAGTTCGAAATGATGATGTAAGAGAGAGAGTCGGTTTGAAAGACAGTGGTGGAGTCAAGGTACGAAGAGGCATGCTCCGGTGGTTCGGACATGTATAAAGAGTGGATGATGAAAGATTGACTAAACAGTGCGAAATTGGAAGGATGTAGGAGCCACGAAAGGCCCAGGCTCACCTACTACGACCAGATAGGTCGTGTATTAACAGAAGGTGATGCTAGGAGTCATAAAAACCGTAGAGATTGTATGAAAAGGATCATGAATGTTGAAGAGGCGAGTGAGATGTGTAAGGATCGTGCCATATGGCGTTCGGTTATCTGCCTACCTCGCTAGAGAAGTGGCGTGAAGTTTAGTTAGTATATTATGCATTTCACTGTGTATATGAACGTCATTTAAAATGATCAACAGTATGTCTAGCATGGAGTGGTACATTTTTCAAATTCATTTCAAAAACCATTCGTACCGTTACAAAACTCTTGATACAAACATTTACTCAGCAATATAAGAAATATCAACATTTAGCTATCATTAACACGGATTCAGTGGAATGTCGTTATAACGAGTCCCCTTAAAACAGGATAAAAGAGGACGGTCCCGCAATTTCAGCTCGTTGCGAAAAATCTCTCATGTTTTCAGGCGTTTATTTCGCACAATATTATGCATTGTGTATATGTTGTTTGTACAGTACGAACGTGAACGAACGTGTTTAATGAAACCAGCCAGTCTGCTTGAGCACTAGATCCGCCCTAAGGTTTTTTCGCGAATTGTTTTAATCAAATAAAAGAAAAACATTGTTTCGCAAGGACATGTGACGAAGTAAACTTGAATACAAGGTTTTTGTTGTTTTCCTTGGAAAGTAATAAATGTTATACAATAATTTTAAATTAAAAGTATTTTATATGAATACATTTAGGATGTTCTACATAGATATGTATTAGTGGTCTTGAATACGATGTACTACGTGTATTGACAATGAAATTCAAATGCTCCTAATTTTGTTCTGGAATCGGGATGTTCTACTTTCTAAGTTTTATGGCACAACCAAGTTTATCCAACAGTATCTCTATTTTGTATATCACGACACGAAATTCTCGTCAAGCAAAACAAACGCCTGTAATATCTTTAAAGAGCTTTTACTCGGTACGTTAGCTGATTTCAACTGTTCAAAAGTTTCTGAAGATTTTTCCTGTTAATATTATTAATTTTCTCGAGCGAGCTTAAAGTTTTCTCGTTGAGGTAAATGAGATTAGACGCGTCATCTCCTCTGATAGTTGGTAAAGGCAGCTTCGCTAGTCAAGCTAAGAACTTAGATTTGAATATAGGGATGGTATTGACTTTAGGACGTTAATGGAAATGTTTTTTCTTTATGATAGGTAATAAGAGTTAACGAGACGCAACTTTAATACGAATATGATAGACCGATTTTCTGAACAGCGACTTAATTTAGGAAGCCCCCATTATTTCAGTAGTATCTTCCAAGATACGGTCTTGTCATAATATGAATTTGAATTTTTTCATCTTTAAAATTGTCGTTTATTCGTCATGTAAATTGAGAATAAAATAAATAGCCAGTGATTTATTCTAGACACAAATAATAACTATTACATGTATAAATAATTGGAAAATATTGTACTAACCTTAGTATAGAGTAATTATGGTATTAATTATATGTTATTATGGTATTAATTATATGTAATTATGGTATTAATTTTATACCTATATAATTAATACCATAATTACACCCTATAAATTTCGTTACCTGATACTTTATATCGTAAAGTCAAAATGAAGCCAAAAATAAAGCATAATCATAGAATGATTTGCGGTCCCCGATAATCAAATAAGGTTTAATGAATATCATTATCTGATCGCCTGAGTGTCATGTGGTCTGTTATTTGTTGTCCCGAATTGCCAATAATTAAGTTATCCCGATAGTGCCATCTAAATGTGGGTCGAGGGTGAATAAACTTTTGTTGGAAAACTTCTATTATTTTAATACTTAGTTATATATAGATAGCGTCAGGTTAATAAACTATGGTTCTTAAATTATACTGAAACAAATGCAACTGCATTGGTGCTATTGGTTGTAAGTTAGCTACTGTTTTCTTTGTTATTTGCATCAAACAGACATAATAAAATAACGTAATTTAGCAATTACTTATATTTTTCCCGTATTGACTCTACCCCTTTGGGGATGACGGGCTTGATGTTATAGATGCATGTATTCTCATGAGGTGTCACAGGAATACTTTACGTCCATACATAACAGTACTGTTATATAAAAATAAATAGTGACTGGCCATTCTGGATAAAAAGGACATTAAAATAAAACAATATAGAGACTCTGATCTTGATTATAACTTAACATGGTATGATAATTTCACATATATGACCAAAGTTAAAGTGGAACATACTCGAGCTAGACCAACTAGATACATATAATATATATATATATACATATGAACGGCGAGTTGAGAGCACTTTCAAAGGCTGCCAAGTGCAAACAGTGTCGGTATAGGATTTCCAAGGGATAAACAAATCTTTTCAGTAGGCTAACATTCTCCAGTACGGAGACAGTTAAACGTGTGAGTTGCATTTATTTTTGTTTCAAACCTACGTAGGTATATTATTTTGTTATAGTATTTATAATTTAAAAATGGTTCGCTGAATGTGTTGCTAAGCGCAAATCTCGAGAACAGCTGAACCGGTTTCGCTAATTGTTTTTTAGTTGTGTTCGTTATTATCAGGTGAAAATTCTTTAGATAGAAAAAAAAAAAAAAATTGCACGGAAAAAAAATGGGTTTTGAAAATCCGAGATCGGGGCGTTACGTTAGTCGTAAATATATTTACATTTAGATTGAGTTTTTATCAGGTTTACTCATGATTCAGGGAGATAGATACCACTATTTGTCTCAACAGATGCATTCATAATTGTATTATAACTTTTTCTAAAATAGAGTTATTTTCATATTTTTTTTAAAAATTTGTGGCTTCTAATTTTCTAGATAAAACATTTTTTTTATATAAAAATCGTTTCAAATAATCTGAGCAAGATAAGCCCAGTCCCGTAAATTTAACTTGAAATTATCACGTTTACATAAAATTGTCTACAATCGAAAACCACCTGACTACTAAAGTAACGTATGTGGGTAGAATTTAAAGAACCTATTGTTAGCAGCTGTTTTAATTTTATCGGGAAAAGTAATTAAAAATCATCCCCTCCCAAAAAACTTGTATAAACACCTAAAGGAATGAATGCAGTGAACTCTGGAATTTCACATGTTCCATGTTTCAAAATAACGCCGAAATGCACAGGAAGGGTAATTTTTTTTTTATTTCGACAAACGTGTGGAAACGGTTATATAACTTGACAGTTGTTTGTATGTGGGCTTTGAAATTAGATTTGTGGAGAAATCGGGATACGATCTTGATGTCAATAATAGTACTACTGTAGTGACACTCCTGTTACTACGTGTCACTACTACTACAAGAATAGAATAGAAAAGCATTACTTAACAGACACAAGGCATATAGATAAAAAAAAAAAAGAAAAGTCTACAAAAATAGCTTAAGTCGAGATTTACCTGATGGTCAGGTCACGATGCTAGTTTTCGGCGGTTTCCTGGTTTACTCTGCGCATCCGTCCCCATTTCATGGTACCCAACTAGTGAGACGTGATAATGTCGATAGGAAGCGGATGCTTGATGGAGAGTTATAGATATAGATAGATGTAGAGGCGCCCATGGTATGATAAAAAAAGAGAAAATAGAAGACAGAACAAAAATTCAGAAAAATAAAAAAAAAATTACAAAGATAACATTTTAAAATTTTGAAGAAACATGTCACTGGAAACTTTAATGTCACTTATATATACAATATCTACTTTTGGTTTAAAAGCATGTCAGACCAATCTCTTGATCTCAAAGGATTTGAAAAACTAAACACATTACATAGCGAGCAGATTTTAGTTTTACTTAAATCGAATTGAATTTTACCTCTTGACATTTAAATTTATGAAAATCGTAGGCAGAGCGAATTTTGTTGATGCCTTTTGAACTGGGTTATTAAAATAACATTGGATGAATGTACGATTCGAAGAAAAGATAAAAGCTGTCAAAACCAAATGTCTGTGGATGAGGCGGTAAAAGATCTGAAAGATGTTTTGATAAAGGTACCTATTATAATTATCATGCCTGAGTTTTGGTTGCGTACCGAAATGATAAAGAGCTGGAGCGGTGGTAGCTCAATGCACGCAACGGCACGCGCCTCATAACCGAGGGTTGCAGGTGCAAACCCGAGCACCTAACTATGGATTTTTCAAATCTGTGTACGTACCTATTTATACCACTAGCTCAGCGGTGAGGGAAAACATCGTGTTGAAACCTGCAAAATCAAACAACTTTCGATTTGTAACCATGACCCAAAAATAAATAGTTTACCTATCTTAGGGTTATGAAGGTCAGATCGGCAGTCGCTTCTATGTAATTACCAGAACCCGTCTAAGCATGGGACATAACTCTAGGAAGATGACAATAACCGAAATAGTAACTCCCGGGGGCCCTTAAGTAGGGGGTCCCTGATCCGGCCAAAGATGGTAGTGGCCGGGGTGTACCCACTAAACTCCGCGGTACCACTCATCGCCTGAGTGGATGTGTTTACAGGAATCTCGGCACAGCCTTCGCTGCCGTAAACATCACCGGCGACTGGCCCGCCCTACACGGCGAACTACAGCATTACCTAAATAATTTACACTATATGTTTAATGGGCTATAGGTTAGGCGAAACAAAGCTAAATTATACAATGCACAAATAAAATAATTTTAAATTCCTTTTCCGGACGTTACTATTTAAGATCTTAATCTTATTTTAGTACGTACTCACGTAGGTACTTCCATTTATACCTTTTATACTTCATTGCTTGATGCAGCAGTTTTACGTTCCAGATAAGATTGTATGCGCACAGAAACAGTCATAAATGTGCTGTGAGAGTTTACGCTGCTATTTGAGTTAATTTCTCTGAATCGCATTTTCTTAAGCGTAGAATAATTGTCGGTGGTGCTAAAAACGTTCGTTGCATATAAATGTGTTCAGAAAGTCACATTGTATTTCTACTATCATTCCTTAAATTTATCACTTATTGGTTGATTGCTAAATTAGGAAATGTTTGCAAGACTAAGGTGAATAAATGATCAAAATTATGGTATTACTGAAACTGTACACGACGTCACGCCAAAGAATATACTGCCAGTTAAAATCGCTATAAAGTTTTTTTTCCTAGTTCTTTTCTAGTTAGGATCTGCTTTCACCATGATATTAGATAAAGTGGTTGTGATTATCACAACATTATATCACATCTACACCGTCTTATCCTTAAAATTATTGTAACTGATACGGAGAATTCGATAATTGTTGCGCATTCTGAGAAATCACCATATACCATGCGTTTATTGATTACTCAAACTTACTTTATTGTTACTTTACTGTAACACTGGCAAATCAGTTGTATTATTTTTAATTGGATTATTGGGAAATTAATATTTTGATTGACTACCGTCTTACCAAAAACTTAGATTCTACTCAACTAGACAATATACTCTTAAGTAACACAGTGGTAAATCAGGCCACGAGTGTATATAAATGATACTCAATTTGAAATCAACGGAACTATCACTTCCTCAAGCAATTAATGTAATCACGAAGGTATTTACGGCACAGTCTCAACCATTAGCCATTGAGAATTCTCTGTGTGGTTTAGCCAGCAGGGTGGAATCTAATTGCAGACTCTGCAGAAATTATACGGAGCTTAAGCGCTTTCAAACTGAAAAATAAAACGGAGTGTTAAGTTGATTGTGGAATTTAGGACGCTTATACGTCAATGAAGTAACGAAAACTTTTATCTCTTAATTAATTTATTTAATTATTTTCGTTAATTAAGAAAACGTGAATTATAACATCATAATATTACACGTAATATAGAACACCGGTAATGTAATTTATGGCTGTGTACTGTTTGTTTCACGTCGCTCGTAAATTATTAATCCCATTTTACGGGACTTTAGAGTTTTATGATCATAGCTCCCAGATGCGAACTTGTTTTATCTCGTGTTTCTCAAAGCCATATTTTTAACGAATCCCCTCGTTGCCATTTTACAATCATCTGTCATCAGATTATGCAATATGAATATCTATATAAATAAAACAAAGTCGTGTTTGTTACACTACTTATAAGTCGACAACGGCTGAACCGATTTACGTTGTTTTTGATTTGTTGGATTTGTCTTCGTCCAGAATAACAGAATGAAAAATTGACGATAAAACAAAATAAAAGCAAAAGTATTTTCTCATATAAAACGGTGGGATTCGTATCTGTCAATGTTAAATGTCAATCGACAAATCAATGTCAATTTTCATTTACTGGGCGATACGAAGTTCGCCGGGACAGCTAGTGCTTAATAAAATAAATAGTTACGTTAACAATGAAACAATTTTAGAATATTTCAAAGACTATTTCTTTCCTTTTTATTAGGATAACAAGCTTCTAACAAGTTCGACCATATTCATTTATAGATATTTATTAGCATTAAGGGACAATATAGGCTTCTGTATTATAACTAATAGCAAATCATATCTAATATTGAACATTTGACAGTCAAATAATAATAACTACTCGTCCATACTATCAATATCAACCAAGGGCTTCTTTAAAAGTCAAATTTAATTTCTCAAATAAGTATGCCATCTGATATCTTGTTTATGTGAGAAACACAACTTATCATAAACAAATTGTCACAAGGACTGAGATATTGTATTATATCTAATGCGAAAAATATTTTTTGTTGTCCTTTAACGCAATATTTTTTATATATACTCTCAGAGGAAATTTCACTTTTTATCAGTAAAACGATTAGTTTAGATCTTCCCCAGCGGCTAGGAAAGCTTCCAGATGTTTCAAAAGATTATTTTAACGTGACACACTATTTGATCAAACATTTTGATAAGATAAAATGGAATTTTGTGTGTAGAATAAGAACAAGGTGCTTTTTGTTGGAAGCTATTATAAGACAATAGCTTTAATAGTCTCTGTGATCGTTAAATGTTCTATGAAAATTTTTCTAATAACCTTTTCATGTTCATGTTCAGAATAAATGTTCGCAAATTGTAAATTTTTACGTTTTAAAATTACGAATATTGAATTTAAATAAATAAAAAATTAATTTTAGGGTTCCGTACCTAAAGAGTAAAACGGGACCCTATTACTGAGACTCCGCTGTCCGTCCGTCCGTCTGTCACCAGGATGTATCTCATAAACCGTGATAGTTAGACAGTTGAAATTTTCTCAGATTATGTAGGTATTTCTGTTGCCACTATAACTAAAAAACAGAATAAAATAAATATTTAAGGGGGCTCCCATACAATAGACATGTATTTTTTTGCCGTTTTAAAGACCATGGTACGGCACCCTTCGCGTGCGAGTCCGACTCGCCCTTAGCCGGTTTTATAATAACATTGGCTTCCATCATAAACATATTAACTTTCAAATTAAGTAGTATGTTATGCAGAATTTGTTTGTTAAATAATATTGCATTCAATTTTACGTTAAATATATGAATAAAATCCCATAATAGCAATTATATATAACAATATACATATAGTATTACTATCACCCTCATCACCTAAAAGATCAGCATGATTAATTTAACATGTAATTTTTAGCTCGATCTGAATGTAATGTTTAAAGACCTTTTTAACCCGTGTCCGAACCTACACAAATACACCAAGATCCCTTGCCGGCCTCCAGACAGCCATTAAGTCTTAGTTTCTTCCTGCGCTGGCGGAGAGAGCCAAGACAAGTTGTACTGGAACTTGGCAAGTCAAAGTAAACGTTTGCGAGCCCATCCGGGGCCGGAACACCTTTGTGCGACGTTTTAAATGTGTTTTGCATTACAATTTCAAAGTTCAACTTTGCCTCTTTAATACTAAGTTTGTTGAGTACAATCTATTGCTACTGTTGTTAGTCTTTTTGTAGATTTTTATTAAACGGTTCTTTTAGAACATGGGATTTGATGTAATGAGTCGGAGTAGGAATCGATCGAGGTTTTTGGTGATCGAAATTAAGTACGTGATCTCTGCCTACCCCCATTGGAAAAAGGCGTGACATTATGTATGTATGTATGTAAAATTAAGCCACGGTTTGTTTAGTATCTAGTGCAGTAGTAAAGCATTCTAAGGATTAATTTCACAAGCATATGTAATTTTGTTGTGATGTGAGTGTCAGAGAATACATCGTCATATATGATGAAAATTATGGTATTTGTTGCTTGTAACTGTCCATACTGATCCGTTTTGTTAACTTTAAGATAAAATGATATTTAACAGGCGATAAATCATGTTGGACAGAAGATACCGATCTCAAACTCATTATTAGAGAGATACATCACCAATTACTTTAGCACGAAATCCGTAAATTGCTTATCGATTGTGAAGTGGATCGTCAAATCTGAATAAAATCAGCGAGATGAATTATTTTAAAGTGAATTGCGGTTTTATTGCGTCACGCATCCCGTGGGAGCGTAAAGCGGCTCCCATCAAGGCTTCATTAATCTTGATCGTAAAGACGCAGGTTACGATCCGTCACGAGCATCAAACTCCATTCTTTTAAGTATTTTTACGAGGCCAAAATAGAAGAGGATTTATTATAGCGTAGATGCAGTTGTTAAAATTCTATGGGCTATTAAAATGTGCGATGTAATTTGCATGATATATTGTTTGCTTGTTTTTACAGTCTCCTGCGTCAGGTGTGATGTGCAAATTTTACTGTTTAAACACATATTTGCTGTGGAAACTGCCGCGTGAAAAATTTTGATTCGTTGTTGCTGTTTTGTATTCAAAATAGCGGACGGCTTAGTGATAAATCATGTTTTGAAAATTTAGCCTTAACATGCCAAATGATTTACTGATTTCCATCTCCTTCAACTGTTTTCTTTTCCTTCCATTTCATTGCTATTCTTTATGT
The DNA here is from genome assembly GCA_951394215.1 of Glyphodes perspectalis. NCBI lineage: Eukaryota > Metazoa > Arthropoda > Insecta > Lepidoptera > Crambidae > Glyphodes > Glyphodes perspectalis. Next base: position 10,066,603 of record OX596215.1, read on the forward strand.
GTTTAAAGAGATTCTTCCCGCGAATTTTGTTTTAACACATTTGTGCGGGCTCATTAATTCTTCCCTGAATAAATCAGTCTTTGCTTTAATCCAGGTTACGGTCCTACAAGCTTATAAACTAAACGAATACATTATATCTATGTATACCTTACACGTTATTTAGGTTAGGTCAAAGGGCCCTTTCTACCTAACTTTGCGTCACAGACTTCGTCAATTAGGAGTTTAAACCAATTATCCCCTACATTTGAGCAAAAATGAACTTTTCAGAACAAATTTAGATGTTGGGAGCTGCGAATCACTACCGGCTTCATTCGTAGCTTTTTGAATTTGTTTTTAGTTTACTCTCCAATTTTTTCGGTTAATTCAGAAACCACTGGAAATTGGGAAATACATTCATACATACAAGCATAACTTCACGGGGTAGATAGAGTCGAAGCGGCAGCAGTTCCCTTTAACCACATTCAGCCAAAAATAAAACTGAGCTGGGCTAGATGGCAATTGGGAAATAATCTTGTAAAATGGCCAGTCTTTATTTAGGGTTTGACATTGCTGTTTAGTTATTCTTAGCACCATATACTTCGGATTTATCGTTATAATCGATACGAGTATATCTTTGTGCTCGACTTGCGCAAGAATTTAATATTAAACAGCATTTGACACCAAGAATCTTAAGTAAGATTGTACGGTAGCGTGCGATGCAAAATCGTATATATTTTTAATATAAACTTCACATCTGCAGCACAGTTTCTGGAGTTCTGGAATCCATTCGTACTCGTAAACCGTGAATGTGTCACGTTCACCCCCCCCCCCCTCCCAACCATCTCCTTGAAAGGTGCATTCAGAGCTCTTTTAGGTTTTCTAGAAGCAGTTATGCGTAAAACTGAAATATTTTGGCATAAATTTGGTTGTACTTACGTAAGCCCGTATGTAATTGCTTAATGTTAATGCCTTAGTAGCATTTTTAGGTAAGGAAAAAGATCGTAATAAATTTTGGACATTCAGATATATGTCCCTGTGTAAACGAAATATTTTGTTGTAGTTATGGTTTATGTATGTAATAGTATAAAACCATACAATAGTAAACTAATTTGAAAAAAAAGAATAGTTTGTAATTACAAAGCAAATGATTTTTTTATTATTTTCTGACTAACCAAAACTTAAATTTTTACCACTTTGACAGATATACCAAAAAAGAAGTCCGATAAATTCATTGAATGAACAAGTATTCAACATTGACCGAACCAGGCTTATTTATAATATTCCTTTGAAGAGGAATGTGGTAGATAAAAATACCTAAAGGCCTGTTAACACGGCTGTAATTAGGGCAACGGAGTTTCGCTCTTTCAGCTTCTGTTACTAACTGATTTATAGGTGAAGACTGTTGTTTTTAAACTGTGCTTATTACTGGCCAGGTGGAGGCTTTAATACCATCTAATGGTAAAAGCTAATGCTAGAAGCTAGTAAAAGAAAGTGCAAATGGAACTCTCGAAGGTTCTAACGATAATATGTATTTTATTTTGTATGTAATAGAGTTTGAATTAAATGTTTTCTATTGGAGATTTATTATATTTCTATTGCTGTTTATTATAACGAATTATTTAATTTAATTTTGGACAGTGACAAACATAAAATGTATGATCAAGAAATAGTCTCAAATATATTTTGATTAAACATTTTGAGCTTAAAGTTTATTAAGTTTTGTATGTAGGTAATACGAAAAAAGAATGCTTTACTGGTTACTCACCGGTGATGTGACATGTTTTCGATTCCCATGGTAGTCTGAAAATTGAGAATAAACTGTGCCAGAACAAAAGGGTCCTTTTTATGACTCAGGCGGAATCCTAAAACCCTAAAACGTGTACTTGGATATAGGTACCTTTCCACATTTTTGTGACAATATAATTGAAGTAATTACGAAGACATCTGATTCCAACCGCCTACGTGTTCTTCCAAATGTTTTGTTTAACATAAAAGGTATGACATTTTCAAAACACTAGGGATATACGACATCGCTGAGTTGTTTTTTTGGGATTACGTCATGTATTATGTGGATCAATTGCTCAATACGTATATACTTGTGCCTATTATTATATTTTTTTTACGAGGCCATTATTCAAGATAATTAAAATGACCACTACATAATACAGCTATGAAATATAACTTTTAGTTCAAATGAGAAAACATTGGGAGTGCTTCCCAGAACCTAAAACAATTTAGGCGTGAGTCGTTGTTGCGAAATTTCTATCACAAAACGACTTCAGGAAGCTGCAAGTGAAATGAAGTCGTTATTTTTCCGACTTTTCATATTCTGTGTAATAACATAGGGTGTGAGTAAAGCTTCCGCGTAAAACATGCGTTAAGGCTTTGTGTTATAAACCGAATTCAGCGAAAACAAAGTTGTATGAGGGAGTTATTATATTTTCTTTTTCGTGTTTTATCAAGTAACTTTGTGTATTGTTATAGCACAGAATACAGAACAATTCTAATGTTTAATTGCTGGAATTTATGAAAATGTGTTTCAATTCATAGAATTTATACATAGTAATATTATAAGACATACTTAACGGAATGTCCTACTTCTATTCAGTATTTTGATGTAGCGAATGATTGATCGTCATAATTCTTAGAAATTAGACAGATTAGATAATAGTTACACATCTGTAGTTGATTCAATGTGCAGGTTTCACACTATGTTTTTCTCATGGCTATGCTTGTGGTATTTATAAGAACTCAAAGTTGCAAATTCCAAAGATACGTGACCGGGGTTAAACTGAAACCGGACCCAAAATGTACGACGAATCCTCACCATTGCGTGTCCATCGCTCTCTCATTATCCTATTAACAGACCATTTCCATTCCCAAATCTATATCGAAGCTTATTTTAACTCGGTCAGCGAGATAAAGTTTGTAGCAGCCACACCACAGTCCAACGGGTCCACTTAATTCTGCGCTACGAGACTCGGTTGCGACTGACAAATAGGCTATTTACATTCTCCGCTCCAATAATAGAGTTCACAGTTGAAGTATTGATCGCAGATAATGCCATTGTGATAGCGAGCACGGAATTAAATCATAGCAAACAGCTTCAAGCAGCGGTCGTAAGCGGAATATTGCGTTTTGATAATGTACTTTCTGATACGATTAAAATCTAAATTACTTAAGCGAGGCCGGGTGGAACTCTTTTTCTTGTCAATTGCTTATTTGTTCGGCAAAATATGATTAGCTTAACGATGTTTTTTCGTTATGACACACCATTTGAGGCAGATTTATTAAATGACCCTTATGGTGTATGAATAAGGATTATGTTATTACATTTTATTATAAGATCAACATAAACATATTTGGTTTACTTCACTAAGTACATATATAGGTATGCTCTCTTCATCTACGAAAAATTCGGCGATATATATTTGCCAGTCATCATCACGGCATTCAATGAAATGTAATGACCTTTATTTATATAGGCTTCAAAAAAACACTTATAAATCGCTAGAACAAAATAAATACAAACTGGTTTAAAAAGCAGATTCTAACGAGAAGAAACCGGCAAGAAACTATTATATACTAATAAGAAGACTTGTTATTATGTATATAATAGCTACTAGCATAGTATATAAAAGCTATTATCAGCTACAAGACCCATTGTATCGTCAATATTATCTAATGTGCAACAGTCAAGTACAGTATGTACCTAATACGTTTCAGTATACATACATTGGGTATGTGATTGTGTAGGCGACAAGCTGGACTACTTTTTCCAATGTTCCATCTTACCAGCCTAGTGTTATTTTTGGCGGAACGTGGTTAAAGGAGCCTGCTGTCCCTTTGACTCTGCCTACCCCTTCGGGGATTGTGGGCGTGACATTATATATGTATGTATTATTTTATTTCAGTACTACAGTAGCGTATTATTTTTAATGCCCATTACTTCTTTTTTATGCCTGACACGATTTATTTCCTCGTCTTATTCATACGAGTATTAATGGACGCAAAATATTTCACTACTACTCTTATCTAAAATAACATCTTCATAGTTTAACAGCCGTATAATTATACACATAGAAATATCATAATTTGTTTAGTGAAAATCTTATTGTAGGCATATTTTTTTTTAATAAATATGAAAATAAACTGAAACTATAGTTTTAAACTTCTATTTTGAAGGAGTTTGGTTTATGTCTTAATAAATTCAGTTGTAAAAATGATGATGATTAATTATGAGAATTATTTTGTAATATAAAGAACCCTTAAAACTAAATCATTTATTACTCCTAAGGTTCCTTCAACGCTTTAAGGACTAATTGTCTCAAAAGGAAATCACCATTCAGCAACAAATTTTAGCGTACTATGACGTCATCTTTCGCAGTGACGTTATTTAAGTAATTGACCTAATACAGCACGATACGACGAGTAACGAAGGCCCCAAACAATTAGGCAATTTGTGTGACGTGACACGGATGACGTCACACTTCTTGACGCCGTCCAGTCTTCATTATCTTGGAAAAATAATTGCTTTGTAATGGATTATTTGTACTGTTATATTTATTGTACTCGCGATTCTGAATATTTTAATTGTATTAGGCGTTTATACTTCATTAATCTAGACATTAAGTTTGTACTGTTTTCAATGTTTTATTTTTTGTTGTATGTTTTCGATTTCGTTGTGCTGGCAATATTTTATTTTTATTTTTACTACGCCTAATATTATATATACCTATTTCTTATTAGTATGACGCAAGCTCTGCTGTTTACCCAATACCCAAGATCGGCTGTTAAAATCTAGTTATCACATTAAAGTAACATTTACTAGAACTTTGGAACATTAAAGCCCAAGAAAACACATGAAGCAAGGGAACAACACAAGTGAGAATTTAGTACAAGTATATCGTAAAAAACGACTAATAGCGTATTGGATATTGTCGGGCTTGCAATTATGTAGACGATGAGCTAGCCTTAAGTCACTACTTCATAATTTACTTCAATTTGTTTCGCCTTAAATTGAGTAAACAGTGTAGTGCTCAATGGACTGTGTCTACCCTATCGGGATTCGCAGGCGTGATGATATGCATTTATGTTTAAATACCATAGGCGACTGCTTTTTATCAAGGCTCCCAAGCAATAAATAATAAATAAATATCAGACTACATCACATATATTGATCTGACTACGCGGTAATTATCTTAAGCACTTGTGTTACGGATATCAGAATCAACAGTGGTATTACAAATATATACTTAAATATTGGACATTAAGACCCAGACAAAGAACAATACAAGTATTCATCACACGAATGTTTGTCCTGGGCGGGGATCGAACCCACAACTCTTGGCACATGGGGCATGATCACTACCGAATGTGCCATCGAGCCAGTCAAAACCAATCTCTTGAAGTGTGTGCTTGTCTAAACAGAGCAAAAATAGGCAAATGCAATATAAATAAACACGTCAGTATGCAATTCCAGCATCGCCTGCACCCGTCATCGGCAGCCCTATTGTGCAAGCCGAAGGCTCATGTAATTGCATCGCCGACGAGTAAACCGGGAGAATGCACTTTTATTGCAATACTGTGCAACTGGGTCAGCATGGGACCGCGCGTATTGCCGTCTCTGTCGCACCGTCTTTTGTTTGCCGTTGAATTATTCAACGGGTTTGCGTTTCATTAGTTTCGACATGTTTATTGTAGTACTAACTAACTAACTAACTAACCTTCACGCCACTTCCTTATCGGGGTAGGCAGAGAGAACCGAACGCCATATGGCACGATCCTTACACACCTATTGTATCACTTATTTGTTATAGTCTTGTGGTCTGGTACGTCTGACTGATCCTACTTGATAGTGAATTTAAAATAAGTAGTTAGTCTTTAAAAGGTGGTAGCTCAATGGTAAGGACACGCGCCTCTTAACCGAGGAGTGCGGGTTCAAACCCGGGTACGTACCTGTGGATTTTTATAGTCTATGTACGTATTTATACCACTAGCTCGAAGGTGAGGGAAAACATCGTGATGAAACCTGCAAATTCAAAAAACTTTGGATTTGTAACCATGATCCAAAAATTTTCTGGTTCCCCTATCTTAGGGTTACGAAGGTAAGGTCGGCAGTCGCTTCAATGTAATTACTAGACTCGCTAAATCCTGGATCATGGTCTAAGCGGACCCCGTCTAAACACGGGACATAACGCTAGGAAGATGATGAAGTTAGTCTTTAAAATGTCGAGAATTTGAAACCTTTTAATATCAAAAGGTTCCACTGCTTTATATAATAGTCGTATATAATAGACTTGTTACATATTTCTCACCTGTTTTTATTTTGTTGCGAACTACGCAAGTAGATACTATTAAACTAAGCCATCGAATACTACCAGAAAATTATTTCAACACTCACAATTTTACTTGCACAGTTTTACTATTTTTTTTTATTAAGTTAATATTAAATCATTGGATCTATAGTATAAGTTTTAGGCTCTTTCAAAACATTCAGTTACATTTAGCAAGCTTCGTTCTGTGCATATTAAACGTGTCAGTGATTTTGCCATTTATTGGAATTAAATGTAGGTAGTTTCCGCATATTAACTCATGAAATTGATTACAATTGAAACATCTGCGTTGACAACGTTGTCATCTGAAATATTCATCACTAGTTACCACGTTTCGCGCTCCATTCCAACCGTGATTTAAATCTTTAATTAATTTAAATTTTCTTGCCCAAATCTTGTACTTCGACGAGAGTATTTTCTACTACGTATCATATGATCAAATTTGCAATCCTCGTAGAAGTAGGCAGAGAGTAAGCAGCAAGTTTTCTAACCAGTTTTAGTTAAACATAAAATTGAGCTGGGTTAGATGGAAAAAAGTGGGCGACTTGTCGCCCATACAATCACGGGTTCAACATTTAACACAGCGTTAATCGCATTTTGCGACATACTAGGCAAGGATCAAATTGGCATATTATTTTCAAGTTTAAGACCAACATGGGGCTACTGTAATTTACTAATACATTTTCATATTTTATTTTAAACAACATTTTCCGCATAGAAAAGGCTTTGATGAAGCAGGTAATTACGCAACCTTCGTTCCTTTTATGTGGAGCCGTAATACGTCGGCGCTATCGTGATCAAACGCATTCTCTAATTTTACGCCTTCCGCTTTTAAAACCTTTTTCTCCTTCCTGGAGTTTTGTTTACATGTCGCGCAATAGGAATGTATGATGTAATATAAGCTTGTTAAATCTCTTACTGTCTGATAAAAAAAAAACTTTAGTTAATTAAATACGCAAACGAAAAAGTATAACATTCGCGTTCTAACGTTGGTCGGCTTGAAGTTATGAGTTTGGCTGTACATTGCGGTTTTTTGGAGCTCAAAACTGTAAGTAGTGCGAGGGTAAATAAGGCTAAGCTTGTCATTTCGCATAACTATAATTGTGCGATGTGATTATTAAATACTTTAAAATAGGTCTAACCTAGCTGTAATGTTTTTGCAAATAATCAGGTATAGTTTTACCTAAATTTATCGGACAACCTTTCACTTGGTATTCCACATGACTTACTAAGTTATTGCTAACATTTAGCATATTGCTGATAGCCTAATTTCGTATTTGGGTTGCTAATCTTGACTTGTGACAAAAAGAAACGGTTTCATTTTCACCACATGAACAACAGCCTAAAAATAAATTGGTAACACTTAACTCAGTCCTATAATCTGCCTTATCTTAGTCAGTGATCCGCCTTAGCCGAGGTATACTTACGTAGAGGGCTTTTGTTATCTTAGGACCTCCGTAAGAACACGGGGAAGATACATGATATGTTTGGATTTCATTCAACGATTTGCGCACACACACCGTTAATACTATTGTTGTTTGTGTATCTAATACAAATATGTTTAGGATAATCAAGGTTGTTGTATCTTTGGCTTCGTAAGGGAAATTAATAATCTATTGAAATGGATAAATTTCTGGAAACTTCAATATGAGGTACCCTAATATTACATAGTAACAGGTATGTTTACACAGATAGTTCAATGTTATACTCGTAAACCTTACATAGATTTTATCAAAACGTATTATCTATTAATAAGTAAATAATAATTCGATTTCGCAGGATTCCACAAATAAGGATAATTTATTATACTCTATCTTCGTTTGATTAATATATTTTAGCAACGTTACAATGATTGAGGTCCAAATGCGCAGTACCTATACTAATAATATTTTGTGGAAAATCAACGAAACAGCTTTCATAAAAAAGAAAGTATTATGTAACAAAAAGTGAAAAAGTCTAGTCTAGTCTTTCAAAACCCCTTCTTAGTTTTTTCCTGTAATCAAGTAAGCTGAAGCTAACGACAGACTTTTAAGTCACTGTTCAGGTTTCAGCTTAGCTCAATTAATGACTGCAATTTAGCAAAATCACCTGGATTTAATAGCCGAAGCTAAGCTTGAAGGCAGCTATATTTTATTTTCGGTCACTTGTCTGCTTTCATGCTCTTGGCTTCAAGGACTGCATGCTATTGAACCCTTGAAAGCCGTAGGAACTAAAGTGTTCTATTGTCTAATTCGTCTATTGGCTCACTGCGAAGCCTAGCTTCGATGGGTTTCGCCACACAAAGGACGAAGCTTTGTTAGTAAGCCATCTGTTACCGTCCACAAAAGCAATTATCGATGTTACCACCTTGTGATGCTAACATCAACAATTGTTTCTATGGCACATCCCTTTCGATAGGTTGGCCAATGCTCTTAGCGTTAATTAGTGTTTGTATCGCTATTACAATTCGATAGAGGTATGTAGGATGCCTTTAGGCAATGTTTATTAAATCAAGATGGAGTCGTCGCACAAGAATTTAAATGCTATCTAAGAAATAAATTAAAACCTTCTTTACATTGACCCCTATAAAATGGGCTCTTGGCGTTTTTTTTTTGTATTAGTGCCTTTATTATTTGTCTGCTCAACTGATGTTAGTCAAAAATGTTGACCTAAGGAGCCTTTAGGTATTCAAATTTTAATAAAATCTTTATTATCAAAGTTATCATTGCTTCTAATCACACATACCTATATTAATAAACAGATCTTTGATTTAATTTATAAGAAAATCCATTAAGTCATCTATATCAAAAGCTTTTATAGACATCAAGACTTATAAAACAATTGTTTTAACTGCGTTGCATGCAAAAACCGCTTCCAATCCACTTCCCTGGCCACAAAGAAACGCTTTTACCGAAGTATCACTCAGTATCGTACTCATCGCAAAAATTTCACAGCGAAATATTACTGGGACATTTCGCGTTGGCAGCAGTTCTTTGTAAAACCCTTTGTATTTGCGAAGCCCGGCAAGAATGACAAGGAAATTTAATTACATATGACCTTTTCGGTTAAGTTTAATTTTTGGAACGTTTTATGTAACACGGCTGATTAAACTATGATGAAAATGAAATTGAAATATCTAAGGCCAGTGTGTTTGACTGTGGATATGCTGTCTATCAATTTCGTTTTTAACAATCACGTAATCTGTAATCAATAATTAATATTCTGGACTTTGAGAAAGAATATTTTATCACCTTACTATTGATAAATGTTTAATAGGAATTCAAAGAGAACGCTCTATTCCTCATTCGCAAAACAAATATCGGTGTGAATGTAAAATATTACGTCATTAACATGCATGCCACAAATTCTACAACTTTTACAAGACTTCCTTTCTCACCTATGCAGTATAGTAAATCTAAAAAAAAAACATATAAATAGTCAGATACACATAGTAAATTCAGAAAAATAAGTTGCAATGAAACCCGTATTCGAACAAGAATAAGAAATGATTTTGAGTTTGATTCACAAGTTGTTCTTTTGGCAACTAATCACTTCCCGCCTAAGGGAATCGCCTCGAAACATCCAAGTTTGTTAATTAGCCTCTTAGTTAGCGAAGCTCGTAGTCCTGTTATGTCCCGTATTTCTGTTAAACAGGGGTTGGCGTCTTTCGAGGTACTCGTAGTTAAAGTTATCCCCTCTTCACGTGTACTGATGGAGCACAAAATACATCTAGCCATAATATTTAATGATATTAGGATTGAAAACCTTATTATTGTCTTTAGTTATACTCTGAAAAGGTTAATAATATATAGGTATGTCGAGAGCGTATAACATAACTACTATATATATGTATGCATATGTTACATAGTATTAGTCATGATGAGGACACCCATGAGGTCCCGGGTTCAAATCCCGGGTCGGGTCAAAAATTAGTGTTTGGCGGAAGTCGGCAGTTTAGTCACCCCAGTGCCTCGGAAAGCACGTTAAGCCTTTGGTCCTGCGCCTGACCTCTCTCCGGTCATGTCGAATTGCCCTCCCCGGACTGTGAGGGTGACTGATTAGAGAGTGCACCTGTGTTTGCGCATACACTTGTACACTATGATATCTTCTGCGCAATTGGCTTATCCTCGGTGAGATTGACCGCCGTGACCGATATCGGTTAGGTGGACATTATAATTACATAGGTAGTAAAAATTTAACGCAATACTAGGATTTATACCGTGTGCGATATTTGAAATGATCATACATACAAATTTTCTTCTTCATGATTGACGGGAGTGACTTTTAACGTACTCATCCATATTATGGTCTAGTTATTTTCAAATAAACGTTCTTTACTACGAATAACCCCCATGTTGCAGGAAAAAGCTCTTATCGCCTACATTACTACATCTCATTTTCATCGCACTTCTATCAAAAACATTTTATTTTTCCAAGACAACAAAAGCTACTAATTCATTAAAAACTGTGCTGGAATAGCCACAGTTATTCGCAAACAATTGTTTGTTTGTTTATGTTTATTCAAATTAAATAATGCAACGGTAATAATTCTACTGAGAACAAAGCGACTGTTCCACCATTTGTCGCCCTAATTAAAATTTTAATTATAACAAAAGTTGGACCCTTGAATGTCTCGATAGGAAAAGAAATACTTAATTGTAGGCGGCTTCGGAACTTTTAGTAGGCATAAGACCAATGCATAAATACTATGCATTGTTGAAAGGAGAAACGTTATTTGATACTTAATAATACTAGCGTAATGGGTTGTGTGTTAAGTAATGTCCTTTTGTGTGTTTTAACAATTTTAGAATTACCTAGCTAACTTTATAGTCTTCGCATTTTTACAGCAAGCTAAATAAAAGAGCGGTAGTAGCTCAATGGTAAGAACACGCGCCTCTTAACCGAGGAGTGCGGGTTCAAACCCGGGCATGTACCTCTAGATTTTAAATAATCTATGTACATATTTATACCACTTGCTTGACGGTGAGGGAAAGCATCGTGATGAAACCTGCAAATTCAAACAACTTTGAATTTGTAATCATGATCCAAAAATTGTCTGGTTCCCCTATCGGGTTACGAAGATCAGATCGGCAGTCGCTTCAATGTAATTACCAGACTCGCTAAATCCTTGATCATGGTCTAAGCGGACCCCGTCTAAGCACGGGACATAACGCTAGGAAGATGATGATGATTTTTACAGCAAGCTAAATGGCTCTGATGTTCCTAAGAACATAAAGTAAGGTTCTATCTGTATAAAATAAGATTTTTGTTACTATTTCCTGTCTTATCACTCGATCGACTAGTCAATTCATCGTCATGGAATTACATGCATAATTGTGGTTTCGGTACTGAGAAGGGTTTATTGTATTTTCATTCAGAAAATGGTATTACACATATTTTCTTTAATAAAAGTTAAGGAAGCTTCGTAGCTGAAAAGCTGTGTTGTTTTCATTTTGAAAATTTTCATTGAAACGCAGTATATTTCAAGTGGAGTATGCACAATAAGGCGTGTGACCAAGCTAAGCACTGTCTAAATAATTTATTGCTCAGCTAAAATAATAAGTTTGGAGCTGGCCACCCTGGGCGTCCACTGAGGAAATTGTGCACTCAAATATTACGACCGAAGTTTGTGTGTCTCAAGTAAAGTTGGTTGAACTTCGTAACATAACGTTTTATTCGCAAAATTATGCTCTTGAGTTTTGAGTGTACGATGTGATATTCAGACTCGGAAAACAAGCTTAGAGTTTAGGGTTAGTACTTAATATCTTTTATATTGAGCGTTAAAATCAAGTGTTCTGATAATTTTAAACCTATATACCAAGTAATGAAGTGGAAGAGTTTTATTTATGTATGGCAGTTAATACATAAATGTATATATCAGCCATATGCACTTATGTGTACAAAGTAAAAGGCTCCTGATATATAAGGAAAACGTAATATGATACATCGTATCTAACTGTAACTATAAAACTTTAATTTTTCTTTAATTTTCATCACTTGTAAACCAAACACAACAAAAGTGAAATGATTTTTTCTATTTATTTTGTCCCGTGTTGGTCTGGGACTTAAGAAAGAATGTGCCAACTGTGTTTCTTGCTTAGAATGTCGGAAAAGGCGACTAATGGTATATCGGGTTTTAGGTATGTGATTGTGCAGGCGACAAGCTAGCCACTTGTCACTACTTTTTCACAATTTTCCATCTAACCCAGCTCAGTTTTATTTTTGGCTGAATGTGGTTAAGAGGGCCTGCTGTCCCTTTGACTCTGCCTACCCCTTCGGGGATTATGGGCGTGGTGTTATGTTATGAATTTAAATAAATACCTACAGTTTATTTATTAGATACCGCATTGATCCGATATTAAGATTCGTTTAAAGCAAATAGTTAAAAGTCCTTTAGTTCGATCACGAAACCCGCCTACGTCACAAAATCACCCACTGGAATGAAGATCTTATACTTTTACAGATCTCAATACTATTCGGAAGGTTATCAGCAAAGTAAATTAATCTTTATGCAAATATCGCACAAGGTCGCATCTCGTATGGACGGTGGCACCATCGAATAGAAGCGATATTGAGTAATTTAGTTGAGTTATTATCGGGCAGAGGGCGCCGATCTCGCCAAAATAAAACGTGGTGGAATACAAATCGCCCGCTTAACATTTTAGCACTCTGCCTTATAAAAGTTAAATAAACTCTTTGTTACGTATACCAAAAGCCTCGTTCTCATCGCGGAAAATATTGCAAATGACAATAATAACCATACTAATATATAATTAATAAAAGCAAGTTAATTGCATTCGCAAGCAAGCTATAAATTTTTATGTTCCATTCAGAGCTCGTAATTACATGTCACAGTAGAAATGAGTTCCGTCCAATGCAATGATACGAAAAAGCATTATTAATTTAAAACTAGCCCATGCGTGTATTATCACCGGCCGAAAATATGGCACCCTTTCAAGGCATAAATTCCGCATTGCGATTAAATGTCGACCTGTGCATCACGCCGCACATACGCCGTCAAGCGTAACGTATCACTGACACGACTCCGCTAAAAGCTGCATATTTTCCAATTTAAAACGCAATCCGACTGCACCCGTCCCAGTTGCGAGTCGATCCGAGTCGAGTCGCGAGTCGCAACGCCCACAAGTCACCGAGTCAAGCCGGACAGACAATGGGTCATGCAATAGCGGACCTTCGTACGTTTTACATTCACGCAATTGCTCTTTTCGCTTTGATTCTCGACACTAAGAGAGACTGTTGGCTCGCGGGATGAACGTGTTTTCAGAGTGTGCAGATTTTTAATCGCACCGGTTTATGGTTTACTGCATCAGTTTTACGCTGTCGTAATAAAACGCGGTTCTGATGGTGTCCCAGCATTTTGTATTCGTAAATAAATATTCACTCTTTCGAATTTATACGTTTTGTATGTATGTATTATAAATATTTTCGTAGAAAATATTTGGCAGTTAGGATAGCCTTTTGGTTATCTCAAATTGGTAAACTCAAAAGGTTGATTTAGACATTATTTTAAAACGTGGACGTTGCATTGAGAAGACATCAGTATAGGAATATACTATTCAGGCATTTTCCTATCACAGTATATCGAGATATGCCACCATAAGAATAGAATAAGTTCACTAATTATAGACTAATAGCGATAAACTTGTTAGCTGATTACGGATAAAATAAAAAAAAATACACATGTTATGATATAACTCCCGGCTTATTAATCAAAAGAGGATTTATTACTTTATTTCATTCGCCGATGCGTCATTAACATACTTTAGTAGTCATAAAACTATAGTGGTAGAAAATGCAGCGTAAAATCCGATGGAATTACAAAATACGGGCCGTGAAAAGCCTGTATGAACTTTAGATGCAGAATTCTCTCGATACCAATAGTTCACTGCGGCATTCAGTAAAACACATTGTAGAATTTATCTCACCAGGCACAGTTGGATTGAAAAAGTCTTGCGGTGGGACAAATAAATTGATCATCGGAATTGTTCCGAACGAAAGGTTCACAAAGTATGCATTGAATTTTTAGAGAACTGAAGATTATGGAAAATTAGCAATTAAATATTGAAGTGTGACATGAATCTGGTTAAAAAGTTAATGAATATGCGTTTTAAATAAAAACCTAAGTACCTAATTGTTTTTTTTTATTTTATTCATTAAATTTGAATCACAATTAAAGGAATCTAGAAGAACAAAATTGCGTCTACTTAGATATTTTGTTTTTGTATGAACACTCGCCAAATGTTTCCAACATTTACAAAAAAAGTAATCCGTATTTTTCTTTCTAATTATGTCGCTGTCGTAATCACTTGTTTTTGTACTAAAATATCAAAACAACAATTTACTAATGAAATCCAGACTAGTTTCTAGTTTGAGCGTAACAGCTTACAAGTTTATCGCTACGGTTTAATTAAACAAAATTAATGCCCGCCGCGTGATGCGATGCCGCCACGCCGTCACGCCATCACGCCGTCACCCGTCAACGACGCCGGACGTGACTCGCTTGTCGATATGACGGGCTGCGACAATATGTCACGCGTGAATTGTAGATGACGCGATGGAGTGTTATGCATTCCTCTCGTGCCTGCACTTACTAAGATTATGATCGAACAGGAATGGGGATAGGAGGACTATTATTTGAAATGTTTTTCTAGGTTGATGTCATTACTGAGACATCACGAGTTATTTTTTACGTAGTATCACTCTTGCGTAGCTATTTACTTTTCTGGACTCATATAACTAATCCATTAATTTGATTCTAATATCTATACTACTAAAATAAATAAGAACATTCTATGTGTTGAAAAAAAAAAACAATTTAGCTTTTAGCGCTCTTTGTTAAAAAAAGAGAAACAATCAGAGCACTCCAATTTAAAAATTTTACAAACCCATTAACGTATGAAAACCTATTTTATCGGCAACGGTGCGTTCGTTTCCCCAAATTGTTGCTCCATTCCGATTCCGAAAGGCTCAGATTAAAATGCCAAAACTTCGAAACTAAAATTCGCAGATATTGTAAATTCCCAAACATAGCGAGGAGAAATTTTCAAATCCTTTATTTTGTGGCCGCTTGGTATAGTCACTGTAAAAATACGGTCTCTCCCGGACAACGGATAAAACTCCGTACAAACGACATGTACTGAAGATCATTTGTTATTTCTGAAATTGTGTGCTAAAAATGGTTATTGTTTGTCATCCTAATTTTCACCTATACATACACGACTGGATGAAAGTATATTTTTTTAATTTTCCGTTTAACTTGTTGCACTTAGTGAGTTCCTCAATTTTTCACCGACTTCAAAAAAAAGAAGGAGGTTCTCAATTCGACTGTTTTTTTTATCTATGTGTAAATTACATTTTCTTAGTTAACCTTTACAAGTTACACCAGACGTTCTCGTTACTCGTTTTCTTATGTACGTTGGTATACTTTTTTTTTTTACTTGGGGAACTCCCACTTGCCGTCACCCTCTGAACGGGGATTCAGAGGGCGGTGTGTCGGACTTGAACCGACTAAACCCCAAGGTGGCCTCCCGCGGCGCAGTTTCGGAGGAGCCGGTACCCCCACTGCCGGGACTATACGGCAGCTCAGTACAGCAGCCTCCGTTGTGCGCATGCCGCGCTGAGCGGCTCATCTCGCGCGGTGGTGGTCGATGCTCTGCACACCACGGTCGTAAGGCGCCGAATGCACAGCACCGAGCGCACGCGCACGTCGAGACATGCTAGGCCACCCAGCATGTCTCAACTACTCCGCCCAGTAATCAGACGCCACTCTCGCGCTGTGCCCTCTGCTAAGCCAGAGAGACAGCGGAGAGTGTCTTGTCGGAGGGGGCCGCCTTCCACCCGGCGGCCCAAATTGAGGGCAGAGCCCTGTCGACGCGGAGGGAGAAGAGATCCCTCCGCGACCCACCGCAACGCAACACAGTGCGCCCCTGTCGGGTTGCCGAGGATAGGGAGGCGAGCAACGTCAACTCAGCTCCTCCTCTTCCTCGGCAATCCTAGTCCGGTCGCAGGGGCCTGCGACCGGTACCGCAACTGACTCGTTTCCCTTCGAACAGTTGCGGCCCATCTCGGGGTCTCTCTTGGCTTCGGCCCTGTCCTGGTAACCAGGGCCTACTAAGCCTACTTATCTATCTTTTCTAAGTCCTACTTATCCCACTCACTGGTCGGTTTAAGTTATGTAAAAAACTTTTATTCTTTAAATTAAACTGGTTATTTAATAGAATATACAGATTACCTAAGTAGCAATAAATTGTGATTGTTATCTTTATATGTTGAAAATACTACAGAAATAGCAAAAACGTAAACAATTTGTTCTCGATACCGTTACTTTAATACTATCTGCCTTAAAATGGCTGTGTTTTGAAGCCAGTTCAAGAATCAACAAGGAAACTTTAAACCCTTTATTTTCCGAGCTTGCTTCGGGCGCTGTAAAAATACGTTCACTCTTGGGTGACTGATAAGACGGATTTGTTGAGCAAACGATGCGTACCGAAGACCATTTGTTATTTTTGCAGTACTGCAGTGATGGAAGATTGTGTAACGGTTACTATCTTAGAAAATGATGTTTACTTTCTAAAATAAATTGCACTTCAGAGAACAATTTTCTGACAACTCGCAGAACCCTTCCGTAGCAGATTTAATATTTAAATACCTAAATGGGTAATTTTAAAGTGTAGAAGACATTTTGGGAACTTTGAGGATGTTTCGAGGCTTAAAGATATTGTCATGTTCAAATTGGATTATTGTGTACCAGTTCCAACTGAAACGTTGAGACGTAAGAATGGTCAATCTTTGAATTGAAATGTCTACTAAGTTTTCTGTTTCTGATTAAGTGAATGAAGTCATGTTTTAAAATAAGTATAATTTAGATGGTGATGATTTTGCGTTCGTTTCGTTCTATTTAGTAAATGCTGCTATTTATTTAAGTTTTTATGATAAAAATGCATGCATGCATTTTGATTAGACTAGGGCGTACGAATCATTAAGTTGATAAACAGATTATTAGTGAATGGAACTTTGGAAAAAAAAAAAAAATCTCAATCGGTGTTCAGTACAGTGTAAATATACCATTCGATACAAAGTTGCGTAATTCTTAGTTTCTTAATAAATTCCAATAGACTGCTTATTATTTGAGTCTCCCGGCCAATCAATTTGAGGTTGCTGTCCGCTTTGAAAGCGCAATGAGGCTTGTTGGAACCCCTTATTGCTGGCCAATATCACAAAGGCTACATAATTCTCGAAGTCAAGTCTTGATTCAATTAATTTGTACAGTCGGCCTTTCAAAGGCCTTTGTTGAGGGCTCGGTACATCTGTAGTAACGTGTTAACCGTTTTTTGACGGTTTACTTTGATAATTTCTCTTTCATATAATAATAAAATTTCATCGCTATAATTTATTATTGGTGATTGCAATAACTTAACGTGTCAAACGTACTATTATTTAGTTCTATAGAATCATTTATCACTAAATTGTTTGACACTAGGCCATTATTTGAAACTAGACAGCTAGGAATATAAAGGGAGGTCGGTTATGTGTTCAAGAAACTAGTTCGACTACGCTTTTCCTTGAATTCAGTGAACAATTAGGTAACCTACATCAGGCGTCGAGTTAGCGTTCTGACGTAATCCTTTAATTATAGGTTTATTGGCTGTAAAAACAATTTATTCATTAAACTTGCAGTCTACGTCTTGAGAAAAAGATTAAATTATATCTTGTTAGATATTGTGGAAGAGTTGAGCAATTTTGTATTACTATATATAATGAAATTATATCCCCAACTTGCTGACAGAACGTTCTGACTTAACAGATGAAACCTAGACAACTGTAATTTGCAGGAAATTTTCCAGGAATACCCTTCAGAAACTTCATTACGTGACTTTGCTATACCTAGTCTTGTTATGACCTAGCTTCGCTAATATCAAAGTTGCAAATTCTTGAGTACCTATTCTTAAGCTCCCTTTTCTCTTTGTATTGTGTATTCTAACAGGAAATTATTCAAAAATAACAGTGAAATTTTAAACTTGAAAGAACTTGACAACGTTTTTCAATGTCAACCACGCACCAGCGAAACCTAAATAAAAAACCTGGAAGAAATAAAATTTAATCCCTAAGTGTCCATTATCGAGCATGTTGACGTTATTCATTAATAGTACAACGTCACAAAGATGTTATTCATTAACAAAGCACTCCAATCACGTCCGTCCAAGTGCTCGGCAACTTGTCACCTTAGTGACAGAATGCGTGAAGATTAGCAGTGATAGTGAGCGGGCGCGCTTTATTGATTTAGCGAGTCTTGACGTGAGTGCTCAGCTGCAACAATGTGGAACAACAATCACAGGACGTGACAAGACAACTCCGTGTGTGTGATAATAATAAATTGCGGATAGGGTTGCCAGCCATTCAGAACTAGGCTTTACTAACAAAGATCCGAAAACATATAGATCTTCACTAAATGGTGACGTGACGACCTTATTTACATAAATTTTTTTATAATTTTGCAAGCCGAGTATTTTGAAATGAGACAAGTCATCGAAGATTTGGGTCATAAATATAAGAATGTGCTGTTGTTTTATAGTCATGTAAGGTTGTATGACCCAAAACCTATATCCCTATTCCTGAAAGTCTTAGCGACCGAGGATACGTTCCGAGACGGGTAAAGTTACCGAAGATAGGCCGTGTTATCGGAAACTAAATTACTTTTCGGGTCAAACATATAAGGTTTTATAGCCAAAAAACTACATCCCTATGCTTGCAACCTAGGAGTGCAAACATGTTCCAACCCGGGATAAGTTACGACTTGGAACATGTCTTCGGCCGACCAGGTTAAGACAGGCCGTGTTATCGGCGCGTAAATTACACGGGAGGCGATCCCGGGACCTGCGCCGATATTTCGGGATGTGACATGAATAATTCTACAACAATCCCACAATTGGCAATGAATAAATCATTGGAGCGCCCACTGTACAATTGTTGATGATTTAGATGCACCATTGGGTTGACATCATTCACAAACAATTCCACAGCATCATTTATGTAGAAATTTATTTAATTAATTATTTTTAATTTGTTGTTGCTCGTTACTTCGTCTACGTAGAATTTAATAAAAACGTTTTTTATTTGATGTGCAGATCCTTAGTTCTTTCTCTAAAATAAAAGTAGCCTTAGTTACTTTTATCAACAGCTATTTGGCTGTAAAAATTTCATCAAAAT
This sequence comes from Glyphodes perspectalis, assembly GCA_951394215.1. Taxonomy (NCBI): domain Eukaryota; kingdom Metazoa; phylum Arthropoda; class Insecta; order Lepidoptera; family Crambidae; genus Glyphodes; species Glyphodes perspectalis. Next base: position 10,086,123 of record OX596215.1, read on the forward strand.
TGGCTAGGAAATTTATGAGATTACTCAGAACAAATTGACACACGGATAGACAAAAATTTTCTGCTATACAAACGCTTTGAAACCATTTTATTTGGTTGATATAAAGTACGCCAAATAATTGGTGTTACCAACTTGCCTATTTGGCAATCTCACTGACATGTTAATTTTTAGTTTCGTAATGTAGACTGTGTTGTCATGCGTAAATAATCCTATTCACGTATGACCAGTTTTGCTTGTTATTTGGAATCAAAATAAATCAATCGCTTAGCCAAATTTATGTGTTGGCTTGGGAATATGTATGGACAAATGTTATTAAAACTTTGTTTGTTTAGGCCGCTAATATTAGGAATATAATTGTGTATTTATTTTATGTGCCCATACTATAAATCAACATTGACATATTTGTGGACGAAATATGTAATCAATAGATATATAAAAGTAAGTACATTTGTAAAGGTATTTAGAGGTTAAGGAGCAATTTATTTTCTATCAGTTATAAGGCGCGCGGGGTGCGGGCGGTGGGAGACCGCTTGATTATTTTTCTCGCGAGTACTTTTTAATTTTGCGATAACTTAAAGATATTAATTGAAACTGTGTGGCGTAAAGGGCTATCTTCCCAACTTTAAAAGGCCAAAACGTTTTTGGTTCAAAATCTATCGAAGGCCTAACATTTATGGTTAAGTAATATTAGTACCTCCTATTAATTTTTTTGGTGTTATGCAAATATTAACTATCACAACAAAGTAACATTTGCGTATACTGCGTCCTACAATATATATACAAAATAAATGTTCTACCGTGTTCTCATATAAGATTACGCCTAATCGGATTATCTCAGTTCCTGGAGCTACGACAATAATTATAGGTCTTGCGTATACTCGTATATTATGATGTTCCTAGAAGACGTATGGAAGGTCGTTTAGGGAGGCACCCTTGTCAATTAGTGTCGTGATTGCAATAAGTTTCTACTTGATTTACGATACTTGATATGATTGAGTGGAAGTTTATTGCGTTCTTATAGAATATAAGCGTGTCCTGTTAAAGTTGTATGTACTAACAGTAGTATATTTTCCTGAAGTACATTTTAATGACGTAAAAGTAAAAAAAAATATGACTTTTTTGTACCTAAACTAACTGGATTTCATTAAATTAACATACGGTAAAATAGCATTATTTTTTGAAAATACACAAGTCCTACCATCATGATCTCCTAAGTAAAAGCTGAAATAATACATACAAATTATCACACCTGCAATACTTAGAAGAGTGGGCAGTCTTAATTTTTAAACAATCATAACGCCCGTAATCCCCGTAGGGGTAGGCAGAGTCAAAAGGGCAGCAGGCCCCTTTAACTACATTTAGCCAAAAACAAAACTGGGCTGGGTAAGATGGGACATTGTAAAAAAATAGTGACAATTCTTTACGACATGCCAGGCAAGAAACACAGTTGTCATATTATTTTTTAAGTCCCAGACCAACATCGGACAGAACGGTCGTACTTAATTCTTTCTATTATAAAACCAAAAAAGGGTAAACATTTTAGTACCTTTTTATGCCGCTAAATATGGCATAAATACGACTTATGGTAAGCCTTCAGTAGAGGGTCAAGTTAACTGAAAGAATACCAAGTGCACCCCACCTTCACGCATCATTTTAAAAGAGCGTTAAAGGAAACCGTGACAATCGTCCACCTACAAAGCGGCGCTTATTACAATGACCGCTGAGTAATTTACCGCCCGGCTCTGTGGCACTACGCAGTGACATGTCACACTTTCCGCCCCACCGCCCCACAATACCGCCCACAATTCCGCTCACCGTGAATACCCGCTGGGGTGTTACAACGGTTTCCTTATTGGACTGTGTTATGTAACCGGACCGGCGACGAGCGGTTGTCTCTTGAAATTGTGCGCGATAATTTCAGTGGCTAAGACGTTTTGCAGGTCGCGAGGCATCGGCGACGTTGTTTCCTTTGCGTTTCGGTTTAAAAGTATCTTGTTTAAAGGGACGGTCAGTTGAAAAGGTTGTTTACCTCTGAGTCATCATGATGAGTTTTAATCTCACAGTAGGATATAAGCCTCCTGTATAATTGTTAGTACGAACCCAATTAAGTACATGTTGTATAAAGACTACTACAGCTGATGTATTCAAGAGATACTGGCGATACCTAAGTATTATGAGGAAACCTGGTTATTTATATAATTTATTTCTTATATATGATATTGAATTGATATCTTATCGTTATCCAAATTGTCTTATTCTCTTATCTAAGAGTTAGAGAGATCTTTTAAATTGACTATTTAAAAGTGCTTTTTTGAAGCCTATATAAATAAAGAGATTTTGAATTTGAATTTGAATTTGAATTTTATTACATTCATTTTGACTGGCCCGTTGGTCGAGTGGTCAGAGACCCTGGCCACGAAACCGAGAGTCGCGGGTTTGAATCCCGCTAGGGGCAAATGTTTCGTGTGATGAACATGGAATTTGTACTCGAGTCATGGATGTTTATATAAACTTATTTACGTATGTCTATCCGTTCACCTAGTATCCATAGCACAAGCTCAAGCTTAGTTTGGGTCTAGGGAATTGGTGTGGTCAGTCTGGATAATTTATTATTATTATTTTATAATTTTAATTATATTAATGATAAACAGTCTCGATTAATTAAGAATCATGGTTAATAGCAACTTTAATTAAAAACGAGACAAAACGCTACAATTTTGACCGTGTCTGCTCAGCATTATGAGGTGTTGTACTTAACAACACCTCATAATGCTAGTTTTCCTTTTTACTAAAACTTTCATGTTCTCAATTTCAATCCGAAATAGTACCTATATCTATATAAACTTTATTACTTTTTTTGTTTGACCTACCTTGAGGTGAAACGAGGAAAGTTTAGTATTTGTTCCCGCGAATATTGCGAGAGATATAAATCCTGCTGTGCTCTATTCTTGTGAATTTTAACACTGCTTACTTAATTACGTAGTATTTAAAAGTAATTTGGCTATCGTGCATTTCATTAACTTTTATATTGTTCATAATAAACAAGATGTTTGGAAATTATAGTAGCATAAAGATGCCGTCCAAGTTGTACACGTTGTTGATTACATTAACATTATTTAAATACATGATTGTATGTATATTTGGTGTAACGGAAATTTAATGATTAAAAAATCTGGGAATACCAATAATTTGCTCTAAGTGGCGTGAAATTTAGTTAGTCAGTTAGTTTTGCTTTATTTCTTTTCTTTTTTGGATCATGTAATTACTCTGAAGAGAGAGAGTCATGTCTGACGATCCTGAACAGAAAGCCAGAGAAATTATCCATAAAAGGACACAAAAGTCCCGTTTAACCCTGTACTATTGCAACGTCCGGCACTAAATTACTCATAGGCCGTCGTAACGCGGTCATGGGACGGGACATGACAAGTCGCATGTTCCACCGACAACGATCGCTCTGAGATCGGTGATAAATCGTCCGCGGGAGTCACGCATCATGGACACAGCTTTAGAACAGTAGATATGCTGGTAGCTGCTGGATAGGAACTGTTAAAATTGATAAATGGATCTCGCTTACAATGCCTGTAGTGTGTCTATACTATACTATTATTATAAAAAGGAAAGATTTGTATCTTTGAATTTTTGTGTATGTGTATGTTTGTAATAAATAAACTGAAAAACTACTGTGCCGATTTAAGTAAATCTTTCACCATTGGAAAGCTACATTATCCGCAAGTAACATAGGCTATATTTTATCCCCATTTTCTTACAGGAACGGGAACTATGCGGGTGAAACCGCGGGGCGCTGCTAGTCTACTATAAGTGTATATTTGGCATTTAAAAGAGTAACTATCGAGTTTCTCTTGCCGTTTTCTTCTCGATAGAATCTACTTTCCGAACCCGTGGTAGTATTGTTTCTTTTTTTTATATATTGACTATTTATAAGTGTTTTTTGAAGCCTATATAAATAAAGATATTTGGTATTTTACATAGAAACCTATAGGTATGATAATATATGTACATAGATAACAGAACGTTAGAATGAACAATGTTTGAAGATAAGATAAAATGAAATTACATACATATATACTAGTATACAGACGGCTATATAATTACCGAGAGTGATGGTTTCAATAGCTCAATATAAGTAGTCTCTAAAGATTAGGTAAGTATATTTTAATCGTAAAAATTTGTAATGATTTTTTTACAAGAATGGGGAAATCCTTTGGTGTTAATTCAATATATCACACCAATTAGCAACCATATATCGTCATTCGGCAGTGAAAACCTCATAAATGCTTTTGACAACATTTTACAGAAGGAAGAGACACTGCTTCCTGAAAAAAATTATATGGATCTGAATAGTACTGCTTTTTTATTTTTATAAGAATTATTGTAATCATTGGTACATAATCGTGAGAATTCAAGTATCTCGTGGCTAAATAAGTCAGATGCTTACAAAACAAATAAAAAAAAATTAAGCAAAGGCCACTTCCAAGGTTTTCCTTGCCGAACGATGATATATTACTACATTACATTAATTATTCGTTAATTGCTTATAATACGAAAAGGAATCAACATGCATACATAATTTATAATAACTTAATGTTACATATAAAACAAGTACCAGATAAAATGTTGCACCCAACAAATATAACCTACTCCATAATTATATTCATATTACTTCATATCTTACCTAAAACTGTTTTTTATTATTAATAATAATATAATATCCGACATCACATACATTGATCTGACTCCGAGGTAAGTAGCTTAAGCCACAGTGGTATTACAAATATATACTTAAATATTGAATATTAACACCCAGACACAGAACAAACACAAGTATTCATCATACGAATATTTGTCCTGGGTGGGGATCGAACCCACAACTCTTGGCGCATGGGGCAGGGTCACTACCGAATGTGCCATCGAGCTTGTCAAAGTTTATTACGCTTCCAATAAATTATAATAAATCATATTTTCGATAAAATGTGTATGTTTTGATGATAAAAGAGTTAAGCTATCTACGTATTACATTAAAACCTTTTCACTCGAATCCACGTGTAGGGTCCGCCTTCATATTACTCCGTAAATACGAGAAAAGGTCAACCTTTGCCAGGATATGAATACTATTAAACTCACTACGAGGTTCACTGACTTGGTCAATATCAAATAGAGCACAACCGTATTCAGTAAAGAACTCTACTGCTATCACATTAAAGTATTTATCTGCGCGAATGATGCTGGCTACATAAAGTCAACTGCCAAAGTTTAATCAAAGGATTTCCGTTGATCTCCCGGCAAACAATCAAAGTTTACATCTTTACATAATGGGGATGATTTTATAAAAAGTAAACGGGCACAAAAGGGATTACACTCGATTGATGAAGGATTTGCGAGGGCGGATTGAGTTGGCGATGTGCAAGTTTATGATTTACCGAGTCCGGGATATACTGCAGCTTTGAAAGACCAATACAGCAGATTTAAAACTGTATTCAAAAGCAGATTTAAGTGAGTAACTGAAAATTCAACGAATTCAGTGCGAGGAATAAATGCAAGGCCATCGTGCCCTTTTAGCGGATTTCGAGATAATTAAATTAATGTTTGTTTGAGTGTATATGTAATATGGTAATGGTGCCGCATATAGCCTGACGGTTTGTGAAGAAATAACCTAACAATACAACCTGTTCCTTTCGATATCCCATAACTTTAGGGTATAAACGAGACAACGTAAAAGAACCCAACGGCATTTGAATTATTTTTCAATTCATTACTTTTTCAAATTTTAATTTTTCGTACAAAATAATTCAACAAAAATTCGACCACCAATATAAAACACCTTTACTTGATCAAAACAACATTGTATTTTCAAATTTGAAATGATGAATGACTTACTCATCAATGAAATACAACAAGCCTAACATATTGACCACGAGATTGCCTGTATGCAGGTGACAATTTTTTTATATATTTAATTAAGAATGATGATAACTTCTAAACTATGCGTTTAAGAACACTTGTTCTTTGGACTTTTTTATTAATTTTATTCATAGAATATCACCTTAAAGTTATGGGATATCAAAATACACTACGAATTTTAATAATTTTATTTTCTTATATTATCTTTACAACAAGTACTTACCTAATATTAATACAAAGTTTAACAATATTTAGCTTTGGATATTAGGAACAAAGCTATCATACATGTATGTATGTTTATCTACTAAGTAAAAAGTTATGTTACTTATATATAATTTTAATTTACACATTTGAACGCCTCGACAGAGAAACCTCTGACACCTCAAGCAAGAAATTTTCTCGCAGTGTTGCTGCCAAATCTAAAGAATAAACGCGCTAGAAATATATATGCTTACTAGTATATTACTAATGTACCAAGGGGAAACAAGCGGTACCCTAAAACTGTTACCGAGAGACACTCGGAGAATTTCCGGCAACTCGTGAGGTCTGTAAAATTTTAATTACGCCGTAGCCGACCATTCTTAACCCCCTTCTAAACAGACACGCAGCAAGGTCGCTAAAGGACCTCCAGGAATACTAAAAAATGTGAAAACAACAACGGAAAATTCTTGGTTCTATATTTCATTTTTTAAGATTTATTATTCATATATGCGTGTTATTGCACCAACTAATGGATAGATGTTTCTGTGAATGATAACATTTACGTTTTTAAAGAAGCCTAAGGCAAACATTTATTCGAGCTACACATATATTTAATATATTTTATCGGCAATATGTTTAGGCTAATCTGAGAAGTACACCCGCCATTCTGACGCTCACAAAATACCAACTTAAGGCGGCCATTTAATTATTATTTTCAAATTTTAATGTATTTTTAATTGTTTTTGTATGTGGTATGCCCTGACATTCATTGCCCTACTGCCATACACAATTAATAAAACCGTTTCGTTATGACAGTTGATAAAAAATGACGTCAGAGATTAGTGGTGTCTATCACCATACTGCATTGCTTATGACATACTTTCGTAATTTGACGAACTTGGGGGCGAAAATTCTGCCCTGTGCTGCCCCACTTGGGCCGTCACATCGGTCTCTTTGACCGTTATTATTCTTTTACTCACAAAAGGCTTACAGCGGCATTCGCAAGGGTGCAATTTCATTTTAATGTTTTTATGTGACGAACCTAGAGGCGTTCATTCGGTGTTTTTAGAGTTTTTTTCTCCGCGCCGCTTTTGTGACGTCACTCCACCAGTTGTGATAAGTGTCAACGAGTAATGAAAAGATTTTTTATTACACGCTTTGCGGTGACTCTCATCTTTGTTGGAAGTAAACGAGTTTAAAATGGAATATGCGCGTTAAAAAAACATTTACAATCTTTTAAATCCGTTTACCATTTTTATTAAAAAAAATTGTGCTCGTAAGTGTTTATTATTAAAGCTTCACTTTAAAATGCGAGATTTACATTGAAAGCCAACTAATTGTTGATTTGTAATTTGATCATCATCGTCGTATTCTAAGCATTATATCCCGTGCTTAAACGGGGTCTGCTTGCATCGACCGACATTGAAGCGACTGCCGATCTTACCTTCGTAACACTTAGGGGAACCAGAAAATTTGGATCATTCATAGTTATTTAAATGTACAGGTTTAATCAAGATGTTTCCCTTTATCAACCTAGTGCTATAAATACATTCTTAGATTTGAAAAATCCAGAATTGCGTACCCAGGTTTAAACCCACACCCTTCGGATATGAGGCGAGTATCCTCACCATTGAGCTACCACCGCTCTCAGTAAGTAATTTGATAATAATCAATAAAGCAGTTAGCTACGTATGTCCTTCAACAAGTACTATGTGCATGTGACTTTACACGCGATATTGTGTTCAAGTAATGAGTTCAAAATGCTCAGTAAATTAATGACAAAAATATGTATATTGCGGCTAACACAGTTTTTATTTTCATATGGAGTGCCCATACATTTCATATTTAAATGATTACATTGTCTGACCACATTGCATAACATATTTATTTATTTACCATCTATATATTTCTTATATAGTTAACATACATAATGTCAAGCTTTTTTACCATGGGGGTAGGCAGAATAATCACTTACTTCCATTTGCTACGATCCTGACAGTGTATCTATATTATATATAACAATATAAAAATCTATATTTGGGGATCTCTTAGCGTTGGTTAAATGTAGATACGTGCTTTTGTTTCTATATAACTACCCGCCCCGGCTGTGCCCGGGATATGTATACATACTTAAACCTTCATCATAAATCACTATATCTACTGGTGAAAACCGCATGAATATCCGTGCAGTAGTTTTTGAGTTTATCGCTAACAGACAGACAGACGTCGTGGAGAATTTTGTTTTATAATATGTACTGATAAATGTATTCCGTCATATACTAAACGTATGCGTTAGTACTAAATGCGTTGGCTTTATAAATCCAACCTTTGTACTCTGCAGCACATCTTCAAATGTACTTACACGAAACTTTAAAAAAATCTACATTTTCATTATGTATATACAATTTACCAAATATATATATTTACCTAAACCCCTAAATTAACGCTTTTATTAAAAAAAATAATTGGACGTGAGGGGTTGTTTCCTATTTGAAGCTTGGACTGTGAACCTGTTAAACTTTAACAAAATTAATATACCTTTATAATATTCGCCGTACAATTTTTACTGGGCCAAATAATAAAATTCTCAAGGCAATATTATCCCCTTAACTCAGTAAGGCTCTGTCTAATATTCAAAGTGTAACACCGCGTGCTTCATTTGAAGTAATTGGTTACTCTACAAAGATCTCAAAGGAAATTTTGCCTTTGATTTTAAAATGAGTTGGAATTGTCTTGAAACAGCTGTGTTGCTGAATGAAAAACCTTTAAAACAATTAACTTTATTCTAAAATAAGGTATGATGATGAAAATTACTGTTAATAGCAAAGCTGACACATGACACATGAAAATTACTAATAATAGCAGTAATGTGAAATTAGAATTGTAAAGCTTACCACTAATTAAAATAGCAGTGTTTAGCGGAAATAGAAAATTGAATTATTCTAGTTGGTATATTTTATCTTCAACTACTGTTTAAATTAACAGCCTTGATAAATAAATATTATCCTGAACGGTGAATGTCATTAATAAATGATAACTCAATTGCCTTCCGCCTCTCTATAGTCATCACAAAATCGCAAAAAAAATGTTTGACTTGGCCATCACTGACACGCCCAACTCTGAAACTGATGCAAACCCATCAAATATTTAAACGCAAAACGCAGGCCTAAATAATTAAAACCATTTATGTCTGAAAAAGTTAGCTGATCCGCGACCCAACATTTTCCTCCGAGCTCGATATTACGTCACTACTGTCTTATTTTTCCGGACGCCTGACATTGGTGTCCGGTCCCACTGGGCCGGTTGGACGGTTGTCACGCGATATCCGGACGTCCGCAGCTCTGTCTTTGTGGTACAAATTGGTTAATTAATCCGTATCCCCATAGAATTGGATTGCTATTTCAACCTTGTTTTGCATTGCATTACAATCGTGTTGATTTAAAGTGGATAAGCAAACCGACTTCGCTGTTTCCGAGCTTTTATTGGCTGTGAAGGGTAATAGAATCTAAATACTTCCTCTGACGTCATGCTTAGATCTAAAATGATAGGTTTTTTTTTGCATTGTAAGCAGGCATTTGTTAATTTCATCTGGCGTTATTAATAACGCCTAAAAGGTTATTTACTTGCTCAGTTTGAGCTTATTTGCTATTCAGGGGCAATCTTGTCAAATAGACCAATATTTCGTTGACAAGTCTATGCAGCTATTATGTTGAGGAATGTGTATACGTTAATGCTATAACCATGTATATAATAATGTAAAAATAAGTCTTTATTTTAAAATATTTTATAAAAATAGACTAGACTAGACTAGAATTATTTATTGACTGCTATTAAAATATATTCACACATTTTTACGAGAGTAATACATAGTCATATACTTACATAGTCTGCATTATATACATACTGGCAATAAAAGTGTCCAAATTCCTCACTTACCAAGTGTACACAGATGTTACTAAAACAGTCTACCTTAAATCTTGGCAGGCACCTGCCCACCTTGACACTTTTATTGTTCAGTTAACGGGATTGTAAACGTGTGTCACTTTACGCGCGTCAGTTCCGGTCAGATATAGGGCCGTGTAAACCTGTCAGAAGGTAGCCGGTCAGATTTAAGGCTGAAGTTGTAAATGCCGTGAAAATGTACGGATAGTTTTATTGGTCATATTTCTTGATAGCCTATGCGGTCTATCAGAATCAACACGCTCAGGTATTCGCTACACGCAGTCAGTACTTCGTCATATTTTTTTGTATTCTGTGCATATGTAGATTTGCTATGCCTAACGATATTATTGAAATAAAGCAGTAGAAAATAAAACGCAACAAAATATTGGTTGCAACAGTCACAGTTTTGCTATAAACAAATGTAATACTTATGATTTATTGGGTGACTAGTTGAAAGAGCGTGTTAAAGTTATTATCTGTACATGAGTAAAACTTAATCCCTCATGTTTCACATAAAAAATGAGGCATATTTATTTTGAGACTCTTTTCACAAACAATTGTTAACAATCAATGGTTGTTAAGAAACTACTTTTAGTTTATACAGCTGTCAATAGTTATAACTCAGTAGGGCCAGTGAAAAAGCTCGGCTGCTCAATTGAATATTAATTTCGATGAGCCTCGTGACGTGCCAAGCCAGTTGGCAGCCTGCGCCAGTTGGCAGCCTGCGCCAGTTGGCAGCCTGCGCCAGCTACCACCTGTCACTTGTTGCACAGGAAACGCTGCCAAATGTTCCGCAGCTGCTTCCTTATGTCTGATGAAAAATTACTGTCTCTTGTTTGTTGGCGGATAATATTCACTTACGTCTTTTTTTTCTGGAACTTTATTATATTTTAGATTAGGCCACGGTTAAGCAACTTGGTTTTTCTCGGAATGTTTTTGCGGGATTAAAGTTGTCTTGGTATGAATTTAGGTCAACAACTAATTAATCTGAATCTATTGTAATTGGCTGCTAATAGGTAAGATAAAACTATCTAAACATAGAATAAAAAACATTGCTTTAACCTACACGTTGTTATGTTAAATGACGTATGAAGATCAATAGGAGAACTTGGAATCGGTAAAAAAATTACACAGCAGGTGAGCTGAGCATCTAATTCTTTTATTATTTTTAGGTTACAACAAATAAAATAGGACAACGTAACCTCAACTACACAGCAAAGCTTCGAAAAATATATTTTTGTTTTGCTGGCATTAAATCCGTTAATCTGCCATGTCATCTGGCAACAGCGTTGCCAGCACATCTGGCACTTGTTGCTTTCAAGCTCTGCCAAACGGCTGTGGCCGCTCACAGCTCACTGAGCAAATATCGCGCCAAATTTCGCGTTCACAAAATGGCGTCTTGTTTTCTATTCCATTTGGAAATTGCCACGCTCTTTGTTTTCCGTTTCATGTACCGCTGCTTTTTTAGGTATCGGATATTTATATTGCTTAAATTAAAGAGTTACTGTAACGTCGGGTCGTTTGGCTAATGGATGCGTAAAAGGGTAATTTAGTAGGTAGGTAAGTTTGTTTTGCTTTAATTTTCGTTTTATTATTTAGCGTGCGGTCGTTAACTAACTGGTATATCTTGCTGTTAATGGTGGGTCATGTATCATAGTTTGTTAACGATGGTAATGTTAGTAATTGCTGAAGATTAAGAACCTTTCATACATGTTATTTTCGTTTATTATCATTTATTTCCTTTCTCATCTTAGCTATTATAGATAATAATGTGGTTAAGAGGACTAGCTTCGCCTTTGATTCTGCCTACCCAGTAAAGGATTACGGGCGTGATATTATCTATGTATGTATGAATATTGTATTTTTTCATCTCAAGCAATGTAAAACGTATGCATTTCATGTCTAATAAGTTAAGCTAGGTTTGGAAAATAGAATGGATTACGTTAAATAAACAAAAAGTAATTAGTATAAACATATTTTATTGCAAACTGATCAGTAATAACAATTTGCGGGAAAAGATAAAAATTTCCGATTTCGTTAAACAAATGAGTAATGAAAACATCATTACATTACAATTCACAAAGAGCTTTAAATAAATTTCCATAAATATTTAACATGCATCGCCTTTTATTGGTGATTGGAACAAAATTCCCGATACATTGACTAATTTGATACTGTATCGACAAACGTACAGTGATTTGGTTAAATCCTCCATTCTCAATTCGTATAAAATAAAATAAAGTACACATTGGTTATTTCCATTGTAAAGGTTTCAATTAGCCCGTAAGCTCGTTACCGCTCTTATCTGCGGGTTGGCACTCCTGTTTAGACTCTAATTTAAGAGTGCCAGCGGGATTGTCGAGTGAGTTACATTTTCACGGATTTGTAAATGCTAGATTTACAAATCCGTGTTCATTCGCTCAATGTTAAGACGAGAGTTTATTACTTATCTAGTCTATAGAGATACTTTTATTAATATCTATATATATTATTTTAAAACTTATGGTCATATCTATTCTATTATTAAAAGTTTATATAACAAAATATATGTCAAAAAGGCCTTTATTGTTCTTTAATTTCAGTTGATTTATCTCCAAATTGCAAAGTGGGTTTATAATACCAGATATTTATGTACGAGTAACATGAATATTTTGAGAATTTACGACAGATGTTCAACTACAGATATTTTTACCAATCGATATCTAACACATTGTCCGCTTAAGCTTAAGTCTTGAGCTGAAATTATTACGCTCTTAGTCATATAAATAGCAAGACTCAGTGATGGTTCCGGGTACTTGCGATATGGGTCGATACTAGCGGCCGCACAACGTCATAGGCTGTCTTCTTGCAACTTCCCTTTGTCTCGTTGACATCACTATTTCTGCCTTCTTCAGCCAAGGAAGTATGTTATTTATGCCTTTGAATTGGGCCAATTTGAGTTTTTATTCTTAGTGTCATATTCCGGGTGTAGTATTGGGAATTTTGAACATTATCCCAGATTTTGTGAATTTGTTAACTTACTATATACTAGTCATTCAGTCAGTCTATCAGTTTATAGTAAGTTATCAAATATAGTATATCGTTACCCTTACAAAAGGGAAACGGATATTTAATCCGTGCTACAAATCTATAGATTTTAGGATGCGCTTATCGTCTCACGACGCTTTGTTCATAAAAGAGCTTTTGAAAAAACTGAAGCTCAGAATCCCGTTATCAACATCCTAGTTTTACTTACCATCGTTTTAAATAGATTCTTTAAATATAAAACGACCGAACCGATTGGAAAATCGTAAGATATATTACTTGACTTAATAACTGTAAAAGGTTCGAGATGTTTCTGTAGGCTTCTCAAGTACCTATTTAGGGGAGCCTAAAGCTCACCAAAATACGTCACGTGCGTATAATTTATCAGCGGCCCTTGAATTCTAACGCAAATTCAAAAATGTTTATTTATCACTTACTCCATTCAAAACGTATTTTCACGATGTATTGATAGAATATTATATACTGCAAATTTTTTTTTATCGCTTACGGCATAATTATCTAGTGATAGTTAAATATCAATTACGATTTATCAAAAAAAAAATATTAGACGAAACCTAATTTAATTCTGCATTTCTCCAAAAACCTTTTGTTAATACCAAACAGATGTTTCTCCAAATAATAAAAAGGAAGTTTTCTTTAAACAATTTTGTTTTTATTTCTCACACAGAGATTACGAAATAGGTTACCTACTATGTATTAAAGTCACGTGCTAAGTAGTCTTATCTTTACTTAGGGTCAGGTTCAAAAGGGAAATAACAAATCTTTATTTTTACTAATGGGTCCCACTGCAGGGCGTAGTGTTCGCTTCAGTAAAGGTATCTCTTTATGATGGAATAAGTTACAAAGAGGAATAAATATAACAAACCCTTAAGTATACCTACTTTACTTAGTACTTAAACTAAGCATAAAGAAAGTCCAGTCTACTAAAAGCTATGATTCTCAGAGGCCCGAACACAATTATTTTGCGATTTTTGTGCTTCTAAGGTAGAATTAAGTTGCTTTTTTTAAGCGAATTCTTGAGAGAATTATCATTAAAGCAAAAAAAACGTCTTCAATATTTTTTGATATTCTAACTTACGGACTAAAAAATTGTTTTGAGTAAAATACCCCAATAGGGTACATTCTGTTTTGTTCTTTAGATTTTGAAAAACGTTGTGCTGAAAAAGTGTCTAGCTTTTTATTACTTCATCGGGTTTTTATTTCACAGTATATTTGTGTCACTCACAGTTTTTTTTCCGTAAATGAAGACGTAAGCGGCTATGACCAGAGATAAGAAGCTTAACTTTTTTATCATATGACATAACGCGATTTCGTTATGTCATGTGATAAAAAACTATAGAGTAAGAGCATCTTAGGAGGTTATTAATATGGCTATCATGATACCATCGGGGATAGGTGGAAAAACTAATGATGTTTCACTCTTTGAAAGTTCTTGTAGTAAGGAAATGAACTTTCATACCAATTACATTTAAAAAGATCCGATCAAAAGACCTAACCAATTCGCAAGAATTGCGGATGACAGTGGTGACGTCACGTCACGACCATGGGAATTAGAGCCAAATGTCTGCCTCGCCGAAAGAGAATTATAATGAGCACTTTGCTATGGAAATCGCGCTACGCTTTCGAAGAGCGTTTCGCAGAATGTTTAGGATATAACTGTTTGATATTACCAAATACTTAGGTTCGAATTTTGGAACGAATTCAAACTGGCTTGTAATAGCTTATGTCTTGCATGAATGCAAGCTGTTAAAATACGCGAACAAGTTCAAATTTGGCGGGAATACGTGAATGGAGAGCATAGTAATAATTAAGCCATTTTAATTCCTATATTTGATATGAAACTCTAGTGTATATGCACAGTCTTGTGACTGAAAGGGATTAAGTAAAAAACATACATAATTTTTGAGATAAAGATTTACCAGTACTCTTGTGGGCATTGTTTCAAATATTATGATGTTTACCCCACAGTGAGCGGAAAAAATAACTATACAATTCTGAACTCTTAAGCCCCATCTTTATTTATAATAAATCTGTAGAGAGGTCAATTCTGTACAAGAAATATATTTTCAAAATAACTATCAGGGGGTGATTAGTGATCGATACTGATGCCAAAAATGCAATCAGTAAAATTTTTGTCTGTCTGTCTGTCTATCTGTATGTTCCTTATAGAAACAAAAACTACTCGACGGATTTTAACGAAACTTGGTACAATTATTCTTCATACTCCTGGGCAGGTTATTGTATACTTTTTATCACGATACAATCAATAGGAGCAGAGTAGTGAAGGGAAATGTTGGGAAAACGGAAGAAGTTACTCCATTTTTTAAGCTTCCGTCGCGTGTGCAGCCTTAAATTTGTTCATAAAGTTACATAGAAATCATGTATGACGGAAATAGTCTTTATAATATTAACCATAAACGCGGGTGACACCGCTGGCACAGCTAGTTGTAAATATAAGTATAACAAAAACCCTAAAAAAATGCAATTTATTTTACATATTGGCAATCCTAATTATAAGTCATTGATTCATATTAGTGCAGTTCATTCCAATTCATATACAGCCTATCATTGTTCTAGACAGCTATGTAGGTACTAAATTGGTTAACAAGATATTAATCGATGATGGGGCATGCAGTTAGCTCCTGTTAGTAATAATCAGTTCAGTTGCGTTATATTCGTAATTGCTATTCGTAATAGGTAATCCAGCATTTCAGGTGTTTGATAATATTGTTGGTAGTTACTGTGTATTAAGTACCATTGTATATGATGCTTGCATACATCCTGCGTTTTTTATATAACTTTACACAACATATGAAAGATTATGTATTTCATTGAATTGAATTGAATAGTTTGATAGAAGTTTTTATGCTTAGCCACGGCAGGAATCTAGGTCAGATTGGATTAGAAGAAGACAGGATTGAAGAGGGTTTTGCCCACTGTGACACTAGAAAATCATATGATGATAATAGTATAAATGGTCCATTTGATAACAGAAATCAGTAGAAAAGCTTGTTTAGGTAACTTGGGAACAGTTTGGGATACATGGGCTGTTGATTATCTTAAGATTGATTGAATATGATTGGTGGAAATTCGATAATAATCAATCTTACGGTTGATCTTAGCTGATATAAACTAACTGATCCAATATCTATCTTAGCACTAAATAAGTACTTAATGGCACATATCTCTAGACTTGACCGGAATGTTCTTTATTATCAAGTTTCAATATTCTTTGAACTACTTTCAAATTCGTCATCCCCAATATCTGATAGCACTTGCCAACCGGCTCACCCAAAGGGATAATTTCCTTCACCCTTGCGTTATCGGTGGCTGTGGCCATCTGTTTCTTGAGATCAAGGGAGCCCCAATGGGTGGAATTATGATAAATCCAAGGGCGAAGAAGGTTAAGCGAAACCTAAAGGCATTTGAAGGTCTAAAATGGGCTCTTCGATTTTTTATTTAAGTGCGGTTAAGTCGTCGTTTTCATTATAAGTTGCGTTGTTTAGACTTAGAGACGAAAACTTGTCTTGCTAAGGGTCGTTAGGGAGTCCTTGTGAGCACTTTGACCCTTTTGCTGTCTTTTGTGTGCCTCCGTAAGTATAGCAAGTATCTTGATGTATATTATCTACACAATCGGGACATCTATAGTCGAGGATAATAAAGAGTCCCGCTTTCATGCTGTTATCATTAAATACTTCAAAATTAACACAATATATTCTATCAGTGGAACTCACTATTCAAAAGAAATTATTAACCATTTTTCATGTTAAAGTTTGTTAAAGTTAAAGTCTTACAAAAATTACGCAAGAATTGTGTGAAATACCGTAAATGGTTACACTGTAAAACAACATAAAAAAATATTATTCTATATTATATGATGAAAATCATATTTGTGGAATGTTTTCTTAACGGGGTGGAGTCCAAGTCTCATTAACCCCTTTCAAGTATCAATAATGCTAAGCGAATATAACATAGTCTTTGTTATTCTATACCACGGTAAATAAAATAGCACGTAGTTTAACTTCAAGGAGTATCTGAGCTAGCGAACATTTTCCGAAGAATTCCCAACTCTGAACTATTCTAGATTTTAAACTTTCAGACCATTATTACTGCTCATATTAAATTCTGCGAAAATGTCCAATGCTTTGTCATTATTTTGAAACACAAATTATGTAAATATATTTTACTAATAGTATGTATTATATAAAATTAGTACCTATACTTGAAATAAATTTTAATGATTTTTTTTTTAAATTTTAAAGTAATTTTCATATTTAATCATTTATTTAATTTCGTTATTTAATCTCGATTTACGCCAACGTCAAAAAAAAAATTATTAATCTATGTAATACTTGTATTTACATGATATGTACTACTAAAGTATCTAAACTGTTTATTATACTTAGACGGTTTTGATGAATGAGGTGTCAATTGAAGCTTATTATAGTCAGGCTAAGATAGACTACATTTTAACCGACTTAAAAAAGAGGCGTTTCAGCGATAATTCCGTAGTGCCTAAACTATCCATCCAATTTTGATAAATGAGGTGTCAATACGCTGTTAGTGTCCTAGTGACGTAAGATAGACATTTTGAGCGATAACGACAAAAAATACCTACGTCACTTTTTATAGTGCGTGTTTGAAGACGAGGTTCAATTTTAAAACTTATTCTTGTTAAACTTTAGCTTACGATGTAAAGCTTCACTTAAGGAAAGTTAGCGATGTAAAGCGCTTTTCTATCTAATGCACCGTTTTATTTTGCATACAATTTTGTGGTCCTAATAGTTAGCAAGTTTTTTATAAGTGACACTATTTTAAATAAATGATGTAAAAATATAAAATCTAGACTGCTTTCAGTCCTAGTCACGAGAAGTCGCAAATTTATATTCACAGACGGTAAGAAATAAATGAATTACATTTTAAATCAGTACTCGGATCTTTGCCGCTGAAATGAAGGTATCGCATTGTTAGGGAGGCTCCTTTGCCGACGTATACCACCCACTTACCCCCTTCAACACCATCCTGCATGCCAACTCAGAGCAAGCAAATGTTTCTCCACTCTACGTCTCAGACTGACGGTCCATTTTGCAATGCCAAGATAGATTGCACTGAGGTTTAGTTTGGATCTGGAGTTCTTTTCGTGAAAATTTTAGCGGAAAATATTCTATATTTAGTTTAGATGAAGGCGATTTATCTAGTCTGAGTGGAGTAGGGTAATGTTAGCAGCTTATTTCATCTTGCTATTCATTGTTAAATAATTGCTAGTTGCTTAGATTTTAGCTAACACTGCATTAATATTATAGATCATGCATCAGTATCTTGTTTATACTATGAAATCCTAAAAAAAAAAAGAAATCTATTTCTGCTCAACAAGTGAAACTGTGAAGTATGTTGTGTTATTATGTTTTTCGTATAAGTAAATAAGTCTTGTTTTACCCAGAAAAGTTGTAACTATTTTTTATCACATTAAATTTCAATTAATGGTAAAAGAATATACAGGTGTAAAACACTCGCAGAATTGATTTCGCTTATTAACTAATGTTTCAGAAGACAATTTCTTCGCCTTTTTAAGGGTAGAGATTTTTTATGCATGTTCCAATCCTGGATTCCTGCCAACATTTGGCCGCGGAAATCTTGAAATGTGTCGATTTCGCGAGTACCAACGCAAACTTTGTACAGTTCACACATTGGTATCTGTAGGAATTTCTGCATCGAATATAGATCTGAAATCGGTTTCTTAGATTAAAGTGTATGACGGTTTATTTTAAATTAAGTAGTATGATGCATGTCTTAATAGGTATGTAGAAGAAATTAACTAATAACCGTACTCCTACAAATTACTCTGAAAGAGTTTAACATCATCTTATCTTTCGTACTAACCTTTCACGTCATTACTAAATAATTTGTTTTTTTTACCTTATCTACGATGAGGTACAAAACTGCAGAAAATTGACGAACCAAGAATTATGTTGTCGTTGCAAAAAAAAATATTGTTTCAAACTTTTACCAATAATCAAAAAAGACTTCAAAATAGAATTGTAAAATTAGATTTAGAATTAGTATAAACAATGAAAATTGTCAAGACATAGGTCAATAACAGAATAGATTCTAAAGCACATAAAAACCGTTGGGAGTCCAATGACCCATCGGATTGAAGAGATATTTCGATGATTCGGATAACTTAGATTCGATATGTTAAGTAGCTAAAGCGTTCGAAGGGACTGACTCTTTCAGTGCCTAACTTATTTGTATAAAAGGTTTAAGTAATATACTCGTATGTATGTTCTAAAATCGTGAAAACATTTTCGACCAGTAGTTTTTTGATTGTACTTAATTAAGTTTTTGTCCACAATCTCCCTATCTTCGAATTCGAATTGTAGAATATATTATATACATAAATGTCATTCAATAACAACGCTTTCCAATCTATATTACCAGCTGCACACCAAACATTTCATAAATTATAAAAAGTTCGAAGCTTTTACGATTGAACTTTTTTATCGTTGTTATTGAATTACATTTTTATTATTCTTTTCCTTCTTTATCTAATTAAATAATTAGAATGTAAATTATTCTGAACTCTTTGATCTGAGTTATTGTTACATGACCACCTAAAAACTATTTTAATTATTTAATAGTGCTTAGTTTCTTAGCTAAACTAAACATCGCCAATTACATTTTATTTGTTCTATATAACTTGTAAGAAACTTATTTCTGCAGTTTCACCGGCGTGAAATGTAGCCTGAAACTATCTTATCTAACATTTCATATATAATAGACGTAGCATATGTCCATTTTCAGAACTTAGACGCAATAGAAAGCCAGACAGGCACAGTTACATTAAGTTAGTAAGCATTGTGTGTAAACCAGTAACTTGGATCGCATGTTCAAAGTGAATAACAATTTTATGATTCGATACTCGCAACATTTGTTGCTTTATTAGAACCGTCTCTTTCCTTTTAGACTGTAACCCGAATTTACTCATTATTATTAATAGGGCAATCCAGACATTCTCCATCATGGTATTACGTCTCATGTAATCACGCTCAAATTATAGGATGGCTTCATTCGATGAGTGCTTAAATAGGTAATAAGTATATTTTATAAGTCATATAGCGTCGCATGATACTAGAATTTTTTGCCTAAAAATCTAGAAGATACAAATTTTGTGTGTGATAAAATAAACTTATAACATGCCATAAAATTTCATTAATCATCATCAAAGAAAAAAAAATGTTAAGGCTGTTTTATCTTTCCATTTAATAATTAACCACACCTGATGCTAACGTCATGTTATTTTAATGATTCCCCGGATTATGTATTAAGATAATCTTTAAGTAGCACTCGCTCTTTCCATTAGCAGTTAAAAGGAATATAAAATAAGTTGTCTGTTCCCCTTAGGCCTGATGTGGAAATCATTTATTTTGCTTACTTAGCCGACATCATGATAATATCAAAAGGAAAAAATATTATGTTTCTTTTAAAAATGTAAAAAGTCACATCAAATTTGTAATTTATTTAATTCAGCGAAAAATTAAAATATAATTTGCAGATTAAAGGCACAATATAAAAAAAGTAACTCATTATGAGTTTGTTCTAAGAAATAAAAAAGATATTACAAAAATATGTTGTCAAATTGGCCTTTGAGATTATATCGTTAACTTTGAACAAAATCTAAACTTTTTATTAAACAGTATTAAAACACGATTCTGAGATTATTTTTGTTACGGACCTGGAAACCATTATTGCTATGATCTTTATTTTGTAAAAAAAGAAACCAATGTATGCTATTTTTGTTTTTCTATATTATCACCACCCTCTGTATTCACAAAAGATCTGAATTGTTGAAAGGAAAAGTAAACAATATTTTTTAGTAGTACAACGGCTTACCGTCCCGTATTGTCCTCTTTTGAGAATAAACAGTTGGATTATGTCCATTTACAATAACTGACAAATAAACTTTTATTTGTTCTGATCCCGCGATACGAGTTATTTTTGCTTCTTTTATGCAAAGGAAATGCAAAAGCATTATACGAAGGCAAACAAACGTATATTTTACCGATCGGATTCCTTGTTTCAGTATTATGTTCTACGAACGTGTAAAACATTGTATTGCGACGAAGAACATAAGGTAGAAAGTACCTTTTCTTCAAGGTTAATGAAAAATTCATAGAAATATTTAAATAAGGCCAAGGCCTACAGTACACTAGTAAAGTTTGTGTTTTAAAATTGGGTCGTTAACAAAATTATTTTTGCTGATAAATGTTAACATGGCTATAATAATCGCTCATTGAAATTCAAGAGGTAATTTCATTTCAAGAAATGACTGTTGCTACCGTCTTAATTTTTATCTAACATCTACCTTTATCTTCCCTTAGATCTTCACTTTGACTATTTCCAGCATATTTCAATCTACCACATGTTAAAACTAAGCTATGTGTAAAACTTTAAGGGCTTTTTTACTCTTTTGATTGAATCTTTATCTATTTAACATACCGATTTAACCCTTTTTTCGAAGACATCCTGTTTACGTGATCTTGAATTCACATCTATCTTTACTGAGCCTCGAACTATACTTCCGGCAATACATTAAGCCGTAAAAACATAAACAACGGCTAGTAAAACAAAACATAAACACCCAATAAAAATACAGTTCGCAAAATTTTCGCCCGACAACAAAATAAAATTCCCAACAACTCTTTCCACATTTGAAACGGTTAAAAATTCATATCTTTGGTGGGATTATTACTTTTTTGTGCACAGTACTTGCTTCCGTTGCCACTGGCCAAAATTGCATTTTCGGCTTTAGTTTATTTTAAGCGACGCCACAGGCTACTCTGGTTCGTGTTAATCCGAAATCTGAATATTCCATGTGACCATTTGTTTAGGATCAAATGCAAAGTAGCCATTCTATTTTCACTGGTGGTTCCGATTTTTTAAAGCTTGATCCATTCCACGTGGAGCCTATGTGTCACAGGTTTTTTTGCAAGTTTTCGGGAATCGTGTATTTTTTTCGCAGTGAAATATCGTTCTTTCCTATAAGCCGCATGCCTACGTTTCGTTGGAATCCGCTCAATAATTTCACCGCTCTGAAGGAACCAACAGCAAAGAAAACAGATTTTATAAGAAAAAGTAAATGTTATGTTATAAAATTTGTAATAAGATAGATTTGGAAATGTATAGTTATATGAAAAATCACGAGGAAGCTTTTTTACCTTATCGTCGTTTTGATTCATCCCTAGAATAATAGTTATGAGTTTATATCAAATAACACATTCTTCATATTAATATATCGGCTGTGATCTAAGGAAACTGTTTGAATATTAGGTAATATGACAGATTAACACGATGATAATACGGTCTCCATATAGTGGCGATGTGAACCCGTAGTCATTGATTTCAATGGCGATGTCTAACCATAGATCAAGCAACATGTCAAACATTTAAAATAAATAGTATTATTATAATTCAATTGTAAAAATATTAATATCATAATAACTAGAAACTATTTTCATATAACAACTCGCACAAAATTAAGAAGGGAATTAATTTAACGACATCAAAAATAACTGAAACTGCGAACGGGTTTTATGGCGTCATTTGCATAACCAATGTGCTTAGAACGGCCAGAGAATTCTACGTTTTAACCGTAACGCGGCTTGCGGATAGTTGTAATAACTATTTACGACAGGTGGAGCTGTGTACGGTTTGCAGAATTGGAATAGTTCTTACCTACTATGAGATAAGGAAACAAAGAAACTATAAGTTCTAAAACAGCATAAGACGTAAATGTATTAGACTTGCTTGCTGCGGCTGAAATAAGAGTACCAACATCAGAGATAAGTGCAAGCATGAAAGCTTGAAACGCTAGTCTGTTGAGAACTATCATAGTATATAATATAAACCCTATAATCTATTTATAGGTTACTTTGACTGCTTATCATCAGAGAAAACGTATGCTCATTTGTCATCTTTAGCAGTAATTACTCCCATACTATAACTATTTTGGCGCAACGTGATTTGGAGATCGAGTTAAGAGCGGAATCGAAGTTAGCGATTTTAAAGAGTCTTGGACGTATACATTAAATAACACGCGAATGTACTTAAAAAAGTTCGGTTAATAAAAAATGCTTATTAAGCATGTATATTAACCGAACTTTTTTAAGTACATTCTATAGACTAACATAAAATTAAATCATCATCTTCCTAGCGTTATGTTCTGTGCTTAGACGGGGTCCGCTTAAACCATGATCCACAATTTAGCGAGTCTGGTAATTACATTGAAGCGACTGCCGATCTGACCTTCGTAATCCTAACATAGGGGAACCAGAAAATTTTTGGACAATGGTTACAAATCCAAAGTGGTTTGAATTTGCAGGTTACCAATATAAAATTAAATATACTGACAACATCTAGTAGGTAAAATTTTTGTTTCTATATCCGTTTATTTCAACAGAAATCCTCATTTCAAATTAATGCCGTTATCTCAAATCTAGGCTAGGATACGCTGTGGGGAACTAACTTACTGTCAGGTGTTTATCAAAGCACCTTAAAACCTCTTGTCGGGGTTAAACGACTGACCTATATAACTGATGTCAGCTCGTATCAAATGAAAACACTTAAATACACATATTAAATGTCAATAGACTAGGACGAGGCGAAATAAATATAGGTATTTTGCGTCAAACTAGTCTACTAAAATAACTAGGGTTTGTTACATAGGGGCGCTTTTGTCTTCGTCTGCGTAAAAATTGGTCTAGTAGAAGAATATTGCTTGTTAGTTGTAAACATAGTTTCAAGTTTCTATCGTCATCATTATTTATACAAAATTTCAATTTAACACATTTGGGGGCCATAAATCATAAAAACTCCTATCTGCTGAAATGCACTATGTTACTGACGATTTTTCAAATATATTTATGAATAGCTTGGGGAGTGCGTTAATCGTCGCTCAGTCATTCATATAATAGCCCCAGTGATAGTAATAAAACCACCCTGAATATAGAGAATGTTCAGATAGGCACTAACATGATATCATTCTCAACATGAACAATTCTGATTCGGTTTTTCCGTGTAGTATACCTAGCCTTTTGCGATTTCCTATTAAAACGCTTTCAGCCTATCCGCCTATATGACTAGCTTCAAATAATAAAAGGGTGTACCTACTATTATTACCATTTACGCAATCTTGTATAAAGTAAGTAAATTGTGTTATAAAGTGAACATTTGAATATATACGAGCATATAAGTAATATAAGTAACTAGTGCGGCTAAAGGTAAAAACCTAAGTTGAATTTTTATACTTAGCTATTTAATATTGTGTTCGTCATAAAGCCATTACCTGCGTAACATAAAAGGCAACCATTAGTAAAATTGCATGAAAAAACATACTTTAAAAAAATCTTGGATTCCAAAATTTGCCGTATCTAGCCTCCGCATGAGGATGAGGAAACGGAAATACTGTCTAAAAAGAAGAGTTTATTCAGTAAACGATACGATACGTCTCATACAAAACCAGTCACCCAGAAACCCATTATTCGTTTCGTTTTGCTAACTGTACAAATAGACAAAGTGTCCATATCTAAATAGGTTGAGAGAGGACTAAGTTTTGTGAGGTGTTTAGTGTCGTATATTCTCAAATGCCGATATAAACGTGCCATTTGGCACTTACGAATATTATTCCGGTATAACACCTTTAGGGCATAGTTGAGGCAAATGTTATGACGGTACAACAATGACGTCAGATCTTAATCGTGCTGTTAATATTATGATGAGCTACAGAAATGTATGTAATGATATGAATAGTAGTACCATGTACTACTATTCATATACGTTTCCAAATTAATTGTGATAAATAAAGATGGTTTAACATTTTTTTTGAATATAAAAAAATAGATACCTTGATTGTATCTTTCATCTGTTTACTTAGATGAGTACATGTATTAGACATTTTAAGATATGTATATAATTGTACTTTCAGGTGATATTCACTGAGATTACAATTCATCTTCAAAATTATATGCACAATTACAAAAAGCCTCAATTTCATTAAGAAAACCATATTCTATAAAATAAGCTCACATTGATAAAATATTTATGAAATTTGTTAGCTAATATACTATGCTTTTAAGGGAAGCAACATTTGTTATTCCACCTTGAGATGAGAATGTGTAAAGTATTCTTAATACAATTTAAGCTCTTTTAATTTCGCATGTTATCTTCGTAGCCAACCGCAATTTTTCATACTTTGAAGTGATGAGTTTATTTTTATCTAGGGCATACTTTTTACGCTGAGTTAAGCTGGCACTGTGACATTTACTTTAATCCCGAGGATTAAATAGGCTTTGCAGTAGGTAAGCCTTATTTGTCGTAACGTGTGTTAGGGCACTTTAATACTGTACTTTGGTTGTATCTTTACCTTTTAGATGGTTATGCAAGAATTCAGTAACTATCTGAATAACTTGCTCAATAGTTATAATGTTCATGACTGTGTTTGTTTTAGCAGTAATTTACCGAAGCACTTTTTCGTAGACGACGTTATTATTCGTAATGTAAAGCAATAAACATGATTTCCCATCTTTTTTTGTCTTATTTTGGGTCGTTTAGGGTTATTGCAATATTTTTTTCTCTTCCATAACTCGTAATAAACAGTCATCAAGTTTTCCATTCTCATTTCACTCATATCACCTTTACATATATCTCGTATGGAGTTATAAACTATATAAAATTAAATTTGCATATCCCCTTACTAAATTAATTTACCTAGAGGTAAATTGTGCTGAAATTTAGTACGGAAATCTCGCAGAGTACCCCGAACAGACGCTAGCTTAGTTTGTATAGAACGTGTCATGTGCCGTAGTTACTGCAAAATCCTTTATTACATACAACCTTATTGCCAAGGATATGGCATTGAGCTTACAATGAAATACTAGTACTAACCCAGCCCGGCTTTATTTTTGGCTGAATGTAGTTGAAGGGGCATGCTGCCTCTTTGACTCTGCCTACCTCATCGGGGATTATGGGCGTGATGTTGTTATGTTATGTTATGTTACTAGTACTATAACGGAGACTTCGTTATAGTACTAGTATTGTTAATATATTAAGTCACAAAATAGGTCACATGGCATGAGAATAATCTTATGAATAAATAAAAACTAATAAAGTAATGACACTGTCCTGTATAAAATTTCCAGGCAGGAGATATACTTGCCTTATTTTGGGCAGAGTACTTTTTGTTCATCGATTATTTCGTGTATAGATGTGATTAAGTCCACTTCTACAAACATTAATATCGATCTAGCTAAAGGTCATAACGGCTGTGAACAAGTGTTTACATACCACTTTTTGTTTGCTAAGTATTTCATTTGGGTTAAACCTGGTAAGTAGGTGTGAAGTAATATTACAAAAAAACTTTAATTTTTTATTGTTGTGCCTATTCCATGTCGTTGTTAACCGTAATCTGTTTTCTAATCTAGTTTTCAAGTAATACTATGCCACTGTAAACCATTAGCTTTATATAGTATCAATATTATATTTTAAACATAACATAACATAACATCACGCCCATAATCCCCGAAGGGGTAGGCAGAGTCAAAGGGGCAGCATGCCCCTTCAACCACATTCAGCCAAAAATAAAGCCGGGCTGGGTTAGATTGAAAATTGAGAAAAAGCAGTGACAAGCGGCTAACCTGTCGCCTACACAATCACACACCCAAAACCCGATATAACATTAGTCGCCTTTTACGACATGCAAGGCAAGAACCACAGTTGGCACATTCTTTTTAAGTCCCAGACTAACACGGGACAGTGGGCTGGGTTGGATGGGTTATATTTTAATTAACACATTTTATTATATATGTTCTACTCGCCAGTAAAAATATGGCTGATCATTGTTATATTATCGCCAACATTCTATTTTCAATAAGTCTTAATATTATTGGCTTATTAGAGCACTTTATTTATTTACACAAATTGTATACATCACAAAACAAAACTACTGAACACTTTACTAAAAACATCAGAAATGATTGTAGATTTTGTTAACCTTGTTAACAGTTCGTTAATCTGTAAACATAAGTTAAAAGGTTGAGAATTAAATAATAAATAGAAATAAATAAATATCTCACTACATTACGTACATTGATCTGACTCTTAAATAATTAGCTTAAACACTTGTGTTACGGATACCAGAAACAACAGTGGTATTACAAATATATACTTAAATATTGGATATTAACACCCAGACACAGAACAAACACAAGTAAGTATTTATAATACGAATATTTGTACTGGATGGGGATCGAACCCACAACTCTTGGCGCATGGGGCAGGGTCACTACCGAATGCGCCATCGAGCTTGTCAAATTAAGACTTACGTAACATAAATTACCTTACAAGAAGTGCTATGTGAAAATTCTGGGAAACGTGAAATAAACGAAAAGACATCACGAAATATTTTAACGATATCTATAGTAAAGTAAAACTAACTAACTAACTAAACTTCATGCCACTTCCCTAGCGGGGTAGGCAGAGAGAACCGAACGCCATATGGCACGATCCTTACACACCTCACTCGTCTCTTCAACATTCATAATCCTTTTCATACAAGCTCTACGGTTTTTATGACTCCTAACCTCACCTTCTGTTAATACACGAGCCTGGGCATTCCGCGGCTCCTACATCCTTCCACTTTCGCATTGTATATCTGTTTAGTCAATCTTTCGTCATCCATTCTTTCCACATGTCCGAACCACCGGAGCATGCCTCTTCTTACGTTGACTCCGACGCTGTCCTTCAGTAAAGTAATATTACTTGATAACTGATAGTTTGCTTTATTCATCCACCCCGTTGGATATTAAAGACAATACGAGAATGAAAATCAGAGTGTATTGTTTTAAGCAGACTCAAATTCACTGTTCTCTGAATAACGTTGAATGTTGATTTTGATAGATGGTCATGACGCACAGTCGGGAACCTTGTGATTTGAAGGAGAAATTACAAAGACATGGACAGGGAACAGAAAACCCAAACACTAATGAGGCCAATTTGGATGTTAATATTTGTTAACATCATAAATTTGGAATCGAATTAATGGAAATAAAGTCGTGCAGCGGGATTTATGGAGATTTTATTGATCCTAGGAAGTATAAGAAGGCTGATAGTCGTCAAATACTATTATGATGAAACTTAGGCTAGATATTAATAATGTAGTAAAATGGTTTGGGTGAGATGGATAGATAATACAAATTCTTGACCTGCTGGCAAGACATACCTATTATTTTATTACACATTATAAGTACGGTTCTTTGGACAAATAAGGAAGGTAAGAGCCGAAGTACTCGTATATAAAAATAAAACGTAACACTAGTAAGTCGTAATATGGACATTATTTTCGCTACGTGTATTGGCTGCGAAAAAAAAACGACGCAGACGATGTATATAGTAAATGCTGCATGATACAATCATCTAAAAACAATTGCTTTAAAAATATATTAATATGCAGTAAGAAACTGTTGATCATCCTAAATTGTAATGCCAGACGCCTCGAATAGCGAGATGTATAGATACCCCAGTACTATACAGTCAGACAGCGCCAGCTCGAACGATCTAGTGCCAATCGGCGACTCTCGCTTGAACTGCGACGTCCGTGGCGAAGTATAGTGGCCAACTCAGGTGTAGTACGGCCCCCTGTTTAATGTTTACGACGCCAGCAAAAACCATGGTGTTGTGACTACAGCATACAGGTGGTATGGTCGTGTGGGGCGCGGCGCGGGCGTTATCGAGCGGTGTAGGCGACGCGCGCACCAGTGCACCCCAGGCTGAGGAGCGGGCCGGCCGCCCCTCGCGTGCCAGATGCTATCCGGCCTGACTGCCGGCCGCGCGTCCGACGCGCGCCCCACGCGGCATCCTACCGACCCATATCCCTTCCTGTACATATTAGGTGGTAAACAAAATCGCTGTGACAGTGCTGTGGACCACGTGACGTGTAATTAGTTAATCAATTATGTAACGCTGTGACAACCGAAAGTGGAGGATACCGGTGGAGTTTTATGCACGAAATTATATACGCGCCATGTACATGTATATGGCTCGATGTCGCTTTCAGCGGCGTAAAATTGACGGGAACCAATTCTTTTCTCAGACGTGTTTCTTTTGTTGAGTTTGACAATAGTTCAGAGTTTCTAGAAAGTTTTCATTCACAAAATGTTTCTTTTAGCGTGGTAAAATAGTCAAATAGTATAATAATTTATCAAGTCAGCAGGTATTACAAACATAATTATAATAGTTCGTTCGTGTCAATTGTAATCGATTACCGCTACGAAGTTTCATTCAGAATTACAATCGTAGACATTACGTAGCACCTGACACGAGGAATGCTACGAGCTACGCTACGGCTGTAGCACGCGTTTATGGCCCGCTTTACAATTTAGCCAACTCGTATTTAAAGTGAGTAAAGACTAATTAAAAAAATATCTTTCCTATTATAATTATCAGAACATTGATATGATATATTTTTTATAATTCTTCATGCGTGTTAAGAGTCTACAGGTGAACATTTTGGTGAACTTTATGGCGTAATTTGGTAGTCTTTATGAAGAACCCACGTTTTGAAGGTTTATAATTTATCCAGCTTGAAATGCTAAGAATTGTCCTATCGGAACAGTTAATAAACCGTCTGGTCCGACCTAAATGTCGCCGTGGGGGGCATTTAAAGACATTTATATACAGTGTTGTAACATCTTAAGCGAATCTAATAAATCTTTACATAGTATAAAACAAAGTCGCCGCTTCTGTCTGTTCGCTTAGATCTTTTAAACTACGCAAGGGATGCTGATGTGGTTTTCACCAATAGATAGAGTGATTCAGGAGGAAGGTTGATATGTATAATTCCATAATTTTAGTGCTTACCGCGCGAAGCCGGGGCGGGTCGCTAGGATTATATATTATATATCTTTCCTTAAATGTTCTTATTTAAGGAAATACAATACCTTAATATTTAAAGTGAATGCTAGACTCTACAAGCAACCAAATACTTAAGTAGAGTAAGTCTTTATTCCATGAAAATGTTGGCTCATTTGTAAAATACTTCAAATTATCATTAATAATAATTGCAAGTCAGCAATATCTTATTTAAAACGGATGATCATGTGATTTACGTCGGTGGTAGTAAAGCTCAATACAAAGTTTCATGGGGTATTTAAAAATCAGCCATTTGATATTTAAATTTCCAGAAAAGTAGAGCTAATAGGTCTTTACGTTTTTAGTTTTGAACAAGGAAGTACCCAGTATAAAGAAGAACAATTCTAAAAATAATTCTGTCTAAGAAATTAATTATTACTAAGTTGCAGTAGTGGGTTACGTTCGCAAAGATTTAGGCTACAGCAGTTCATCCTTATAGATTATTTTTTTTTAAATATAGATCAAAGTTTGTATATGAAAGATTTATTCAGTCCCTACGATGTATAATAATACATATATTTTTTTTATAATAGGGATGTTGACTGCCTAGTCAATTGAGATACTTTTTAAAAGGTTTTGAAATTCGCACTTCTGTACGGCTACTCGCAATCACTTTATAGATTACGTATGGGCTTCTCAGTTTATGACGTCACAAGTTCGTATAGTCAACTGACTAAATATTAAGCAGTTGTTGTAAAATTTTAAATCGTTGACTTAATATAATTCAGAATCAATAAACGACTAAAACACACACATTTTCTTAGTTATTTGAAACGTGTGATATTGATTTCTGGGGTTCGTATCTGATTGCACTATTCGTTGCAACGTATTCTTGATAGATACAATCACGGCTCCTCCCACCATCTTTCTAATCGTTTTCATCCCTCCCTTTTGTGATTCAGCTCCTTATCCCTTTAGGATAAGCTATGGTTGAACAAGAACATTTTTACCCATAGCTTATCCGACAGTCCACATATGTGACCAACCTAATTCTCAATTCTGTTAGTATGTGTTACAGAGCAGAGAACTTGAATATACAGAAAATTATATAATCTCTATCTTGTCAATCTCAGTTGTGAGTTTATCATCAAAATTATAGACAACTTTAATCCTCTAATTTAAATTTTCTTATGTTCTTCAATTTTGTTTTTGTATTTGTGATAATGTTAACATTATTTTTTCACAATGTCTCTTCTAAATGACGTCTTTGGAGTAGAAAACTTTTCCACAAACCCTTTAGCATTTGACAAATAAATGTAAATCAGAATCATTAAGTAAATATTATCAGTAATCAACTTTAAGATGATATTTCATTGTAATCTTCCGATTGAAGTAATGAACCGTAAAAAGTGCTTTCCTGATCAAATTATAGGTACTTAATTCTAGCCAACAATTAACGAAACGATTTGATTATCAACCGACTTCAAAGAAGAAGTAGGTTTTCAATTCAACCGTATATATTTTTATAACTTTACATGATTTTAAACTAAATAATTCTTGTAATGAAGTACAGAAATAATAAAATGCCAAATTACATCGCAGAATCTAGCGGAACAATATGAAGAGTTGCAAGTTTGTGAGATCATCCAGCTTAGCTGGTTGTATAATCACAAATGAAAAAGACTGTGATCAAAGCACAAAGAAAAATGTATAATTCATTTTTCCGTTTCTTCATTATATTGTGTAAATTATTTTTGGTGCGGTTATGCTATATATTGTAATATTTAAATAATGTTTTTGCAGCACGATTTTGCCTCGCCCTATTTATCATGCCGATAAGATCGCGATCGCTTGATAAGGATAATAAATAAAGTAAAACGTTTGTCGCGTTATTGACATGTTTCTACTGGAAGGGGATAGAATATAATTTGAATATGAAATTCTTGGCAAAATGTTCCATTAAACAGTTTTTAGATGAACATGGTAACAACAGTGGAAAATGGCCTATGTATTATATTGGTTTATAAATTGATATTTATGTATATTCCGTCAAGTTTGACCTTGATTATAATATGAGATCTTATTACAGTGAGTATATTCGATAGTGACATATTGCTTTTTAGCATCAAACTATGTTGAAACAATATAATCTATAAAACATTATAAAATTCATAACAAATAAGAATAATGATAAAAAAAAGTATTACGTATTTTTCCGGAAAGATTGTAATCAGAGTCGTAATCGAACTGTATATCCAATTTCATCAAGGTTTGTACGCCTCAAGAATATAAATCTGAAAACATTGTAATAAACTTCTATATATTTGTAGCTCTAGGTAGGTAATGCAAATAACACTTATAACTATTTGAAAATTTGAAGAAAAATCCCATAATATCACACTAGAAAGAGGAAAATTCTAGTTTCATATCGTTATCTGAACTTTTTTCTCTACTACCTGATTCGGCTTAACTAACTGTAAGTTACAATAGTCTAGCAAAGCCAATAACAGAACTCGCAGCGAATCATTATGAACTACGTAACGGGAAGTGGATTAGTGAATTTCCTGCCCCTTCTACGTCATATATATAAGTCTACTTGTGACTACATAGGTACCGGCGAAGTACTGTTAGAGTCCTATATGTACTTAACGGCGCATTAAGTTGCCTAGGTGCACCCTTAATATTTTTTCATTCTCTCATGATTTAATTTCTATCTTTATTCATTAGATTTGATTTATAAGTGCTGATATGTTTGACTATGTAATTAAGAATACCTAGCTATCTAACAATTCAAAAGCGTTTAGTTTTCTATAAAACTGAGAACGTTCTTTTTTTTGTTCTTAGTTCGTAATGCAGGAATCGCAGGTTTCTGATAATAAAGAGCATTCACAAGTAAAAATATGGCATTTTGTCAGTCGTGACAGTTTTAAAATTATTAAGAGCAATTCAGATGTTCTAAAGGCCCTATTTTTGTCTTAATATCTGCAAATCAAAGATTCTATACCCTACGCAAAATTACCCACATTATTAAGAGTTACGTAAGGAGATCGAATAACTGGCCCGTTAATTGACGGCAAGGTTAAAAGCCGAGCTCGTCGCAGAAGATTAATGGACGCCCAACGAGGAACTGTTTGGATTGAGGCCTGGTATCTGCTCATTTATCAATTTTAGGGATGTTATGCAATGCTGGTTTTGGCGAGAACGTTAGCGGTGTAACATTGGGCGCGTGAAAACATGCTGTATTTTAACGTAATACCAAATGTACATTTTGGTTTGTCCCAAGGCTTTGGTTAAATCTAGGATAAATCAGGCATTTCGGGAAGAGACTGCATATCGACCTTTGACTATGACACATACATACATAATATCCCTTGTTGGTCTGGGACTTAAAAAGAATATGCCAATTGTGTTTCTTGCCTAGCATGTCGTAAAAGGCGCCTAATGGTATATGGGGTTTTGTGGGCGACGAGCTAGCCACTTGTCACTACTTTTTTAATTTTTGGCTGAATCTGGCTATAGGAGCCTACTGCCCCTTTGACTTTGCCTACTCCTTCGGGGATTACGGGCGTGATGTTATCTTATGTTACATAACATATATAATACTACGCCCATAATCTGCATAGGCAGTCTAAAAAGTAGTAAAGTAAATATAAAATTCAGCTGGGTTAGATGTAAAATGTGTAAAAGTAGTGACAAGTGGCTAGCTCGTCGCCTATCTTATTACAGATTCTAAACCCAACAAAACACCATTAGTCACACGTTCAGTCGCACGCCAACTTCAAGTAAAAGAAACAATTATATTAGGTATTATAAGTCAAAAAGAGCATGTCATTTGTTATTGATTAGAATTTTCGAGATTTACACCCGTTCATTTTGTTATAGCGTGTTAGAATGGTAACAAAGGCTCGTTGCTTTATTTGAAAACTGATAAAAAGTGAAATGACAGCGGCAATGCTTCCACGAAGTGTGAATAGCGGGGTTGGCACATGAATAATTAATAACCTGCCTGCAAAGTACTTCTTGAAATTAACCTTAATGTTCTTTTTGGGCTTTGCTTAACCTTTAACGTTCGGTAAACCACTCTAGCCAACCGTTGTCCATATCCAATATCGTGTACTTGGGCTCAGAATCTACTTTCGTCTGAGTTCAACACAGATTCCATTATTAAATGTAAGTCCTTTGTCTATGTATTAGTCCAAGAAAATAGGCCTTTAAATACGAATTTGAGGTAAATACTTGAATTTTTGATATAAGTTACTTTGAAAGATTTAAAAACGATCTGTGAAAGTTTTTTGTAAAATCACCCCCGAGAACATTGAAAAAAAAAATAAAAAGTATTTGTTTTTGAAATTTTGGGATAACGGTAAGTAGTAGAAAAAAAAGGTTTAAATAAAAGTTGTAGAGCATCAGATTTTATAAAGAAATGCCCTGTTTATGTTTTCGCTAACATTAAAATTATCCGAGATAGGGCGGTTAGAAGCTTGGGGATGATAGTAAATAGTCCGGTCAGTTTTCCATTTTGATCTGAAAGGATAGGACCAACGGGAAAATTTGTGTGTGCACTAGATATTTAACAATCCAGAAATTCAGGTCTCTGACACATCAGGTTAGCTAAAAAAAAAGCGCGGAAGATCGAAAAAGGCAAATAACTCATGAGTAGTGCAAAATATTGAAAAATGCTAAAGGTAAAAGCTATAGATAATTGAATTTCCTACAAAAATGGTATCTGCATATTTTTTCATAAGTGCGATGCTTTTCGCAAAAAACACGCCTAAGTGTAAAATTATTTAAAAATGTTTATCTTACAAGTTTTTCTCAATAAATAATAATGCGTATAGCTACATTATTAAGTTTATTTTTCAATAATAAGCAGCACTTTAAAAAATATTTTTTCCTTACTAAGATGAAATTTTTTTTTCTCATCTAGACGGGTTTTTAATGCAGAATTAAATCCTTTGGTTTATGCGAAATCCGTCTACTTAGTACCTGTAATTTATTAACTTTCATTGAATAAAGAGAAATGATCAGTAGTGACTGCCTGACCGAGTCAGGATTTCTTGCCAAAACCGAAACCGAAACCGAACATTAGGCAGCTCTCTTAGTTTTGGCTTAGGTTGACATAGCATGTTGAAATAAAGTGTATCTTTACTTTTATGTCTCCTGACCCGGTGTCTATCTGTAATAGTGAGATTAGAAAAAAATATTGGTTTCGTTTTTTTCTTTTGTTCAAAAAAATAAGAATGACAAATACAGCGCGTTAAAGGTCCCCGTGACGCGCTCACTCCAGTCACTACAGATTTTTGAAGCGCTTTGTAATTTTCCGAGTATTCGATATAGCAAAAAATTGTAACGTTAACCCATCGAGTTTGAGTTTGTTTGATTTGTTAAATATAGATATTTGATTTTAAACTTTCTCGTTGCATTGTCAGTAGAAATAATACTGACTGGACTAAACGCGATATGCCGAAACATCAAGCTGTAAGTACTCATGTAGTGTCAGTCTTTATCTTCATAGCGATATGTTCCATGCTTAGACGGGATCCGCTTAGGCCATGATCTAGGATCTAGCGAGACTGATAATTACATTGAAGCGACTGCCGATCTGACATTCGTAACCCTAAGATAAGGGAAGCAGACAAATTTTGGATCATGGTTACAAATCCTAGTTGTTTGCTGGTTTCATCACGATGTTTTCCCCTTACCGTCGAGCTAGTGGTAATAAATACGTACATAGATTTGAAAAATACAGAGGTACATGCCTGGGTTTGAACCCGCACTCCTCGGTTAAGAGGTGCGTGTCCTTACCATTGAGCTCTAATCTAGTTTAGTCCCGTCAGTATTATTTCTAATGTTTGGTCAAAGCTTTTATCAAGACATCTGGTGATGCAGTGGCACTAAGTTTCACAAGTCCCCTAGTCCCTAATGATATCCAGGCTTTAATATGTGACCTCGATGACTTCAATTGGATGTGGATTATACTCAAGGATATCTCTTTCCCGACAGTTAACTCTGTAGACTAGCGATTTAGCATGCTTATGGCGTATTGTGTGGCATATAATGTGGATATTTTGTGGGATATATAATAACACCCCTTGTTTTACACAAAGAAACCCTGAGCACAGCTTGCTCCATAGTAGTCGCGTTAATACCTTACTTCATGCAATGGCGTGAAGTAAGTTCGCTCTGCCTACCCCGCTAGGAAAATGCCCTAGCAGGGTAGGTAGAGCAAACCGAACGCCATATGGCACGGTCCTTACACACCTCACTCGCTTCTTTAACATTAATAATTCCTTCATACTAGCTCTATGGTTTTGAACTTAACTAAACTAAACTTCACGCCACTTCCCTAGTGGGGTACAAGAGAACCAAACGTCGTATGGCACGATCCTTACACACCTCACTTGCTACTTTAACATTTTTACCTTCACTTTTCTGTTACCGCACGACCAATTTGGTCATGGTGGGTAACTTTCGCTCAATCTTTCGTCATCTACTTATCCCACATGTCCGGATCACCAGAGCATGCTTCTCCTTATCTTAACTCCGACGTTGTCTTTCAGACCAAACTTTTCTTTCATCATTGTTCCGAACGCAGTCTGTGAGCGATACACCGCAGATTTTACGCAGTGCACGCACCTCGACCGCGTGCTTATTCTACTTCCATGCAAAACCCGCAGATATGTCGGTACCCAATAGTAAAGTGAAAGTGAAATTTATTAAAAGGTAGGTAGACCATCAAAATAAGCTGCTATAATGAGACAGTGCCGGTCTAATGAGACTAAACTACTAATCTTCAAGGAGTTATACCTTCCATCATCAGCTAAGCAACATAACATGATGAGTACGAGACGCAAATACCGAAATCGTTTTAGAAAAAATAAATCAAACACTTAACATGTCGTTAAAATTTAAGGGTGGCCCTCGTTTTCATGGAATCCCATCACTAGACCAAGAATTGGTAAAATTGAGACTATCCGAGAATAGCAGTCAATATGACCCTATAATATTGAAAGAATTATCCACGAACTCCTAATCGTTAAGGAGTTGTACCTTCCATCATCAGCTCAGCAACATGAGATTATGAATACCAGACGTAAATACTTGAATTGTTTTAGAAAATAACTAAAATAGATTGTACACGCCTATAATACTTGAGGGTTTCCCTCGATTTGCCTAAGATTCCTTCATCAGATCCAGATTTGGTGCCAATAAGACCAACTCAAGGATATACCCTTTTGAATAAAAAAAAAGTCTAAAAATCGTCTTACAATTGTCGAAGATATCAATATTTAAAGAATCATAAACTAATACCTAATCGTTAAGGATTTGTACCTTCCATCATCAGCTCACCAATATAAGATGATAAGTACCATGCGTAAATACTTACTAAATACTTAATGACGGATTACACACGGGAAAAAAAAAGGATCACTGCGGAATGCACCATAGAGCTTGTCGAATATTTTGTTTGACCTGTGCTGAATACGTAGACGTTGTTCTTGTCAAGGGTTTTCTTCAGCTCTCGTCCTCTTGGAAGAGTCAGACGTGACTCCCATGCATAGAATTCAGACTCAAATGCAACATTCTTTGCATGGGAGTCACGTCTGAATTAATAAATCTATAACAAGTGGTCCTAAAATAGTCAGTGAATTGATTTTCCTATGTTGTATGTTTTAGCTGACCATGTTCATCTTGCACCATGTTAACTGCAGATGTACTGTTTTATATTTTGGTAGTACTTTATGGTTTATATTTCTTTTCCCAATCACAGCAGTTCCTGCATGAGCAGTCCCGTCTGGATGGAAGATTGAGTAAATGTGATAGTCCTTGATTTTAATGCTGTTAAACTTATCTTTATTTACATAGACTTCAATAAAGCACTTATGAATATTAGTTGTGCTTCAGAGACAAGCATTACATCAATGTTATGCTATGGGAGTAATATTTCAACATAATAACATAAACGACCAGGCTTTTGATGTTCCAAGAAGCAACTGTATAAGCTGGCATTACTCTATTATAATTTTATTAATTACTGTTATTAAGAGGTTCCTCAGTATTGGTATATTGGTATATCCGGTTGGTCGATGAGTTTGTCTAGCTTAAGAACTTGTTCAATGAGTTGGATTTCTAGGCTTTTGTTCTTGATAAAATGTTAAACTGTGAAGGGTTTTTTGGCAAATGGCAAAAATTCAAATATTTGATTTGTTTCGTAAGTAAAATTATCAAAATATTGAACACGTATTTTTTGCTTTATCGAATACTTGGAAAATTACAAAGATACAGCGCTTCAAAAATCTGAAGCGCGGCGCATTTACGGAACAAGTGACGTCACAGGGAACTTAAACGCGCTGTATTTGTCATTCAAATTTATTTAAACAAAGGAAAAAAAAGTAAACCAATATTTTTTTCTAATCTCACTATTACAGATAGACGCCGGGTCAGGAGACATAAAAGTAAAGATACACTTCATTTCAACATGCTATGTCAACCAAAGCCAAAACTAAGAGAGCTGCCTAATGTTCGGTTTCGGTTTCGGTTTTGGCAAGAAATCCTGACTCGGTCAGGCAGTCACTACTGATCATTTCTCTTTATTCAATGAAAGTTAGTAAATTACAGGTACTAAGTAGACGGATTTCGCATAAACCAAAGGATTTAATTCTGCATTAAAAACCCGTCTAGATGAGAAAAAAAAAATTCATCTTAGTAAGGAAAAAATATTTTTTAAAGTGCTGCTTATTATTGAAAAATAGACTTAATAATGTAGCTATACGCATTATTATTTATTGAGAAAAACTTGTAAGATAAACATTTTTAAATAATTTTACACTTAGGCGTGTTTTTTGCGAAAAGCATCGCACTTATGAAAAAATATGCAGATACCATTTTTGTAGGAAATTCAATTATCTATAGCTTTTACCTTTAGCATTTTTCAATATTTTGCACTACTCATGAGTTATTTGCCTTTTTCGATCTTCCGCGCTTTTTTTTTAGCTAACCTGATGTGTCAGAGACCTGAATTTCTGGATTGTTAAATATCTAGTGCACACACAAATTTTCCCGTTGGTCCTATCCTTTCAGATCAAAATGGAAAACTGACCGGACTATTTACTATCATCCTCAAGCTTCTAACCGCCCTATCTCGGATAATTTTAATGTTAGCGAAAACATAAACAGGGCATTTCTTTATAAAATCTGATGCTCTACAACTTTTATTTAAACCTTTTTTTTCTACTACTTACCGTTTTCCCAAAATTTCAAAAACAAATACTTTTTATTTTTTTTTTCAATGTTCTCGGGGGTGATTTTACAAAAAACTTTCGCAGATCGTTTTTAAATCTTTCAAAGTAACTTATATCAAAAATTCAAGTATTTACCTCAAATTCGTATTTAAAGGCCTATTTTCTTGGACTAGTATAACACTGTCATTTGAAACAATATAGTATGTAGCGCTTTTCATTATAACTATCCATGACGAGATGCGGTAGGCGTAGGAGACACTAAATTCGTTTCAATCGCACTTTTAGGTTATAGCGTGTAAAATAAGTCTTAGACTTTGAATAGCGAAGCAAGAGTACTATGCGATGAGGATTAAAACGAATTAATGTAATTTGCTGTATAGTCCAACTTACTGCCATGAGTCAAGTAATTATGTATGAACAATAATTGCCTAATTTCAATCGTTTATTCAGCTCATGATTTGTTTTGTAATAAACAATTCATCATTCAACAGATGACGAGTGTTAGACTAACATTCTACTTGTGGGACCGAATGCTGTTTGCATATTGCTTTGACGTTAATATTGAGTTCCTGCTAGCTATTTAATTTGACTTCCAATAAGCTCCGCTATACTGCACGTAAGTACAATATATACTATTTACTTAAGTTTCAAGCGCTAAGCAACATGTTTCCTTTACCCTATATACTACGGGGGAGATATGTTACCTCTGGTCAATATTTACTGTTAATATCAGACGATATTATTTTCACTGCTATTTATTAGGTTAAATTCATAGATTTTTATGTATGAATTTAACCTCATTGTTCATAGCTAGGGTAATTATATATGTATATATAGAAATATATATGACGAAATGCAAATCATACTATAGTATATACATAATTGGATCAATTTAAGGTTTGCTGTGGACAAATAAACGTAACGTTACTAAAAACAACAGCATTAGTTAAGCTACATGTTTTTCGTTAGAATATTGGATTGGTGACCACAGAGTGGACCTGGACCATAGAATCTGTTTCTGTACTTTGTATGTTTTGAAAATAATATATAACAGAACTTGTC
This sequence comes from Glyphodes perspectalis, assembly GCA_951394215.1. Lineage (NCBI taxonomy): Eukaryota > Metazoa > Arthropoda > Insecta > Lepidoptera > Crambidae > Glyphodes > Glyphodes perspectalis. The sequence continues at coordinate 10,126,433 of OX596215.1, forward strand.
CTCACTGAATACTAGTTACAGTTTCTGTTTTGTAGGTATTCTAGAGATTTTTATCTACAGTTTTTCTGTTAAGCTCAAATGATGTAAATCTCATATCCACATGAGTGAATATTCACGTCACGACCGATTCGCTGGAAAGTAACATGAAAGCTGTTATGAATTTTAATTATAATATAAATAAAGAGTCCTTGTGCTGGAAGCTCGCTTGGCATAATTTATGCGTCAGTGATGGGATGCTAATGCTAGTTTTCGTAATCTAGTAATATTTCTTTTTATTTACTTAATTTCTCCTGGTTACTTATCTTGCTGTTCCACATAATTTGTTATTCTGACAGCATAGAATGATGTTGACGTCATCTGATGAAACTAAACTAAATCAGATGCTCAATCATTATTCAGATCTGTATGGTAACAAAATACCATGTATGTTGTCTTGGGCGAGTGTTCTTCTTGCACATTATTACAGGAGACAAGTTTTAGTTATTATTCTTAACTCATATAATGCGAACTGATTGTCTCGTTTTAAAAAGCAACAAAGCCGGTAGAGTTTTAAATTAGCACATTATAAAGTAATTATGAAGAAAAAAAAAGAAGAAATAGCAACGAAGTATTCCATCAAGTATGTACTGTATATTGGTTAAAGATTCAATTAGGATTCCAAATAGATAGGTATAACAAAGTAGTACTGAGTAATAAAATACAAACTAGTTTCGTAACATCTAGGTCAATTGGAAGTCTCGTCTTCATACCCCCTTCAAACCAATAGCATCAAAACGAGTGGTTTTCTTTTTAGTTGCAACTAATTAATGGAAAAAGTTCCGATAGTTAATGAGAAGAACAGATAAAGGTTTTATTTCTGATATTAATACACTGTTGAACTTATATAGACCGTTGTTCAATTGCCTAAGGTAAAAAAATATTTTATAACTTATATTGTATTTTGAAATATCAGTAATTTTACTAACGCATAATGTTTAAACATGTTTAGAATGAATATTATGTGATAATGAGAGCTAATTACATTTCTGAACGGAGTAATTGTTGTAATTACCACGAACAGCCTGGGTGGAGTAAAACCATGATATTATGGACAATTAATAACAGAACGTGAGCTGTTTATGTTTTTAAGACGAGATTGCTGTATAAATATTTATTATTTTGATTCTTTACAAGTTGAGTTGAATGTCGATCAATATTTATGACTTATGTTTTAACTCGCATTTACCTAAATAAATGTTCTTTATATATAATAATAAAGAGCTAGGTATATCATTATGATGTTTCAATAATAAAAAAAACGTGATTTTGAAGACTTTAATTGTTTTCTTTACATATATTCAAACTAAAATAAATCTTCTTTAAATACACTTCAAATCACAGACCACAAGAAAAAGCCTGTTTCTAACGGAACGTTTTTGAACTTTATCGGATTCAGAAAAGGGCTATTTATTGTGAAGGATCGTAAGTCGTATCCGACTCGTTCTTTCTTTATGACGACGGTCTACCAACCCAAAGGTTGAAAATACGCGTGGCACAAAGGTACTTCTGCTAACATATTTATAACCTAGGTACTAAATGGCTTTAGGTCATGTAGGTTGTCACTAGTCGTAATAATAACATTTGCGTGTCTGTTACAAAATGGCTGTTGTAACTTCAAGGTTTTAAATCCTGTAATGAGCTAAAGATGCATTTAAATTAATGTTTTTCGACTTTAATTACAGAATGAAGCTATCCCCAAATTAGTTCACTTTTTGGGCTTTTTTTAATGTACATACATATATAACATTACGCCAATAATCCCCGAAGAGGCAAGGCAGAGTCGAAGAGGCAGCAGGCCCCTTTAATCACATTCATTAAATATAATGTATAATAATAATTTTATGCTCATAAATTCTGAAAATAGAATTTCTAACAAGATTATGGAAATGTAACTGTGGACGTCTAGTCGTAATTCAGTTATTAAAATATTCTACAGTTTTATTTCGTAATAAAATGAAAAAGAAGTTAAAAATAGGTCAACAAATTAACTCAACCAACTTTGTAGTTATTGTTAAAGTAAATACACATTTTAATTACAGACTTTAAAATAATAGTGTAGAAAGTAACGGTAATATTCTGTAGTAATTTCTAGACAAGCACTGTATAATTACATGTGTAAGTGTAGAATTATACATTATTTTACCAAATAACGTAATCATAACTAAAATTGTGATATTACATTTTCAACAAAATGAAAGCTGGAAAATTCTGTACGGTAACTTTATTATCTTATGTAACGAGCTATTAAACATTTATGATAGAAAATTAGGACTTGGTTTGGTATATACCAAACATTTTATAGATTTACGCATACTTACTTTGTCCCGCTGTTTCTTCCTATTAGAATTCAGTTTGATAGATATGTTATTGTCTTGTTTCACTTTGAATTTACTCTATTACATTATTGTCCTATGTATATTCAATTCCTTATGCTAGGTTTTAATCGTTTCCCAAAGCATATTTTATAATGATAATATGTGGTTTAAAGTTAAGACATGAAAACGTAACAGAGTTATTATCGTAGTTATATCTAGAAAACTATATATGAGTACTGACACGAAAATACTGCATCAGAATTAAGCAATTGGCATTGAAAACGTCTCTTTTCATGTGTGATTCAAAACAATTGCTCTTTTGTCTTCTTTTAAAACAATTTTATTACTTCTCCGTGGTTAAGAATAATTGGATCGCCATGTGATTATTTACTTTTCAATTTGACTATCAACCAATAAACAAAATAACAAATTAAAAAGTAACATAAAAACACTTCAAAAAGATTTTAATTCTGACAGAAACATGGTAGACATATTTCACTTAACAACTTGCTCGACAAACGTTTAATACAACAAAGGAAACTTTCATAAATGCCCCTTATAGTACAACACGAACAAAGTAGGAGAGCAGCGAAGCGTAGGCAAAAATAAAGTTCGTCTCTAAACTTGCCCTGGCAAACAATATCATGAGAAATTAATCAAAACTTGCCGGCTTCCTTAAAGTTTGCGGCGAGTCCGCAAAAAAGGCCATGGGGTAGGTACAAGATGAAATTGACACTAATGGGCATTATTTCAGCCGGGATGACTTGATTGATGGGCTATTGGTCCCGTAATTAATGCCCCGTGACGGATACGAGGATGTCTTTGCAGTGATCCCGGGATAGCGCACTCTGGGATAAACTAGCTGACTAGTTGTACAATTAATGCTTAGTAAGCACACTTGGAGAGTAACAGCTGATGTAAGGTGGTCTTCTAAAGTGCTTATGTCATTATAGGATCGCGTTCAAATTATCGAGAAAAATGTAGAATTATACTATCAAATTGTGTGAATTTATATTTTTTTTCTAATTAATTAGGTACATCTTGTACAACGATATAAATAGACCAATGGGCATCATGTCCTCATGTCACAAAAAATTATCTAAAAATAAGACAGTTCATATGTTTCTCGTTAAAATTTTAACTACTTAACCGATCGTTATGATATTTTGCAAGCATGTTGCCAGATGCTTAGAAAAAAAAATAGAGTAAGTTACTTACAAAAAAGCTTTATCATCAGATATAAAAATACGAAACTTTACATTAGGGCGACCAAAAATATAGTTTAGAAAATATGACTTACTTTTTTTAAACGTGTTACCAGTTGTAAGTCTTACTTTTTTTTCTAATTATTTTTTAATTTATATGCCCGTAGTGTAAGGAGGCGAATGCTGAACCTTATTGAATTAACCTTAAAGTAGGAAGCTTCGTCTGAGTCTGCACTATTGCTTCTAATATCGAAGAAATGCTCCGAGACTTGGAATTAAATTCCTCTTATAATTTCCCGAGTGTTTCTTGATATATCCAAGAGGATTTCGCTTCGTTGAAATTCTTAGTGGGTTGGGAGGAACAGTACGTGCTACTTTTACAATCAATGAAGGGTGTTTATTTGTTATTGGTTTTTTCAAAATTTTTATTAATATAAATTTTGATGTAAAATATTTCAGATACGCTTTTGAAATGAGATCGTCTTTTGTGTGTATTATGCTAACCTCCCGTCAAGCTTAATCGGGAAATGAGTAACATAAATATTTTCTGTATTACCGCAAAATCGTCTGCCATCAATCAAACGAATGCTTTAATTTCGACGACTGTTGATCTAAGTCATAAATCGCAACCTCGCTACATCGAAAAAGATAAAACAATATTCGCATCACTTTCGCCCATCGCGATGTCATAATACGGTCTAAAATGATGACGCCCTTCGTGACTGCACCTCATTAGCAGCAAAAACCGGAATCCACCGGTTGCATCACAATGCCTGCCACGGATCCGCTAGAAACCTCCTCCGGCCTCCGCCCTCGGTTAACGAGAAAGACGTTTCAATGTGCCCATTCATACCCTTAATACAACGGCTTAGAATTCACATTTCAATATCAAAAGTGATAGTTTCGGATTGCACTTTTTGCAGCGAAACCTCATTTTGCGGTGGACTTTTTTTTACCGGAGCGCCGCATATTTCAGTTCGTGAGGCGTGAACTGTACTCTGAGTTGGCTACTGGCCTAATAGGTACTTCCATATAGGTGGAGTAACGCCTGGAACTTTCTATATTATTGCTGGACTGCTGTTTCATAAATTAGAACTAAATTGCACACTTTCAATTAGAACTTTGGCAAAGTTACACTTAATATTTTGGAGTTATACTCTATGGAGACATTGATCTTATTAACTAACATAGCACACGGAAGATATAGACAGTTACAAATTATTGTACGTGAGAGAACTATTTGATGTGAACTACGTAAGGATATTACATCACATCATCCCTTCCAGCCATAAAAGAAGGCAGATATCATATCCTTCCATTTGGTTGCTATTTCCAGGCTCATCTTTTTTTATCTTTTTCCGTACGCATTCATTTGGAATCTAAAATGTGACGGCATATCTTTTTAAAGGCAAAATAATGAAAGCACTACAATCATAATCTTTAATTTTCCTACTTACTGTGTTAATACTAAATGTGTAAATAATTATATACCGCACTTTCTCAAGAATACCTCACCCTTCTTGAGAAATTGCCTATAAACAACATATTGTGCTTACGTATTACCGTTTACGGAGCCTACTTCCATTCTCCTACAACCCTGTTTTAAGTCCCCACCTTCATCTCAAGACAACGTGCCTACATATTACACGTATCCCATAGTTCGTGCTCGTTACACTTTAGCCCAGACGTTAATAAGCCAAGAAGGGGAGGAAGCAAATATTTCCCCAACAACGAAGGTTCCCCCACTGTTTACTTTAACGGCATAACATGATGTGTAGTAATAATGGCTGACCCAATAAGTACAACCTGACCCCGTTAGTATTAAAGAGTCATCGTGACAAATTGCATTGTGAAAAAAAGTCGAGTGAAAAAGTGTGACCGTTTTTCCCCCGTAAATAATGTGCGGTGACTAAAAAGCTGTTGTTTAACGAAACAAAATCTTGGAAAGGAATATACCAAAATATGTCTATGCAGATGTTTTGAATTTCGGTGACCGCCTTCCACTAGACAGGCCATAATAATATGCTAACGTTTGGTAGTGAAAAAAAAAAATATATATATAAATTTTTCACATTACATTCGTTTTTTAAATTGTCTTACAATGAAATAATGTACTTATGTAGTATTTTTTAATTTTAATTTCAATAAAACAACGTACCTACTTTCAGGATTTTTTAAGCTGTAGTTACAACTAAATACAAGTATAGATAGTTAAGGGGATCAAAATATCCTTAATTACATACAAATTATGTATGTAATTAAGGGTAAAATCGCATTCATCGAAATGGTTACTATTCCCACAACTATTTTCAACAATGGACTAACCCCGCTATAAATAGTGAATACTATTCATCAGAAATTGATGACGTAATGAATCGATTACGTCATTGCTATCCTCTGAAATGTTAATGCCACGTTATATTACATTCGATTTAGTATAATTGTTTAACCAAACAATATCATACATTGTATTATAATATTGTATTGTATTTACACGTGAATAACATCTATTATCCCCTAAGGGGTAAGCAGAGTTCAAGGATCAGAAGGTTAGTAGAACCAGTTTTAGCTGGATCTGATAAGAAAAACGCCAGCTTGTCGCCTACGTTATCAGAAAAAAAATACCATAAACACCATTAGTTATCTTTTACGACATGCTAAGCATAGAACACAGTTAATACACTATTTTTAACCCCTAAGATCAACAAGCAATATTTGTACATGACCCCATTGATAAATAAACTTAAATCTATGTACTTCTAAGCACGATTAAGCTATTAAACTCCAAATTACTAATAATAGAAAGAGGCTTCATAAAAATAGTACTAAGAATAAGCTTGAGCATTCAAGTCGTCATTTGATTAAAGTGAAAACGTTTGTAGTCTCGACAAATTTTAAAGATTAAACCAAATAGCTCTTTTAACTGTTCAACAGTAGTTGAACATAATTTGTCCTTATGACTTCAGCTATAAGGGTTAAAATATTCAGCCATTTTTGTTGCTGTTCAGCATCTTAATACAAAGTTTTCTCCGTGGTGAAATCAACTATGAATAAATGACAACGGTTTAAAATTTGCATTTTTAGATAATCTTCACAAGTAGTTGTAATAATGTAACAAGCTCTATTATGTTGTAAAAATCAAATTTTTGCATTATAGAAGTTATTAAAAGTTTTGTCTCATCTTTCTCGTTGATAATTTTATTTCAGTTCTAGTATTTAAGTATTCTGAATAAAGTTTTAATATGTGACTTTAAACATTTAAATAGGCATGTTAGTACTGAGGATATAACTTTAATTACTGAAGTCTCAAGGGCTGCTGTCTGCAGCATTGTATACGCACTTAGTAGAAACATAAATAAGCTGTATGCCTAAGTTACAAAGCTATCAAATTTATATTATTAACTAACTAACTAAACTTCACGCCACTTCCCTAGCGGGGTAGGCAGAGAGAACCGAACGCCATATGGCACGGTCCTTACACATTAAATTTATATTATTAAAGACGCCTTAACATAGTTATTAGAGGTTAAAATAAACTCCTTGGGCTCTACCCCTTTGGGAATTATGGTGTGATAGTATACGTATATGTATAAGTAAAGCTATTTTTATATTTCATTTCATATTGATCCATTTTGATAGCAGACACCGAATAAATAAAGGTGGCGACAAACTGAGATATTTTTTTAATGTCGGTAAAAAAGAAAGTTACCGCTGTAAGTTCTTGTGAATAGTACCTACATCTTAGACCGCTTAGTGAGGTCTAAGTGCCTGTTCAGCTTAGGCCAAGGTGAATGAGCACGTTTATGTATGCATTGTGAAAGCGAAGTTTTATTTGGGAAATGACAGAGCAGGGAAAACAGAAATTAACCGTGATTTGCTATGGTGAAATGTCATATGTGAAACCTGTCAAGAGATGGTCTAATGGCCTGGTACTAGATATTTTAGAAAGAAAGAAAGAAAGAATGAAAATAAAATTTTGTTGGTGCAATACTTAACCTAGCATAAGAAAAACAAACATTAATTCTATTTTTATGAGTAAATATATCGATTATAATAAGAAAGAAGCCTTTTTAAGCACTAGTCTCTAAAACATGTGTGTGTATGTGAAATTAGTATAAACTTTGATGACGTATTTCAAACCAGCATCCTAATTACAGTTTATTCTAGAATATGTCTAAAATATTTCATTGAAGATATTTTATATAGCTACAATGAATCGCTTTTACTTGTATTTTTTATTTTTTCTGATTTTTATTCCCGAACAATAAATACATTGTAAAAAAATAGGTTTTCAGGCAAAAGTCATACAAAACTTCTCTTGAACTTTTGTATGAATTTGAGAAACTTTAGCAGGTCTGTGTTGTAAAATTCGTATAAGTACTTATAAGAATTATTAAAATCTCGTGTCTCTCTAAATTCAAACAAAAAATAAACTTGACTTTTCAACCATCCTTACAGATTATTATTCTCAAGTTAAGATGTTAAAAGTTTCGTCATCATAATGAAAGGAAACCAAATAAAACTCATAGTTTCAAGCAGCTCCTAGACAAAATGTTAACCAAAATACTCCACATTACCTACTTTTAGCTATAAACTTGTCACTCGCGAACTTAACTGGAAATATTCAATTCACACTGCGCAGTGTACCTAAAACTAGACTGCTCCTCTTAAAATATATCTCCTGGCGCATCTGGTGCATTCGCATTGCAGCGTCTGCGAAAATGCATTGGGAACGTGCGAATAAAATAGGTTATGCCGTAAATAGGTAGGCATTGAAGGAACATTATGCTAGTGACATATTTTGCGGATGCGGTCTTGTGTCTCTTAGTGAACATTTTGAGGCTTCATTACTACAGCAATGAGTTTATTGAATGTTCATTTTTGTACTACTTTTGGAAAACTGGAACAAAGTCAAGTGCGAGATAGTTATTGTAAAAGTTAAGGAAGGTTGTTTGAGTAAAGTACAACTAATATCAGATAAGGTAGATACTAGTATTCCAATTAAATCTTCTATCACAAATTCGATTCCAGTTCAAGAACGGGTTAATTAAATAGCATTGTATCTATAATTTATTTAAGCAACTTGTAAGGTAGTAAATAGCTTTTATTTAGATATCTATGTTCGCGTAATGTCCGCGCATGTTTGAACTGAAAGTAATTAACACTTTATGAAGATATATTTTTTAATTTGACTTTTCGATTGAGCTTTGCCAAAGTTTTAAAAGTTCAAACAAAATTGTGATATATTTAACTTTCAACGTAACATCTGATTGTTGACGCAATTAAAAAAAAATAATATGTACTTATTATTAATTCTAAAACGCAAACATATCAGTAATCTTTGAATTGTTGCTACTCACGTTAATACATTGAAAAGTCTAGTATAAAACAGGAAACACTGACCCCAATAGGCCGTACTAGAAAAATTACGTTACATTTTCGTAGTTTTTCATCGCGTGCGTGCTTCACAACGAGCCGAGGGTGAGTTGTGATGAAAGAAATACCCTTAACTTCCTACCCTATGATGATAAAATTATATTTAGTTTACTTGCCGTGCGTGTAAGTTTGTTGGAATCCTTACTAATATTGTAAATACGGAAGTAACCCGGTTCCTTTACGAAATCCTTGTGATTAAAACATCATAGATTCCGAATAACATATGATAGAATCTGTAACAATCCGATTATCGCCGAGCTAAAGCTAAAATCTAGTTTAGATATTTCGTCCTACTATTTCACAGAGTTAAGTGTTAAACGAAGCTGCGATTGCTTATATTTTACGCTTGTAAAACAGCCAAGCACAAGGTGTCTTTGAAAGCATAGGTAGAAGACATGAGTTGCTTAACAAAAATTTCTGTTTATACAAATGAACCTTATTTGGAATTTGTTTGCTGATAGCAAACAAATTTTAAATATCACATTAATCTATTTGACTGGCCCATTGGTCGAGTGGTCAGAGAACCTGGCCACGAAACCAAGGGTCGCGGGTTCGAATCTCGCTAGGGGCAATTTCGTTTTCGGGCTGTTTCGTGTGATGAACATGGACATTTGTCCTCGAGTCCTGGATGTTTATAAAAGTATTTAAGTATGTCTATCCGTTCACCTAGTATTCATAGCACAAGCATAAGCTTAGTTTGGGACTAAGGAATTGGTGTATCAGTCTGAAGAATTTATTTATTATTATTATATTTTTAAAAAAGTTCATACAATATGTACGTTTATAAACAGCAATTTTAAAACAATGACCTTTAATATTTTTGTTTGATTGCAGTCATAAAATTCATTACTATTGTAATACTCATTTGTAATGGAAACGGTGCTTGATCTTCGACGATAATTATCTCGCGTGCGGCAAGGACTTGTATGAATTTTATAACTTGTAAAGTCGCGTGAGCTTAAACACAAACACGTTATATACTCGTAAGTAACTTACCATTATAAACGATAAATGCCACCACTTTAGCACTTATGCCTTCCCATATACTAGTATTTTTTGATTTCATTGTTTAGCTACGGTATTCCGCAGCAAAACAATGAAATTACATTACCATTATAGTGTTATCGAAGAATATTAGTTAATAACACGATGACTATTGTTATCTTAATGAATGTAAGCGCTTTCGCTTTGCATATCTTATGGTAATTTTTTTAAGTTTATGCAGTTCCAATCTATACTAATATTATAAAGAGGAAAGTTTTGTATTTTTGTTTGTGGCTATGTTTGTAATGAATAAACTCAAAAAATACTGTGCCGATTTAAAAAAGTCGTTCACCATTGGAAAGCTACATTATTCGGAAGTAACATAGGCTATATTTTATCCCCATATTCCTACAGGAACGGGAACTAAGCGGGTGAAACCGTGGGGCGCTGCTAGTGATTCATAATATGCTACAATAAGCCATACTGTAAATAGTGAATTCTCACTTATTATTTCTGTTGTCTTCCTAACGCTAAAACTATATAGGTACGTAGATAGGATAAAAGCTATAAAATTGAAGTTTCAACTCATATGTAATATTCCTCAAAGTAGAACGAATTTGGTACTATAGATACGTAATAATCAAGAAAAAAGTTTAGATAGATTTCACCGTTCAAAATATTGAATTTCTGCAACCGCAATCGCTTTAACCAAATCGACGGCAGTTCAATGATCTCTCAAACCCCATTCGCAAACTAAACACACCTTTACATGACGAGAGAAGAGTTAAAGATCGTGATCTAAATACCCCGAAACTGCTAAAGTCGCATAAAATAGAAAGTTTAGGTAGGTAATTCTCCGGTACGGGTGAAATGCCGGTTCAGGGTTTCAAAATGGATTTGGGATCGTAAATAAACTCCAATAAATCCTTTTTGGAGCTAATTCTAAGCAAAGAGGCGTTCTATCTGTGCCTAGGTTATAGTTTTTAATCTGTGGACTGCAATAAATATAGCATTTACCAAGGAATTTTTACTAAAATTTTTACTAACCGCCATATGGCCTTCGGTGCTCTCTATGTATGCTGCTAGGGAAGTGGCGTGAATTTAGTTAGTTTGTTATCTTATTAACTAATGTTTAAAACATGCAAAACTGTAGTATTTCGTGGATAATAGAAGATTTTTCATGCTACATAAGATAAGACTACGAAGACTGCTCACCAAGCGGGCCATATTTTATTTTTCTACATTTAGTGATAAAAATTAAAAAAAAATAAGATGGCACTCTCAAAGTTTCTAATACTTGGTACCAATTAAACAATAAGCTTAGCAACAAAAGATTAATTATGAATAATGTAAGTGACTTTGTTGTTAGAAGAATAATAAAATGAAAATTTAAATGAACTATATATTTAAGACTATTAGTTGTATATCTATAGATTACGAATAAATATTCTTAGGAATCCTCTTCTTTGAAGAAACCTTTCAAAGTGTAACTAAATTTAGATCTTTCATCTACATAGTCAAAATCTACGTGAAAGCTTTGTGGCAGTGGTCATCAATTCGTAGGCCGCAGCTCAAACGCAGCCCGCCCACCTATTATGTAAAACCACCATCAGTGCTGCCCAACCTGCAGCCCTCCACATGAATCCTTTGAGTCGATAAATGCGGCCCATTTTTCGCTTTCGCTAGAAAAACGATGCGATGAGCTGGGTATAATATATTGAATACAGTCGCACCTTTTTTTTATATTGCAGAGCGTGAACCAAAATAATGCTGGCATGTGCTAAAAGGATTGGTCTTCATTTAGAAATGCAATAAAATTTGGAAAGGATATGTCTTGCATAGCAGTTGAATTTGCTCATACAATATGATATGAATTATAAACTCAAATTCAAACTCAAAATATCTTTATTTACGTAGGCACTACTAAAAGCACTTGTAAATCGTCAAGTTATAGGTACAAAATAGAACAATTTGAATCTACTACCGGTTCGGAATGTCGCATCTGCCGAGAAGAAACATATACATACATAATAACGCTTCCTTATAATAGAAACCAATCAAAATTGATTTTACTTGTAAAGGTGATAGAGGTTCAAAATCTTAAAGAAGCTCCTCCTTTTTTTTGAAGTCGGTTAAATAAAGAGATTATTGTTTGTTATAAGAAGTCCGACATGTATATACGTTGCGTGATAGTAACACGCAATATAAGTTAGTAGCCGCAATAACCGATAAAAACTTAGCCCTCCGGTGGCCAGGGAAGAATTTACTCTGTTCGGAAATTGTCCCTGGCGCACTCTATTGTCGCCAAACTTTGCTAATACCCTGCTGAATTAGAGGCCGGAACAAATTGCATGTTAGAACTTGTTCAAAAGGACCTCTTCCACCCGGGACCTGCTTATTAATTTTATGGAAACGTTCTGTTATTGTTCGAATTCGTTCGTCTAGAAATCGGAACAGCGTTTTTTGTTCGAGCGTGTTTTGGAAGGAATGCGATTAAATTGAAGAGAGACGGCTCGTTTTATTTTGCGATGTGAAATATCTTTCCGTTGATTTTTGTGTGCTGTATTTTCCCCTTCAATTTGAAGAAATTAATCGACGTCGAAATCTGGGTTAGTTGTTCGAATTTTCTATCGTCCGTGATTTCGAAATTATTCGTATTTTCATTAATACATGTATGCCTCAATCCTCAATAGCTTCCATTGTTAATAACCATAATTTTCTGCCCTTTCCTAGTTGAGATGCTCTTGGAACATAATTCATACTTTAGGGAGTCAGATCTTTTCAATAGTTACACTTGGTTCAGAATCCATAGCTTAAGCGAATATACTTCCCACGAGAGGCACGTGTCATTACCATTAAGCTCGCATCCCTCTATATAATTAAATAATTTCTTAGTTATACTCGTAAAGTATACATTTAAGGCCTAAGACTTATAACGAAGTAATATCTAGTCATAATCTAAATATTACGTTAAAAGACCGTCAGACTTTCGCGCAACGTTAGAACAATTTAAGACATTATTGAGCCACTGTGAAGTACGTGGCGCCATCACCTGGCGTAACTTCTAAATCCTCACTCGTAGGCCTTCTATATTCCGATAAACACGCGAGCTCCTTACGATATTGCCGCTGACGTATCCACAACATATGGGTTTAATTTATGAAATTGCTACGCCGGAAAACCGCTCAGGGATACAAAGGGCGTTCAATTTGGAAGACCGTACCAAGCGCCAACTAGTGGCCAATTGAAACTAAGCTCTTTGATATTATTCATTAAGCGCACATTACTCTGTCCAGTGCGTCGTGCCAGGCAAGACTAAACCACAACAGCTGCCTTCTTGAATAAATTATTGCCGCGTGAATCGCACGTTCGTTGCTTCGATGAATTAGTAGGTAACACATACAAAAGACTGATGAAGTAAATAGAATTAAATGGAGTTTTAGGTTAATTTCAATGAGTTCCGGCGAATTGGGTCAGTAGTGAATGGGGACTAGATTTAAAGTAAAAATAAGGTAGCTTAAAATTAGAGTTGTTTTAAATAAAGTTATACAAAGTCAGTAATTTGGGGTTGCGAAATACTGCACACTTATTTCACGGATGGTTATAAGTATTGTATTTTTTTATTACACACATTATAGGTGACAATCGTAATAGAATATGCATTTTTTTTCAAATATTTTAGGTAGGCACCTATTTATTAATTTATTTATTTACACTTTTTTATTACGAATCATTTGTGATACAATCTACTTGGTATTGAATGGTTATATAATTTATCTATTAAGTATTAAAATTGAATACCTTAATACCTTAACTCAAATCTCGAGTTGTAAAATTCAGAATATAATAGAATATTCTGCATGAACGGAAAATTTATTGCCAAGCCAAAATTTAACGAAAAATAGTAGTCAACCACATTGATTACCATTAAGGGAAATAACGATCACCATTCCTGTGTTCTAAATTACTAACATCTTCCTAGACCAAGGAATTCAACTCCAATTTTCTATCTTCCCAACCGTGGCCTCAGAATGAGAAAGCAATAAAGGTTAAATTGACGTAACAAAGCTGGCCCGACCTCACATTAACTAAGTTTGTAGACGATAAATCCAATTACATGCCGAATAAGCAAATCTTTAGCCAACGTGGATAAGCGGAACGGCCGAAGAGTCCTAATGGCTTTAATGGCATTTGCAGGCTCTGGGTGCAACTACGCTCAGACATAAATCTGGTGAGAGGTGCTAAACTTGGCTGCATGCTATTAGCGAGGCGCGAGCGATCAATAATGTAAATAACCAGATGAACTTGCCTCTAGAGAGCGCTTCTGCAGATGGAATTCGGTAGTATTTGCGGAGGGTAATAAAATATAGGGACTGTTTGGTTTTTCGAGCCGATTGATTTGTGAATTTTATTAATTCTTTCGTGAATAATTTTGCTTTTATTTTGAACTTATTTTATGGCCTCGTGTCTACTAGAAAAATCAACCTCTTTGTTGGTGTTTTAAGAAATGAAGTTATTTTAATAACCTTAAAATTTCAAGTGTTATGCAAAATTTAACCAATGATAGCATTTTAACTGTTTACATAATATTCCCATAGATATCCACTTATATCTTTTTTATAATCTATCAATAAAATAATGTATTTTTAGATTATGTGCTATGTTATTTATCTCAGAAACGTTCTGATTACATTTTGGAATATAAAAATTAATTTTACTTGTGATCATATAACGTAATGTCAAAATGTCATCGCGAGTCCAAAGAAACACGCAATCAACAATTTGATTAATACCAGCCCCTGACGAATTCACAGCAGGAAAAAAGTTAAACAAGCAACTGCTGACAAAATGTGACAAAAAAGGTTGTTTTATGATCAAATTTGTCCGACTTCTCTTGTCCCATCCTTGGAGCGTTTTAAAAGTAATGAAATCTTGTTTGCGAAAATCTTCATTTATCTTATTGCCTCTCGTATCGCACACCCAGCGGTTCTTTAGGCCCTGTTTCATGTTTTTAAGAGGGCCGCCCTCTTTGTGTTTTGGTATTTCAGCCATCTTCGTCGAATCTTTTGAGATAGCGGGTCTGAGTATCGGCAAGCTTGAATACTTAGATCTTATGAATACCTACAAAACAAATTTACTTGGGCTAATGAAGAACACCAAGTTGACTTAGTTCACAATTAACAGTACATGATAGAGATAAATAATATTATAAACATACAGATACCTTTATAATACGATATGTATACGGGCTTTTGCAGCCCAGTTTCTTTGTCCCAAATCAATGTATTAAAGGGCGTAGCGGCCCTTTCTAACTACTATGAAAGTTCGTATAGGTGAGCAAAATTTAAATCATAATACAGGTAGAAATAATTTAAAGAGTACCTGATGAAAGTAGACTAAACATATTAAACTAAGGTAATTCTAAATAGGTGTATATATAAGAATTGCTATATGTATAAAATTTCATACAACATCAAAGTTACTTTTCAGCGTACCTAGACTTTTCTTTGTACCATCTAGTATCACCTTGGGGTGCTATGAAAATTTATTACGTGCCTATTAAACTCAAACAATTGCTTTGTTCTCATTTTTCAATAAACTGAGTCGATATTACTATGTTAATATTGTATAAAGCTATGAATTTCACTGCTTCTTATTAGGTCAGAACACACGGTTGCGTGTTAACTTATCAACCTCATGTTGTAATACCAAAGTTCAACGTAGTGTCAACATTTGGTTATATTTTGTTATTGGCGGCTATATTTGTCTTACTTCATAAACTATTCTCTGTTCTGTTTCTTGATTCGTGGCTTGTCGTAATATTTAAAATCACTTACAATGAGTAGAAATATGTTGAACTATACCTTGTTCATTTACTTCGGTGTTATTATTTCAATTCCTTTTAAAACTTATTTGGTTGTTTATCTCTGCCTGCCCTTCCTGGAAAATGGCTTAATGCTAGTTTCAAGTAATTTTCACCAAATAACATTGGTTCATAAAAAAATATATATTTCGTCGATTTTTAATTTATTAAAAATCTTGCAAATATTTAACTTCCTATTTTTTTCACAGCTACGAATACACACTTTCACAACTTGTGTTAAAAATCCTAATGTAAATACATTTTATCCCTTTCTTCTCGCATACAACGTGGCATTTACTCAGTCAATATTAGGTACGTGGGTCGTAATTTGTCGTTTGACAGAAATTGTTGACACACGAATAGGGTCAGCAAGGGGAAACGTCAGCGGTATAAAGGTCTGTCGGATTCCGGCCGGAACAATGCTTGACAGGGGGATAGGGTTAAAAATATTTCGTTATATTGTTTCTGTTCAACGGGATATCGTGAAAAATGTTTTACCTATTGGCTCAAATGAAATATACCCTTCGACAATGACAGGCTGCTTAAAGGCTTTTAGGATCTGACAGGTTTTGGTGGAATGGTTCAGACATCACGTCTAACGCAAGGGGCGTAGGTTCGGAACAAAAAATTGTTAATGGGATAATTGTGTCTCTTAGATTTGGATATTTGTGACAACTTCTTCTTCCAGTGTTATGATCCCTGATTTGTCAGCTTTCGCTTAGACTATGATCCTTCTGATCATAAAGATCTCATGTTATCTAATATAAATGACTGACATAGTATGCTCACTTGTAACTGTTTTTGTTGGTTTATTTAGTTTCTTAATATTTATTCGGACACATTTGTGTCAGAATAAATATAGGACTTATCCTATGAGCAAAGTAGTTGTATCATATACTATATAGTCGTATAGAAACGACTTTATATATTATATACTCTATAACTGTTGATTTGGGTCCATTAACGTAGATGTCTATTGGAACGTGTCCGCTAACTGGAACGAAAAGCATCACAACATAAATAAAATCTATGTTATACGAATGAAAACGGGCAATGGCTTTTATTGCTGTCTAACAAAAAATATTTCTCTATCCACTCGTTTATATCTATTGTTTTAGTCGACTATTGTTTTATTATTTATGAAATTGGGTTAATTTTGGGCATGCTCCTTTTTGTTGTTACCTAATTGGCAAAACAAACTATCCATAGTTTACTTATTTCTACAGAATATTGTAATTTGACTTGCGGCTTGTGAGCACTGGAAAGCACTTTTTGGGCGTATTTAGCATCGGAGTGAGACACAACAGATGTTACATAGGCCCATTTTGATGCTCGTGAATTCCTCCTTGCTTTGCTTAAAAGTAACCAGGATGACAGACGCATTTATGCATATGTAAGAATGGACCACGATAGATTCAAAATGAGACAAAAGATCTTCATAAATAATACTAGTATAATTGAACCCGATTAGTTTAATCTTGTTAATATTATTACAAAACATACAAACAGTTTTAATTCGAAACAAATCGTAAATGTTCTCTCAAATTAAGTGTTTACGTATCTGCAAATAATAAACATCATAACATTTGTTTTCCAGCGGATACATGTTTGATAAAAAGATATACCGCTCTTTGTCACTCGTAGCAATATGATGCTCCGTTTTTGTAAAATTCGAGGTACGCGACTCAATCACAATGATGGCACAAAATATATTTTCTGAAATGCGCCGAAAAAAAGGGTGTGAAAAACGATTCCACTGAATGAAATGGACGTGACACGGCGCGATTGCGGAACAAGCTCGGACTCGAATGTTGTGACGACAGTATACGCTATTGTAATATTTGCATGTCCAGAATATTCGAGTTTCAAAGGTGCGTGATTGTTGAAGTTGGTTTGTGGTCGACGATTCTTCAATTATGAACCAATTTAAGTTATGTTTTGTTAATAAAAGACATTCTTAAGATGACAGATTGACGTTGTAAGTAATGTAATGAATAAATAAAAGGAATTTTACACTTATTGCGATTTCTGCCACGATGATTGACCAAAAAAGTTGTACTTGGTTTCAAAAAGGTTTCTTTGACAGTTTATATAAAAACGCCGATCAAATGCGCAAAATAAATGCTTGTTACTTTCAAAAATTAAAGCACCAAATCTGCGCATCTGCGGTGTACAAGTGCTTGTATTAATAAAGTCGTAGCCCAACTACTTACATTACACGAGAATTGCGCAAACAATGCTAATTGTTTCTGTTTCAAAGTAGGCCCGCAATAATACTGGAGCTAGAATAATTAATTCTCTCCCTTTGAGTTTGTGGACGAAGCCATTGTGACGCAACTTTGACGCTCAGCCATGCTCCGCAGACCTTTTTCCTCTTTGTGACGGTTGTTTGGAGTAAAACAAATATGAGAATTAAAATATGTCGCACAATTATACGCGTGTGGAACCTGTTTTAATGTTGGATCTTTGGGAAGTTCGGTGGAGTTTGTGTTTGTCGATGCAGAGTTTTTTTTTACCACGATGGTGGCTCTCGTCTGGTGGTAAGCGATTACTGTGGCCTTTAGATGCCTGCAACATGACTTATGAAAAGAAAATTTAGCCTGAAGTTACATAAATCATTCAACTCAAGTCGGTACGTGTATTTTCACATTCGAATTTTAAATGCGAAATCATACAAGTTACAACTTTTTTTAATAACACTATGCTGGTCTCTTTCAAATGTAAGAAATTACGATTTCAAATACGTTTTTTGAAGCTGCTAAAGCTACACATAATTATTTTTAAAGTAATTGTAATTTGAATGCTATTAAGATATTTATAGATTTACTAATCAAGAAATTTAACATAATCTATCTTTATTTATTTTTATTCAATTTCAGCTAGACGTAATTCGATACTGCAAAACTCGAGTTTCTAAGTAAATATTTTACGAGCTCTCCATTGTTGATACCTAATAGTTCAGTGACAGTTAAAGTAAAGAGTCATGCTTTTATCAGGCGCGGTTAATTGACAAAATAACGGACATTAACTTAGAGTCAGCCAGTTAAGCATTTTAATACTTTATGGCTTACGGATGATACCTATTCGTACAAAATATAGCAACTGTTGAATATAAAAATGTTTGTCTACGCGAGGTATACGGAAATAAAATTATGTTTGACGTAATTTGATTATTTAATTTCGTGGGAGGCTAATAAATATACGACAAGCTTTCTTTCAATATAAAATTACAGTTTACTAGTACATAATTTTAGTATCTTGTTGCAATTCTTCCACACAAAAAATCGTCTATTGGCTACATCATACATTGCTTTCGATTGCAAATTGCAAAGAAAAGAGCTTTCTTCTTCTGAAAAAGCTTCCTCAGAAAAGAGCTTTCTTCAGAGATTGATATCCTCAAGAGGTAAACTCTAATAAAATAAATGTACTTTCCCACATCTGTCAAGGTTTCGCACAAAGTTCATTGCACCGTATGACATCATAGGTGACGTTCAAACCCTATGTCATATAGGGTTAGGATTTCATGGCCGTTTATTTGCGCTGTACTTGATTGATCTGTTTTTAATTAGGATATCTTTCGAATTTCGATAAGTTTTTTTTTTAAATTTTGAATACTTTCTATTAGATTTCCATATATATCTGTAAAGCGCATACTGTACCTTGACTAACACACGGTATGACTTATATTCACCACCCAATAGCTTATTAATATTAAGCAGTTTGTTTATAGACCATGCTATGAATGTCGTTTCCAAGTGCCTTTGATTAGTTAGTTTCCGAAATCATACATAATCTAATTAAAATAAAAAAAATACATTTTAAATTTCGAATACGGCACAATTTAAGACTTTAAAATAAAGCGTGATTTTAGAAAAACCCTTTACTTTGTATCACCAGATCCTCGTAAAGCTAAACTTGATCGATGTTACAATAGCAAAACACTGCTTAGGTCGATCGTTGTGTATGTTCTAGGTATATGATTTTTAAACTTTCGCGTTGCATTATCACTGGAAATAATACTGACGGGGCTAAACGTCAAGCTGTAAGTACTCGTGTACTACATAATGCATATCGCGTTTAGTCCCGTCAGTATTATGTTCTAGGTACTTCATCAGCGTTACAAAGTGTAGGATAGCGTAATCAAACCATATTTTCCGAGAAGTGCGGCAGGACATGTCAGAAGAGCGAACAAAGCGAGTGAACTATTGCAGCATATTCGCTCCATTATTTGTCGACAAAATCACCTCATTACCATGATTACGGAACCATCCTCGAGCGCGGAACAGCTGTGCTGAGGTTGAACAATTGCCAACAGATGCAACCTTTTCGCGGCTTTCTCATAATAATCTCTTGTTCATTTTTGTGCGAAACACAGGCCAACATTTGGGCAACATTTTGGCGTCGATCAGCGAGTTGGTGAATGCTATTTTGTTTATTCATATTTTTTGGCGGACATTTTTTTTTTTGCATAGTGCGCTGAAATGCTGAAACTCAGTGGAAATGGAACGCAATGGTCGTCAAATTTTGTCGAATTTACATCTTTTGAAGCGTAAGCTTTGCAAGACATATTTTTCTAAGTCTTATTAGACCATAATTATGTATACTTAGTGTGACAGCAAAGCACGCTATAATGATTCTCCTAAAGAGACTCTCATACAAAATCTGTTGTTCCAACTTTATTTATCACGATCAGTATGTTTTGGAAAGTATATCTAACAAAACCATTTGAAGGTATATTTTATTGTAATATTTGTAATCTAATGCATTCAAAAAGTTACAAACATTTACGAGTTGAAATACATCGCTTATTTATAACGTAAATTGTTTATTACGAGCATGTTAAGCTATAAATATATCGCTAAAGGAATTTCTGTGAACAAATTAATAGTGTGGTAACCTCATAAATCGAGGTTCGTAGGGAAGCAGAATTTATGTCCCGTCCATACATGGCATGCGAGGAAATTACTAAGAAGACCCCCATAGCATCGTAGGAAGATAAACTTTTATCAATAAACAATATATAATACGTTTAAAACAATGATCATACAAGTAGATACAATATATTTTTTATAGATAGATAGTTGTAGCCGTGAGCTGATACATATAATATGTTAGTAAGTCCGTCAGGTTCTTCTATTATATACATTTAGAAAGATAAATATTTGATATCATCGATAACTTGAAGGATCCAATTAAACTTATATGCCCACTTGTTAAAGTTTCAAGACCAAATGAGACCTCGTCTCATCTGTTCAGGTATTGATTTATCGATGTAATCAAACATTTCATGTCTACAGTTTAACAAAGGATTTTGTCTTTATTTTGCTTTAAATCGTTTTAGTCCTTATCTTATTCGCAGAACTGAAAAAAGCCGAGTATATTAATACAAATTTAACTAAATCCGAAATAATATTCCCGCATCGGGTTTAAAATGTTTATTTTAGATATTACCCTCTAGGAAAAATTAAGATACGCACTCAATTATTCTTGGCAAAAACCAGCATTCATTGAGATTTCTTTTAATACTTTCTCTATGGACTGTGGGTTACAAATCCAATTAGTGTTCAACAAAGTTTCTGGTGGATTTTGGCTGGAATCCAACCGTTTCGGTCGTGGATTGCCGGCCCAGGGAAGTTTGGTTCTTGTACTGTGGGCCAATTGCTACTAATTTAGTTTGGTCTCGTGAGTCGAGAGACAAATGAACCCCGATTACTTAGCATCACAGTAATGATCGTTTAGCGACTGTTGAATAAATTGGCGCCAGCATACGCATACGTCTTGTTAACCAAGTTGCTCTTGATAATACTACGAGGTTGGGCGTAAAAGATTGTAGATGCGTCACAAACATGTCCTAACTTAGGATGATGATAAGCACCGCTAAATGCATATTGTGTAGTTTCCATAACAACATAGCTTGTCACGTGCTACTATTAAACGTTATAATATAATTATGACTCGATGGCATTCGGTTGTGATCCTGTTCTATGCGCCAAGAGTTGTGGGTTCGATTTGAGAATCACCCAAGACAAACATTCGTATATATTTATTATTTATAATACCACTGTTGATTCTGATATCCGTAACACAAGTGCTTAAGCTACTTACCTCGGAGTCAGATCAATGTATGTGATGTAGTCTGATAATTATTTATTTATTTAATTTATATAATCACCATATAGATACGTACATCTATTAATGCACTTATTTATGAGATGACATTTCGATAATAATTTAATATTTTCTAGTGCAATTGTAGTCGGTATTATTTAAAAGCTTAAGGAAATAAATCCTGAAATATTATTACTGTCTAAGCCTTCATTCGTTATCCAAACATTGTTTCTCTAAAATTTTAACTTTCAAAGTTTACGACGAAATTTTTCAACAGTTTACAGTGAAATACTATTTTCAGACAATATTATAGGGATACAATTAATATTTAAGCGTGAATAAGTAATGAAGAAAATAAACTTAAGCCCGGCCAATTATTGTCAAATTTAAGATTTGTTTCTGAACGCGACCCAAGTATTTTCTGCCAATTAAAATGGTGCCTTTAATCAAATTATTCTATGGCGTTAGCCCAGCATATCCGTTAATTAACATTTCCGAATTCAACTATTAATTCAAAACAAAGCAGACAAAGCCTTCCTAATTACTGGGAATCAAGTCGTTGTTTCTTTATTATCAACAACTTCGGGTTTTGATGCGGTGCGCTGGAACAATGGGGGAGCGTGCTTGAATATTTTAATCTGTGGTAGGCATTTTTCAATTGCTTCAATTGTGCTAACATTTTTGGAGGTCAAGTAGTACTTTACAGGTATTATTGAAGAACATAACGCTGCAGTTAAAGAAACTACATTGACGATGAAAAAACTTCGTAGAAAAATGTGGTTATCCTAATAAACAATTGAATGTCGAAACTCAACAGCAGCTTTCATTAATTCAAACAAATTTCAAAATAAGCAACACTTTTAATCGTAGACCGTAAGAACATTAATACCGCTAGCATGTCTTGGGCTCGACATTCATATTAAAATCTAGATTCAGCGTGCCTCTACAAGAAATCGATCGTTCAAATCCACATCAGAAGATGACGACCAGAAACTCAGAAACAAGGTTACCTCGTTTCGGGAAAATAACCTATATGCTCGTATACATAATTTCTTTATTTGACTACCCAGAAATCTTATAAAGGGAGCCCGCTTAGGCGTTACCTGTCGTCACCAATGGCATCAAGGCCGTTACCCTAAGTAGCCTATAAACAAAAACGCCTTATCGCTACAGCGAATGTTATGATTTCTCGGGTGGGACGACTCGGGATATCGGTTTTCGATAAACTCCTCAGCTTAGCGGCGACTTTTTTTTGACAACTCGAGTAATCCTAAATGACTTTTTCAACATAATGCATTATAGTACGGTGGAACAATTACGTTTGAAGTTGGGTAATTTCAGTTAAAATGCGCTCGTTTTTAGGATGTTAGATTTATTTGTTTATCGTGTGTATTAATTTCACTGCAATAAAAGCGGTAATCCGATGTAAATTATAACTAAATGCATCAACGAGTATGGACATAATAAATGATTTGTACAAAAAGTTTGCATAATGGCAGATAGGTATGTGATTTAACACAAAAACAATTTTGAAAAGGCCATTGTACCGAGTTTCTTGCCGGTTTCTTCTCGGTAGAAGCAACATTCCGAACCGGTGGTAGATTCATATTATTAGTTGATTTTCCTGTTGAATTGACGATTTATAAGTGTTTGTTTCAAACCTATATAAATAAAGAGTATTTTGACTTTGACTTTGACTTTTGATTGTATATAATTATGTAACTTTTACGATGATAAAGATTATAATGTCATTTATTGAATTTCAACAGAAAACTGACAAAAATAACTGTGAAAATTCTATTGATAGCTTTATAAATCAACAAAAACATTTTAGGTTAACATAGTAACTTTGGCCTAATGATATTTATGATTATGTTCAATAGGGAATACCAATTATAATTTTTTATTTATTAATGAAAGAATAATACGTTTGCTACTCTGTATTATTCTGTCGTTAGCAAATTTATTATTTGTCATTCCACCACGGTCCTTGTTAACACAGAACATCCTTACCATGTGGCATGCAGAGAAATTACGCCACAAGAAGATTAAGTTTTCTCACAAGCAATATACAACCAAGTGCTTTGCTTGCTTTTCATATAATATTGTTATACCTCCGTCTCTCCGTGTGTACGATGAAACATTTACGTACTGTCAAAGGCATTCCTAGTAAACATTCCGGTCACGTACTATCCTATAGGCGTTCCTCATTTACTCAGATGTTGAGGGAACGTGGCTTCAGGATTTCTCGATCTTTGGTATTTTCTCATATGTCACTGTGGAAATGTCTAAGCGGAATGGTAGATACTATTTCATTTATATCCGGCTGCAAATTTAATAAAGTTTGTGGTCTTGTTCACCCGTAGAATGTTGTAGATAAAAATACCTATTACGGTTAGACCACGTAAAGAAACATTTTAATACTTATTTACAGGTTAGAATTGCTTTCTAAATACATTTTAATGTTATTTGATTTCTATAATATATGTTTTTTTTTTTTATATGAAAGTGAAAAAAAGATTGAGGGACAAAATGATCAAACCGAATATGGTGTTGAACTCATATACCTCTTTATCGTGCAAAGGTCAAATACGAAAACATCTTCGAATAAATGTTCAAATTCCTCTAGAGGCGAGTTGTGTGTTTAGGCTCTCTAAACAGGTGTCGCGGCTTCGATTTTGTTTACTACTTGTTAAATTGCCACGTCATGGATTCCTTTGTCCTACCTGAATCGATTTAAGCGAAGCGGTGGTGGACCCCGGCCCTCGTTTCCTCCCTTTCACAACGTTTCCTTCCTCGCCGGGTGACACCTTCCACCTCTGAGGAAAATCTGCTCATGTGGAATCCTATACGAACCGCTTAGCTGCCTCCAAATGGGACACATTAACAAAGAAGTCTTTCACCGTACAATTCTCGAACCTTATAAATCCCTAGAATAAAAGCAATAAAAGACTCAAGTTCATGTGTTCCAACGAGGTATTCCCTTTACATTTCTTTTGATTCGATACTGGTGTGTGCATAATTTTCATTATGCGCAAACTAGTACGGTTTTCAGAGTGAAACTAACCTTTCTTCAATTTACAGTAAAGTGATAAGTGTAACTCAAAGTATATTTTTGATGTAAAATTACTATCAATTTTATTCCGTCGAAGTACAAAGTATACATATAAACTGTGCAAAGAGATTATATATATAAAAGTGGACCTTAAAAATAAACAATAATGTGTTGAACAAAGTAGTAAAATGAGTTTAGTGAATGTGAGGACAGAACTGTTTTGTGTAAGAAGTGTTTTTAGCAAAACGATATGGGATGACTCATAGTGAAAAATGTTATGTGAAACCCACAATCCGTTTAGAAGATGATGCGAGATATTCACGACAATGCCGGAGCAGGTGCCGGCGGCGTGATGGAGGAAAGCGAGGACGTCGCGAGTGGGGCTGCAGAGGTCGATATGGACGACTGTGGCTCCCTCGCGCTGCCGCCAGACCTGCCCCCCTACTCCGGCGATTACATCATCAGCGACTACATGGAACGCCTCGGCACACGCCTCAACATCCTCGAAACTGAACTCAAGTATGCGTGGCGTGCGCTCGACCTCCTCAGCCAAGAATACGTCAGAATGTGGGAGCGACTCGAAAGATTAGAAGCGCTATTGGCCGATCAACAGGGTGTGATATCAACATTATTAGACTTTTACACGTGTCGCACTGTCACAGCTAGAGATCCAATGACTCGACTTGAAGTTATTAGAGAGATATTAGGCAATGGCACTGTGGAGGATGGAATAGAAGAAGGCTTAGATATAGGGAGAAGTTCTGTTCTATTAGACCCGCAGGAAGAAATTATGGAGTCTAATGAAGCCTTTTACAAAAGCCTGAATCAGGCTTATAGAGACGACCTAGTTTGTGATGAAACATCAAGACCACCTTCACAATTAGACATGATCTGGGAAGCACCAGAAGAACCAGAAATTGAAATTATGCCAGCGAATTCGAGACAAATTTATAGTGCGACAGATTATAAAGATTATTGTGGATTACAGGGCGGACCCGGTATTAGCGAAAGAGATTTGGTGCATTTATCTACATTAAGTACAATAGATCAAATCACAGTAGATAAATTACATGAATTAGATAGGTTGACATCTCAATTACACAAAGATTCGAGAGAGTTAAAAGACTTGAAAACTAGACTTCTTAGCCCTGAAACAAAAGTGACGTCAAAACATGATAGGGACATAGAAGCCAAGGCTTTGGTTGAGGATGGAAACATTATTAATGAACAGTTGAAAAGTGTATATTCCGGTGGAGATAGTTGGGCTATTAATGACATGATGAAAAGCTTTGACGACTTTATGTTGACGATGCCTAAAGATAATATCACAAGAGAGAAATCTCCATCGAGATTGTCACTGAATGACACCAATCTTCCTGACAGAACCATTGATTACTTGCCACCAACTCTTTCTCCTCGAAGAAAATTTGTTCCAGAACGAACAACAACGGAACCGTATACCACTGTGACTGGACGCTTGGCATATAGTTCGGCAGTGGCTAATGCCGAAATCAACGCAGCAAAAGCAAATAAATCTCCAAGTGCACTATCAAGGGAACGATTTGAATACAGCCCTTCTTACCAGATGGTTGAAAGTTCTCGACCTACTTATTACACAAGTAAAGGGTCGCAACAAATAACTGATGTATATAAAACAGACCAAACGTCTCCTCTAATGGGTCATGATATTTATAATGGAACATCAGGAAGTCGACTTGATTTAAACTACGAGGAAAATAGGTTACATAAATCACCTAGCCCTCCGCCTCCAGCGCCACCTAATGGGGCAGATTTATTTCCTTCAATTGAAAATAACAATGAAGGGGCAAGCCATTCATCCATGCTCTCTACGGGACCTCCAGATACTATGAGATTGAGTCCTAGATCTCCAAAGTCCCCAAAAACATCACCTAAGCACGTGAAAAGAGACACAACTAACATAGTGGCGGCTAAGTCAGATTCAGGCCTATCTTCTATGAGCGGTTGGTCGAGCCTTGAAAAAAGTCCTGGTTCACCAAAAACAGGTAGAATAGCCCATTCTAGTCACGATTCTCATAAAATGAGAATCTCATCTCCACAATCAATTCAAAGAATGTCCTATGAGATTGACTCTAAACCATATTTGGAAACTCTGGTCGATTCATACACATATGAAGGTAAAAGTCTAAAAAGTGACTATAATCTAAGAAAGACGGACCAAATGTCTAAAGATGTTACGGTTCCAAGAGATTTGAGTAAGCTGCAAGGTAAAAATGATAGTGCTTTTTTAAAAAATGATGTCCCATTTTCAATGACGAGTCAAATTAGTCAAATAAGTAGTATGAATGAATATTATTACGGAAATGAAGCTCCTTCAATATATTCAGTGGCAGGAAATAGGCAACCAATATTTACTACGGTGTACAGTACGCCCCGGGGTATGTTATCTGAAGATAGGAGTTTTTCCGAATTATTAGATAGAAATGAAATTGTTGAATCGGTTGCAAGGCCCGCAGTAGATTCATATCCACCAGAACCAAGCTATCATGCACAGACAGTTGTAATGTCAGCGGCAAATGCTAGTAAGAGGTCAATGACTAGAGCTAATACGATGGGAGCCCCCAATGACCCTCATTTTTACCAAAACGGATACAAAGGCGCTGGACGTGGAGGATATCCACCAAGTAATTTGACAGATGCCTTGTCTTATTATCCAACGTCGACTAGGTATGATTCACCAAAAAGAACGTCTTTAGAAGACCAAATCTCATGGCAAGGTGGAAGCCGATCACCCACAAGTTCAATGGAAACATCAAGTTTAAAATCCCATTCATTAAATATTTCTGAGAGAAAGCAGTTTCAAAATCAATTGCAACAAGAATACTTTAAGCAACAACAGTATGACCAGCGAAATGGGAATATTATGTATGACAATCAAGGATTTGAGAAACCAGCCGCTCCAGATCATGCGAAAATTAGGAAAGAACAGTATGTTGACTCAAGTGGTATATTAGTATCTGAGTCAGGATATTTATCAATATCGAGCAATTTGAAGGGGAAATCACAAGATAAACAATTGAAAAAGCCGAAAAGAACATCTTCTCTAAAGTCGGCAATGTCATCTATGAGCCAGTGGCTTCCAGATTTGCACTTACCTAAGAAACATAGATCACACTCGTTGCCATCTGGTGTTGACAATGTTGAACAACCTCAACAGGAAAAGTCTTTGAAAGAAAGAATATTGTCAGCTCAGAGAAGAAAAAAGAAATACCACCTTGTCGCATCAATGTCAGGATTATTACAAAAGGCAAGGAGAAAGCATCAAGCGAGCCATCAGTCGCTTTCAGATCCAGAAACCTCAGAAACTGAATGGTCTGGAGGTCGATCTAGCGCTCAATCTGAAGATAGTGACAGTGTGTTTTCGGATTCAACCCATGAAAATAACTTATTTGCTAAAGTGCCAAATAAGCCAAAACAAAGAAAAATGAATAACCAAGAAATTGTAGAACAACAACAACTAATTCAAGAGTTTCAACAACAGGGAAGGGAGTTTCACGATGAAAATCCTGAATGTATTATAGAGGAAAGCGAAAAATATCAAATTCCACGAGATAAGAGTGACGATATTGACTTTCATTTTGCACGAGTCAGTCAAATGAATAAAGATAATATCTCGGAGCTGGAAAAATTAGACATCGATACGGATATATCAAATGTTGACTTGTTTGAGGAAGATGAAAAAGAAGATAATCAGTCTCCTGCATCACTGTTTGCAACGATTGGAGACGTTAAAAAGCAAACTAATACGTCTGATGACTGTCTCAGTGAAAGTAATAAGTCTTATAGCGTCAGTTCTCAAGAATTTGCCGTATCTAGAGCTTTAGGAAAATACAGATTAAGAAAATCAACATCGGTGTCAGACGAACATGTAGCGGATAATATTTCTCCTCCAAAGTCAGAGTCAGAACCACAAGAAGAACCAGTTGAAGAAATCTCTAATCATAAAGAAAAGAAAGCTCGTAAGCCGGAATATACACCTGAAATAATAAGTACTACCGTCCCCGAAGACACTGTAGTTTACCCGGAAAGAAGTCCTTCTATTCAAAGCACTCGTGGATTTTCGACTATTACAAATAAATTTCAACCTCGACATCAACAAAGCTTAGAAATACCAAATAAACATGATGACGATGACAGTAGAAGTACACATTCTTGGAGAAGTGGCTCTCGAGTCTCATCCAGAAGACAAAGTACAGAAGATAGTATCGACTCTGAAGATGAATGGTACTGTTATGAATTGCGGAAATTAGAGGAGATGGAACATCAATCTCAGTTAGAAGCCGAGAGGCAAAAAACCTTGACTGAAGAGCCTGAAATTGAGGAAGAAATGTTAGACGAACCAGTAGAGAACTTAAAAGAAAAAATGTCTTTCGTCTTGAGAGAATTGAGACTCAAGACAGCAACTATTAAAACCAAATGTGACCAAAGCCCTGTGCAAGAGACATGGAAAGATATAACAACTTTCCCAACTATCGATGAGACAGCAGCAGAATCGGAACCCGATAAAGAGTCGGATGATGAGAAATCATTTGATGACTCCGGTTCTGGTGAAACATCTGGGCCCGATAGTCCTGTGCAGAGTGGCGATGAGTTGGATGATGATTACGATTTACCGGAGATACATCAAGAGCCTACGCCTGTCCAAGAGCTGCCGCCACAGCAAGATGCTCCTGTTGGAAGCAAGTGGAAGTTACTGAAGGCCTTGAAAGACAGAAAAGCGGAGGAGAAGACTACGGAGACGCCGGCGGCCACAACCCCGTCTACCGAAAAAGATAAAGTCAGCGCAGGTGTAAGTTACCTTATGCAAAAATTTCATGAAATTAGGGTTAAGAGTTAAATCTTTAGGATTGTAATATTTAGAATACTTTTACCGGCAACTTTCAAGAATTCTTGAAAGTCATACTAATAGTTAGACTGACGATACCTTATTGCAAATTTATATAACCAGCTTTATATTTCAATACGATAAACTAACTTAGGTCCTCAATTACTATCCATAATGATAGATTTAGTTTTAGGGTGTGTAATAATTATGTAATCGTTGTTATAGTCGTCCATTTTAACGCAGTTAATTACACTACGAGTAGATGAAATTTTAGTAAAAATATTAAGTCTGTTTTATTTAAAATATTTGAGGTAATAAGGGTAACAGTATTCACACTTGCAAAACTGCTACATCACTTCTTAAAGACTTCGTAAACTATATTTACTACGGTTGTGAATTCTTAGCCATGTTTCAACCAATGGCGATCTTCTCCTAATACCTACCTACAGCTAAATTCAAAATATAGAATAGGGTGCTCATAATGAACAATATTATACAATTATATTTATTAATTACCGTTGACGCGATTTCTATTTTATTAAGGCAATAATTAGTAGTAACCTGCGCAATAGGAGCTAAGAACTTTCTAACGTATATGGGATTTTATATAAAGCTTAAGAATATTCAAACAATTACTATACAATTTTTAATGAAAGTTTACTTGCTTGATAATATTTATACCCTTGTAATACTCCTTTATAGTAATACATATATATATATATCCTATAATTACCAGTATTATTATAAATGTGTTTATTGCTTAGGCGGTTATGTTTAATATTAGCGGCTACGTTGAAAACGTGAATATAGGTAATATTAATTCACTTTTACATCTCATTCATTTATATCAAACAAAGAAAATAGGCTTTGGGAACATAAACGTACAAAAGTCAGTCATAATCATATCACATCACGTCATATCACGAATACATAAAATTCATTATTTACATTATCACAGAAATATTACATATACATATAAGCGTTTAGCAACTTTGATTATATTCAAAATATTAATCAATTATACACAATTTAATAAACTAACCATATCCTTTCATGTCAATACCGCAAAATAAATATAATGCCTTTCATGACTGTCATTAAGTCATTGTTTCCAATTCGATATTTTTGGAGTAGACTCCTTTTAACGACTCATTCATGCACATGCATAAAAACGTACTTCATAAAATACTCATTAAGATTTACCTATAGGTACCTAGAAAAACACAGCTTAGAGTATTATATAGCTAAACACTCACATAAAACATAGCTGGCACTTATATTTAACATAAATATTTAATGGACAATTTTTAGATGTCAAATTATGTAGACTTTTAAATGGAGGGCAGTGAAATGCATAATATCTTGACAAAGTTAGAAGGAATTTCTCATTTTACAGGCAGGCAATTTAAAGGATAAGGTAAAGTTGAAAAATGACACTTTTCAACAAAAGTGCTAACTGCGAGGTGTATGGTCTTCTAATGTTTGAAAAGCATAGAGACAATAAAACCGCAGTTAACATTTTTTTGGAAAATATTTAAGATTTGTATTGCGTGAACTAGTTACCAGTAAGATTTATGTCTTCAAAGCAGTAAGTATTACATTAATCGCTAGATTAAAAACTAGGTCAGCTTAATTATTCATAAATCCACAATTTCATAAAATCTAAGCAGTCAGTTTCACACTTAATACATAATTCAATATACTAACGCATTATACTTGCCCAAAATCGTAAGTTATTGTTAATTGCTATGCGTGCAATATGTTGTTGTGTATGAATTATTAATTCTCCATTGTATTCTTGTATTGAAGTTGTTATATAAACTGAAGTCAATTTTTCTTGAGCTTAATAAAATCAGACAAGATGTCGCATTATAAAATATTCCATAGAAAAACCATTTAGGAGCTCATCAAAAATTGGTTGACGAAAATTGTATTGTTATATTAATTATTGTTGTTGTTTTATTAATAATAAAATGTTAGCTTTTTATTTTATTTTAGTTTCGTTTTTTAATAGTGTATTTTTTTTTTTTTTTTTTTAGAATGGCTCTGGAGGATTTAACGAGCAAGGAGGTCGCGGCAATGGGTATGTAGAATAGTGGTATTAAACAGTCAATACTAAGACAGAAGTTTCAACTTCAATTTAAAGTGAATAATTGGAATATTGACCATAAATTGGTTAGTTATTTAGTTCCTAAACGTTTTTTATTCTCGTAATATCTTCAGCTTTTGATTAATTAAACCTTTAACAGTTTCTGAGCTTGACATAGTAAGAATGCAAAATATGTATAATATTAGCTATAAAAAGGTTTATCTACATTTTAAACCGCTGGTTTACAATTTTGAAACTTTTTTTTTTGGTTTTTGGTGGAACCATCTGTGCCTATTTCCTACTTTTAAATTAGTACGAGATTTTGTCTACATATTTTTTTAATGCATCTGTTTTTATAGGCACCCTGGAGACAATCCGTTCTATAGCAACATCGACAGTATGCCTGACATCAGACCCAGGAGGAAGTCCATACCACTCGTCTCGGAACTTGTAAGTATACCTTCATACTAACCCACATTTCTACAAATCTTTTTTAATGTACAAATCCAATGGAAGTAAGCTATATTTTTCTGGCCGGTTTCAATTTGCTATCTCAATGTTTATGTTACTTCGGCTGTTACCCGGTCTGGGAATGTCTATCCCAAATACATATGAATACGTTTACGGAAGGTAGATATTTGAAACTGGTCGTATATGTTTAAGCTCGCATCGACGTATGCTTCCTGAGGCTTAGTAATATTAGGCGCGTAATAAATGTTTTCTTCTCGACGGAAAATATCTATATTGTGTACTTTGGAACAATATGTGAGGAATATGACGTGGATGATGTAATAATCTACTCAAAAAAACTGCATAACTTCACAATAAAAAAAAATACCATCTAAACATCACTGTAGTGGTTGTTTATTGTGAAATATAATATTATAGAACTACTAAATTAATTTTCAAAATATTGATAAAGGAAGTCAGAATAAGGTATATCCTCACACATTGTCCAAATTATTATTTGAAATCAAACACTTTTAAAAGGCCTATTTACCTTCTCTATCTTCATTGATGTGTCTGTGTTACCTTTGATATGTGTTACCCTTCTAACTGTCAATAGATGAATTAACCTACTCTTAGATGGCCTTCCAACTCCAAACTGTCCATATTGTTACAAATTATCTAGGGGTCACCAGAGCAACATTAGCGGAACCATAACCTGAAGAATGATTCTTATTCCTGACTAAAATTATGATATCATTGCATTGTTCCCCTCACCACGGATCCGCAGGTTCTCAAGGTATTTCTCTCCCAATAACACTTTCTTACAACTATGCATGCGATTCTTATTGTCAGTGAAAAGACATTAAAAGTTCGTCAGCATCTTTTTTTCTCTTTTCGCTAACTACGTAGTTTGCTTGCATTTTATGTTTATGTTAATCTATATTGGCCTCTGCATGACCTGCTTTAAAATTATCATGCGAAATGATACAACGATTAAAGTCGTTATATTTCGACACCAGCGATTTTCAATGAACGCTTACATAACACTGTCGCAATACGAGAATGATTAATAAAACTGCAAAAATGAATTCCAACTGGGAATATGCACGTGCTTGCCGATCCAGTTTTCATTGCGAAGCTTCAATATCACAGCAAATATTGTTTTTACGAATGAAAGGTTTTTTATTATCACGTCTGATGTATCAGGTTATAACGGTGTCAGTGTTATGCCTATGTTTACACGCATCAACACACCCAAGTTTATTTTGAATTGTCACGCACTTGGAAGTTTTTGAAATTTATTTTGTTTACATTTTATTGATTCATTTTGTACACAGTAGTTGGACGAGGCAAATGTAAAACTTTCATTAGAGGTTATCAATTTCTATGAAGGAATTGAATCATTATTGAATTCAGTAGACTGGTTACAGTTTGTGAATAAAAAGCTTAAAAAGCAGCACTTGAAGCATGCGTAGAATTAACTTGAACTGAGAACTTGCCTTCATTAAATATTTTAAAGACTTAACATTTCAAAGTCAGTAGTCAGGTAGGCGATCTATCAGCTTACGATTAGAGAAAATAGAACAATTTCATTCAAGACACTCGGTACGCATACACACTGAGTTGATTTGTTTTGTTTGATACAATACTAACATTTAACACAAAAATCTAGACGATGGCTGCAACCAAGAGGAATGCGGGCTTGACATCGGCTGTACACCGGGCGACGTTGAACGATGAAGAATTGGTGAGCTATTTGTAATATATTTACATATTTATTATTTCACATGTGTAAATTATATCGCTACTTAATTTTTACTGTCTTACACAAAAAAAGCCTCACATTTCTTTCGTTGAAATTTTGCAATAAATTGAATTTCAAGAAAAGAAAAAGAAATATACTTATTATTAAATAACTTTTTATGTATTCATAGCCAAAGAAGAAACAAGACCGCCAAACTATTCTAGTAATATCGTTAAATAAAAATTTATATTATAATTTATTACTTAAAAATTACAAATACATGATTGATTAAATGATGACGGAAATTCAGGATTACTGGAGTTAAGAATCACATCTCAAAAAAATTCTGACGATAAACCATTTTTCAGAAAATGCACGTGTACAAGAAGACACTACAGGCACTCATCTACCCCATATCTTCCACCACGCCGCACAATTTCGTTTTGTGGACAGCAACTTCGCCAACTTACTGTTACGAATGCGAAGGTTTACTCTGGGGTATCGCCCGCCAGGGAGTCAGGTGCACTGAATGTGGTGTCAAATGTCACGAGAAATGCAAAGACTTGCTCAACGCCGACTGTCTACAGAGTAAGTGGTGCATTGTGATGCGTGAGTGTGATGTGATTAGGTCTGAAGCAAGAATTGGTTTTACATTTAGGACTAGCCTAATCAGACTTCTTCAATAGCGTATCTACTTCTTCCTGTATCTTCAAGTCTATATTTAGTTGACCTCCTTTTATATTAGACGAAGCCCTTATTGCTAATATTAATTGAATAGAATCAATAAAAGTAGTGATTCCTTTTTCCGAAAAGTTAACGCTGAAATTATATCAGTAAACCCAATTCTTACTAATGATATGCAATAATTGGACAATGAAAGATTATATCCGAATGATGCGATTAATTTTATTAATACTTATTTGATTTTACCGAAGGATGAAGTTAAAATAATTCTCGTTAATTTTTCATAATGATGGATTTAACCAATTAATTATTACAATATTACTGTTCGTATGATGGTAAGTTAATAAATGAAATGGAAATGGAATATAAATGCATAAGGCCGTCCCTTCACGGAATTTTGTCGAAATGAGTATAAGTAAAAGGTTAAAACTTGGCTGGAAGCGCGCCTTCTTATTAAACTCGAGGGGAGTCAAGAAGCGCTTGGCAGGTCACTCCTTCAAGACAAGATCTTTGGACATACCAAGCATAACTAAATCAATACTCACAGCCCATTTGGTAAACATTTTTTGTGAAATAAAATTGACATATCTTAACTTTTGATGAAATCCTAGTGAGTGCCCTATTTCAAATGGTAAACAAAATGAAATTAAAGATTCTAATTTACAAAGCAACCGTAATTTTTGATAAAAAGAAATAAGCGTCCGAAGGAACACAGGATAAGATTAATATTTTTTGGACTTTTGAATGAAATAAGTTTTATCACATGTTATAAACAAAATTTGGGTGATCTAGCTGACACTTAAGTAAATTCATTATTAAAATAATTTGTAACATAATTACATAATATACAAGTGTAACTAACGTATATTTTTGTTACGTATTGAATCATCAAAAGCCATTACTCGGTATTATGGAATAATTATATCGTTAGATCTATTCCACTTGCAACAATAATACTGGTTATCACAAATATCAAGCGGCAGTGCTGGTACAAAATATTATTAACAAGTAAAAGTTACATAATGGATGTTCGAAGTATGTTCGCAACTCTCATAAACAGGAGGAGTTTGAATGACACTTAATGGAGCACTAGAGTTTTCAAGAGTTCTTTCCTTTGTGTCCGCACTTTGGCAGCGGCTACATAGAGAATATATTACTGGGATGATCCTAGGAACACGATCACTCTGATGCTTTGTTGCTGCGATCAGTTGCTAGGAACATTTTCCAAATGCCTTTTTGCATGGTCTAATTAGCAACTGATATTGGTCTGTTTACTTGAAGAAAGTTTAAAAAAAGTAAGTTACTAAGTAGTAATATTAGTTCAAATTGGTGAGCTGGGAATAATAATTTGATTGTTGCAAGTAATTACCAGTGTCAGCAGTGACAGCAAAAATGTGGACCACTTTAAGACTTAAATTTGCAGTAACTGCCATCTGTTATGACTTATAATTTACTATATAAACAGTTCTTGTACATATGATATTACTTTCATTAACTAGAAAGGCAATACTAAGAGATTAAGTGAACTACGCCAAGCGTTCATTGCACACAAGTATAATATGGATGTAGCGACGAAGCCAGCTTAGCTGTTCTTTGTTAGACGATCGATTTATGAAATACGGATCGGCAGAAGTGAAGTGACGTTCTTTCCAAACCTAATCTAATAAATAAGTCTAGCTTTTCACCTTGTACTTTGTTAGATAACGCTGTCTATTTGTGTCGAAAGGTAAACTGGCTAACCTCAAAATGTCGTTGTAGTGTAAATAATCAACTAGATTTAATTGCATGTGTACAGTTCTGCATGTATTCGTCGTACGTCGACCATATCACGATCGAGCATAACATAGCCAGGATCATTGGTTTTAAAATAATGGACACTAGCGACATTGTAAGGATTCACATAATTGTCTATATCGGTGCAGAACATCGTTCTAAGCGTTTATTTTTATTGGTGTTGTCTCTTTCTTTGTTATCGTTGTGGTTTTTTCTTTGTTTCCTTCATACAACCTGACCTCATATAATAAGCGCATGAGATTTTTTACCCTTCCAATTGATAATTTTGAACGTTGCTTTGTCGGTGTGCATGGCTATCGGTTTTACAATTGATACATTTCTACATTATAATTTCAAAATTTTATTGTTCCCATAAATTATCGGTTTTAGTGTAACATTTGCACGATCATGTAGGTGAGCAGTCGTTTAGGCAAAATGACCGCGGTTAATTATCACGATCAATCAATATAGTTCTTGACTGCACACCATTTTCATTCATAGTCTACACTTTGAAAGCACTATTATAATTATTTTACTACGGCTATTTATGTTTATTTATTAAAATGGTTCAACTTATTGTTTTTTTCTTCTAGTTTATTATTATTGTTTTTATCGGTATAATATTCTTTAACTGATATTGATTATGTTATTTTTGTGTTCTAATTAAGCGTTTACTAATTTGGTAAGTATCTTTTATTTATAATTTTATGTATTTTTATTTAATTTCCTTTATTTTATATTATTTTCTCGGCTGTATCGGAACATATTTTTATCGTAAAATGCTTTCGGAGTGCGGACTCAATAGATCACGTAGCTAGGGCTCCGGTCATTGTCCATTCCTTTCGGGTCGCCCCGCCCAGCGCCGAAACTTGTTGTAAAACCCTTATTGTACTTACGTTATACTTTTCTATACCCTACTTTACATTCTACACTATCTTACACAACTTTCTTCTAATAAATCAATATAGAAGCTTCAGTAACACTTATCCCAGACAAATCCGACAAATATTTCACATGTTGTGTAAAGATGTGCCTGTTAGCAATGTCTGCACGCAATCCAATGTCTGTCCACTTTAATATTATATGTGGTCCTTTAGTTATTATTATTTACATGGTTTATTTTATAGACTTCCACTTTTCTGTGTTTCTTTCACTGTTTTTTATGTTACAAATGGATCCAAATGAGGTGTAATCAGCGCTTACAATATTAAAAGCGAACATGTCAACGACAAAATGGAATGTTACGCTATGTTACTAAACTAACAAACAATACTAATACATAACAATACAAAGGGTATTTTGATTCAATGTAATGTTGATACAATCTTAACGCTTTTTTTTTTCAATGGTGGATTGTTGATCAATATTTTACCATTGAAGACTTAAAATTTGAAGAATAATTATCGTCATCAAAAATTGTAAGAGTACTTATATTGATGCGTAAGATTGTATGTGGTTTGATGAACAGGCGCCGTGCTCACGTTCGCTCCGGCTAGCGCCGCTCGAGGTCAATGACCTGGTCAGATCTGACGTAAGTACGTTGGTTCGCGTTGAAATAGGTCAAAGTTGGAGTCTAGTCAGGTTGTAGCCTGGAGTGGTCGTAGCGGGCGCGGGCGCGGGGCGGGGGGGCCATCCTGGCGCATCCCGCGGCACCAAGAACAGTGTTGGCACCGCCTGAGCAGTGTGTTTCGCAGGGGCTGCCGAAAAGTCTTCCAAACATGGCGCCGAAGACAAAGCCAACTCCATCATCACGGCCATGAAGGAAAGAATGAAACACCGGGAGAGAGATAAGCCTGAAATCTTCGAGCTCATCAGGTACCCGATTTACTAATTAACCTCTTCTTTTCAAAATATGCAGATGATTTTCAGAATTCCGCAAATACTCGTACAGGTACTTTAATGCTATTGCTCCTAGATTGCATTTAAAAATATGCTGCACTCAATTTGCTACACAATTACTTTTGCACCTAATTAAGATTTCATAAGCATACTTGCAATATTACTTAAATTTCAACTTTTCACATTCTTTCTATATTCTTTCCTAGAGTAGTCATCATAAATGGAACATTTCCTTTAAAAAAAAGACTTAAATCTTTCTGCAAATTGAAACGTATGATATGTATCCTGATATGTATGTAAATTGTAACGAAATTGTATTAACAAATGCAATGGTTGACACTAGTGTGTATGTGACAGACGCGTGTTCAGCATGGAAGGAGAACCCCATGCCGCACACATGAGCACCGTGAAGCAATCAGTCCTCGATGGTACATCGAAATGGAGCGCCAAAATCGCCATCACAGGTTCGAAGATGTACCGTGGTATTGTCAATATCCCCACAGGTGTCCCAGGTTCCAGAGCGGCGACGACGGAGGAAGACACAACACACACTCGCCACTAAATTGTAATCCATCTTTCGTTTCATGTGGCGGCCAGGCGGACATTTAACGTCGACCCAGATACTCACATTGACAGTCTCGAACAAGCCGAGCAAATCACTATAGAAGGGACATCAAAATGGTCTTGCA
This sequence comes from Glyphodes perspectalis, assembly GCA_951394215.1. Taxonomy (NCBI): domain Eukaryota; kingdom Metazoa; phylum Arthropoda; class Insecta; order Lepidoptera; family Crambidae; genus Glyphodes; species Glyphodes perspectalis. The sequence continues at coordinate 10,165,570 of OX596215.1, forward strand.
AGATCGCCATTACAGGTTTGCCGTGGTCTTTTGCGGCTACGAACCGCACGCTCGCAGTTTTGAAACTATTAGACAAAATCTCTTCGCCTATTCTATACTCCTTACTTTTTTGACATCTGCTATAATACTTCACTTCCTCTATTAACCCTAAAATTTACTTCTTATTTTAATTTACTAAGACAAGCTGGTAGACAGACAATGATGTCACGTTCAGAAGAGTGACGCTACGCTATCAATTTGCCTGTTTACCGGTTTTTTTCTCCTTTATACTAGCAGATATCAAGAAAACACTCTATAACATACCTCTAACTTCAAATACTAACCCAACAAATCACGGTCGTTAATGCACCGCCTCTTAATCACCTCCATTGACAATAAAGTAGCTTGGTTTTCATTAACACGAAGGAAATTCCACGAATCTAACACTTAACACGATCAGTGATCAATGATGATACTGACTATAACTCCAGTCACGCACACGAATTTTGTATTCTCTAAACACCAAATGACACAAATTAAAGCCACGTTTAATTAATAATGATTGCAAAACCACAACTCGGCAGCACGTCTGCTAAATTGACACAAATTGCATGAATTTCACAAATTATAAATAAATTTTGCGTTATACGTTTTCAGACCTTCGGAAGCCTGCTTATTGTGATGCAAATTGAAAACGAGTTGAATGTTTTACTAACTAACCTATTTATAACTGAAGTTACTCTAGATTCACTTAAGCGAATGATTAAATTTAGATGAAACAAGCATGGAGAATGAAGACCCTAAACACAAGATTCTTAAAATTTATTCTGTTTCTTCACTACTTTTCTCTTGCTGCGAAAATTTTCCGATTCGTGAAAATTCCGAAACCATTAGATTTGATTCCCGCGCATACTTTCACATTTCTTCTTCGAAACTTTCTTCTTGGTCGAGTTTGCATTAGTAACTCCGATAACGTAGGCGCTATGTTCGACTTGTTTTAGTGATCGAATTTCGGCGTAGATAAAAAGTTTGGTAGATTTGAAGCTAGCGTCTTCTTACCCCAACCCGTTCAGCTCACACAACATCCTATTAGACAACCAAGTTCTAATAGTACTGAATGCTTGTTTGGTAAGTGCCGTAGTGGAGATGAGGTAAGTTAGCCTTGATGATACTGATGATGTATAGCGTAAATCAGCACTGAACTATAAAATATTTATTGGATAGGAAAATAAGAAGATTTGTACGAGGATGTAACGAAATACGCCGATAAAATAATCATAAACGCGAATGTATATTTCACTCTGGAGATTTGTGAGAAATACGTTTACCAGAATTCATCGAGGCGCACCATTGGGTCCTCTTGGAATGGTCCCTTATGTAACCTTTTTCAATAAGAAATTTGCTGAAGCAGATCGTTTAATATATTTTCTTTCACTTTAATGCCCTTCATACTAAGAAAATTTTATATACGGACAATTTAAGGATCAACCTTTTTTGCCAAATAAGATTGAATTTTTGAAATAAATAGTATTTACATGAAATAAATAATATTTACATAATGTCACTTATTGTTATGCTATGCTAAGTTAGTATTCACATAGTTTATGGTTCAAAGTTTTAATTTTTAAATACTAAGTTAGCCCTTCGTGGGCAGTTATCTGTGCTCAAGGTTTGATCGCGAAGGACAAAAGTGGAACATCAGATCCTTACGTCACAGTCCAGGTCAGCAAAGTAAAGAAGAGGACGAGAACAATGCCACAAGAGCTGAACCCAGTTTGGAACGAGAAGTTCTATTTGTAAGTCTTAATTTAATTTGCATTTCGGTATTTAAAGTTACGTCCTTAAACTTTGACCGATTGCCACAATTTAGTTTCTTTTCTAATTTTGAACAGTAAAAGAAGATTGTAAATTAAATGTTTCAAATAGATTCCTATCAATAAACGATTAAAGATTTTTTTTTCAATTTAAACGTATAATATTAGCTGTTTCATAAATTTTAATGAATAAAGTGACTGATAAAGCTATAATATTCTATCATTAGTCATATTTTTCTTGTTTTTCCAGGATCACTGTCCTAACTGTTTCATTTTATTTTTAAACTTATCAGTATCTCTACATCTACCGCTGTAGACCACAAAAACATTTTTGCTTTATATTTTGGATAGAAGTCGACCTTAGTTTTCTTTTCATTGGTTCCTATAATAGAACAAAGTAAGTTTTTGCGCAAAAGTGTTTGAGCAAATTTTCTCCCCACAGTGAATGTCACAATTCCTCGGATCGGATAAAAGTGCGAGTTTGGGACGAAGACAACGATCTCAAATCGAAACTTCGACAGAAGCTAACGAGAGAGTCCGATGATTTCCTGGGACAGACTATTATTGAGGTTTGTAATTACAACTTTTTCTATTAAGATTTAGTGGTACTTCAGATAGTTTCGCAGGGGTTCAATACGGAAAAGAATCATTTAAATTTCTGTAGTTTGTGGAATTTCATACGTCTGGTTCTAGATTAGAATTATTTAGCTTAGTGTATTATTGATACTGCTTGCAATGTTAATATTATCAACAACTTCTATAATTATTGGAAAATAGATTTATAAACGTGGCTTTTAAGTATAACAAGTACCATATTAAATATGGACATGTAAATTAAAGGTCATAAACTACTGATGACAGAAAATGGTGCCGAGATATCTAGACAAAAATGTAGGGAGCGTTAGAACGCTCAGATATTTTTACGGCATATCAAACTCTTTTATTTAGCTCGTGTAATGCGTTGTTCCATTAAACAAGGAGGGCAAGCGATTAATATCCGAACCTTAGATCATAAAATCCTCATAGATGAGATCTTTATATGGCTCATTTGTATCACTATCTTTATCTACTTGCGGAACCACTGACCCGTTTCTTTGAGCAGGTTTTTGCTAGTGAGCTGAATGTATCAAATTGTTTCACCATACTGCTTAGGTCTGGAAAGAAACACATGTTTTAAGGGTAAACAGTTTTCTTAATTATTAATTATAGCACGGTTTGGAAATTTGAAAATTTAGTTACAATATTTACCAACTGCCACGATATACACATAAATACATATGTCAAAATACATTATACTATATAAGTAATTAGTTTAATTAATACCAGTAATTGAATTATCTAAGCATTTCTCTGAAAACTCTTACAGATGTAACAATATAGTCATGTTGTTATAACACATGGAATGTAATTTTAACCTTTATGAAAATGTTCCATTATGTCGTAAACTTATTTTCAATTGACAATAGTTACATATTTTGGACATAAAACAACATAAAAAATTATGGAATTTTGTCATAGGTCCGAACACTATCCGGCGAAATGGACGTCTGGTACAACTTGGAGAAGAGAACAGACAAGTCAGCTGTGTCTGGTGCCATCCGGCTTCACATCAACGTCGAGATCAAGGGAGAAGAAAAGGTGGCTCCGTACCACGTTCAGGTAAGTGAAGTAGACTTCAAAATGAAGATTTACAGAGTATATTTCCCTACATCGGCGGTTTGACTGCGATCTTAGTAAAGGTATTTTCTCCCTACTTAGTTATAAATATTAATACGACTGAGCCTATATCTTGTGTACTTTATCAGTTAACAAGCTATTGCAAAATTTATGGACCAAAATATTGATAAAATTTGGATTATTGACTAAATTTGAGGTAAAAAGAAATATTTCTCGAATACATAAATTAAAGCTTAAAACTTTTACGCTTATTTAAAAATGAGTGCTTTGCATACAAACTTAATTAGATGGCGAATTTTAAAAGTTGTCTCTAAACTTTCCAAAATACTTTTGTATATGACTTTCGTGGCAACGCAACGAAGTATCTAAACCACATTTAAATGAAGAAAGAGGTATAATTTTTTATACCTCTTTCTTAGTAGTCTTCTTCTCTTGTAGTTGTGAAAACCATGCAGGCACACTTTAAATTATGCATATTATATGTACAATCAAATGGAGCACATGAAATAATTACGTAAATTGACTCGTGATACGAAATATATGATGCACGGCATATCCGAGGATTGATTGAATGCATAATGGAAGTGATAGCGTTGTGTTGCGAATTTCGATGTTGCATTCTGAATAGCCGAGCCTATGTTACCTTCATAAGTCACGTAATTCTGTTTTATTCACTATTTTTCATTTTCTGTTTGACTCGCCCGTTGTTGAGTGGTCAGAACATGGACATTTGAACTTGAGTCATGGATGTTTATAAACGTATTCAAGTATGTCTATCCGTTCACCTATTATCCGTAGTTCAAGCATAAGCGTAGTTTGGAACTAGGGAATTGGTGTGTCAGTCTGGATAATTTATTATTATTATTTGGCCAGAGAACAGTTAAAGACTTAAATCTAGTAAATTGGTATGTGAAGAAACTGCCATGGATAAGATCTTTGATATAAATAGTTATGTAAATTCAAAAGAGACACTATAGTTGAGTTAATGTATAATGAAATAAAATTAATTATTCGTATTCCATATCTCAAAACGAAAACAAGGTCTTTGTCATATTACTTAGTCTTTGGTCTGTCTGTCGAAAATAATAAATGTAGGATATCGGTCTTGTTGTAATTTAACGTAAATTTTTCGTCTGTTTTCAAAATCTGGTGTAAAAACTACTTTTATATACCAAGACAATAAGTAAATATTTTTTTAGACTCTTCTCGTCTCTTGCTGTGATATGGTATCAAACGAATGTTAATAATAACACCTATTACACTAATTGTCATGGTTGTTATATGACAACATAGTAATAAATATAGGTAATTATTCTGCAATAATGTTAATCTCTAAAATAACTCGGGAAAAGTTACATTTTACACGAGTTAGTTATTATCTTTAACAAACTTTTAATGTGCTATCGGAAACTCGCCAGAACTTTCTAGAATATTTTAACGTTCTCTTGTTATCTGTTCGAATACGTATTTTTTTCTTAAAACTTGGGTGTGGAAAAATCTTTCATCGACTTCTTATCGCGACTTAGAGGTACTAGTGTATTTAGAAGGCTTTAGAATATATAGTAGTTTAATTGTATGTACTTACTACATTTAAATAGTACAATAGGAATCGTAACGAATGCGTTACGATTCCGATTATACTCTGATCATCATTAAGATATCACTAACTCACCTGTCATTGAGCCGTCTAAAAGGAAATAATAAAATTTAATGGACAATGTTTATGAGAAACAGTAAAAAAAAAGTTTTTTGCAATTGATATAATTGCATGCACTTCAACAAAAAGTCCAATAGCCTTATGTAGGGGACGTGTAATTTTATTATTGCATAATAAAACATATTACTAAAACATTTTATATTCGATTTTGTAAAACATTTTTGTTGGCACAGGTGGCCAGTTTCAATTACTACGAATAATATTTTTCGTTCGTTTCGCTTTCCTGACAATCAATTGTTTTGTAAGTTGGATATCTGAAATATTTTAATTTTTTTTAAAAACCCCAAAAATGTTAAATTTTAATAACTGCTGGTAAACTTTCGGTGTTCTAGGAATTTTTTATTTGTTTTTCGTTACAGCAAAAACTTCAAGCCTTTGTACTGAATCAAATAAATAACGTATTATTTGGTTGCTAATAAGGCCTTATTTGCATTTATGCGTATTAAAATCCAATTGGGTTAATCATGATATGTATGTATAGGTATGTAAAATCAAATTGGCAAACGTTACGATTACGAAATAAAACTAAATATGACCAGGTTAGACCTGACTATTGTTGATGGGTAAACGAAAACATGTTACGAATATTCGCAAACGTATTTAAATATAGGACTTAAAAATAATGTGCCAACTGTGTTTGCCTAGCATGTCGTAATAGGCGAATAATGGTATATCGGGTTAGGTATGTGATTGTCTAGGTGTCTAGTGGTGTGCCACTTATCACTACTTTTTCACATTTTTCCGTCTGACCCAGCCCAGTTTGATTTGGCTGAAAGTGGATAAAGGTGCTAGCTGGCCTTGGATTACGGGCGTGATAATATGTCTGACAGGTAACATGCTACGAATATTCACAAGACATACCTACAAATTGCCAGCATTATTATCACGCTAGCTGCGATGTAGATTTCCTCAATGTTTACACAACACCGATTGCTTCAACTTCGCTTTACGACTCGTCTCATTACGTCACGCTCGATAGAACGTAATAACAAGTCCGATGCTATGTAAGAATTGTTTTCTCCGTCACAATAACTCCATGCCCATATGGTGGAGCAACAAGTGTGTTGGCACCATGCCCTGGCCCATTTCCAGTTTGGTCTCATAATCACAATGTTGTTTCACACAATTACTGAGCTAGAAAAATTTATGGGGTTGTGTTATACTTGTAACTGTTGCTAAATTTTGGAATGGTATTTAAACCTACATATTGGATTGGGTCTTAAAAATTATGTGCCAACTGTGTGTGTTGTTTGGCTAAATGTGGTTAAAGGGGCTTGCTGCCCCTTTAATTCTACCTTTCTCTTTGCGGTTTGCAGGCGTTATGTATGTATAGTACCTATAAATTGTAAAAGCATCGCAGAAATATATTAAATTATGTACATAATATGTACTATTGAATGCATAAAATAATTACTAATTCTCGAGATACGAAATCCATGATGATAAAAATGGCTAAATGTGACTTTGTCAATCCCTTCGGAGATTACAAGCGTGATGTTATGTTACATCCATTTGAATTTGAAAAAATATATACATACTACTTAAATTACAATGTTTATTGACGCTAGTTTGCTTCATCAAATTGACTTACTTACCTTCTCAAATTGTTGAAAGATCAGATTTAAGAAGAGTATACAGCACTGATTGCAAATATTATTATTAATAACACCATTTGTCACCAAAATTGAAATCTTTAATAGAAATAAACGAACCAGAAAATTAAAAGTTAAGCTTGATGATTAAACTTTTGCTTTGAAAATAAGGAAATAAATAAACGAAATAGAAAGTTAAAGGTCTCCTCTACTTTTGAAGAGGACAACAAACGTAAAAAGGCCGTTAAATAAATGAGAGCTAAGTTACGCGCCAACTGAAACAGATTGAATGAGAAAGTAGTTCAAAAATTACTCCTTTCAAATGACCAGTATTCAAATAGGTAACATCGTGCGGAAAATCAGCTTAGCTCATTCCGAATTTACATAACAAGCGCACCACCAACTTTGGTCAAATGTAGGGAAGAAATTATACTTTTGCATTAGCTAACAGTTTCGCTTAGTTAGCTAAGGAAAGTTTCCACATTTATCTCGGAAAGTTGGACCATTCGGTGCCCGCATCTGGACCACCCTCCGAAACGGTGAGCTACACGCGATCGTTCCCCGGATCGGATTGGACCGATGTCCAAATGAATCGTTCATGAACGATTACCTTAATTCGAATTGGGGTAATAAAAGACCAATTGGAGAACAAGCCGCTTGTTGAAGTTTTACTGCGGCGGATTGCGTAAGGAATTTTTAATGGCCGATTTTAACGTTGATTAAGTAATTGTTATTTTAGGCGTCTGTTATAATAAGTTGCTTAAGGCTTTTAGTTTAATAATATACATTATTTTTATAGTATTGCACAATTTATTAGTAAGTCTGAATGTTAAACTGAAAACCCTCAAAAACTTGATTTGCATAGATGTTTATTTTTATTTGTAAATAGCATAAGACTTTTCAAGCTGGATTTAATTGATAAATACTTATCATAAGAGTAATAATAAAACATGGCAATCACTTTAATATCATAGTGACACTTGTTTATAAATCAAACACAAGTATTTTTTTTTGGAACGCTTTATGAAGCAACAGAATAAATCTCAAATAAGATTCGAAACCTGGAGTAAAGCCTTCTTGAAATCAAACTTCAGATAAAATTGAGGTCAAAGAGAAGTATTGCAAATGGAAAATGCAAGTATAAACCTATGGAAATCTCAAAAGATTCCAGAGAGCGTTGGACTGCGGATTCAAAAGGTGCTGTAATTGGGTACCTTCATCATCTTCCTAGCGTTATGTCCCGTGTTTAGACGGAGTCCGCTAAGACCATGATCCAGGATTTAGCGAGTCTGGTAATTACATTGAAGCGACTGCCGGTCTGACCTTCGTAACCCTAAGATAGGGGAACCAGACCATTCTTAGATCATGGTTACAAATCCAAAGTTGTTTGAATTTGCAGGTTCATCACGATGTTTTCCTTCACCGTCGAGCTAGTGGTATAAATACGTACATAGATTTGAAAAATTCAGAGGTACCCGGGTTTGAACCCGCACTCCTCGGTTAAGAGGCGCATGTCCTTACCATTGAGTTACCACCGCTCATAATTGGGTACCTTAAGGACGGTTAAAATAAAATCGGGTTACCGCTATCGTCTCGTGTAAAGTTACTAGGTAAATCGAGATCCGAAGCCGAAATTCTCATTAGCTGAATAGAATTGTAGCAGAGGGTGTCTATCCAATTTCATGGTTCGGATTTTTATTTTCGGCAAAACGGTGACTTGGCACGGTTTTAGATTCCCCCCAGAATCATGTTACTATATAAAAAGATGTTTTTAATGATAATTCCGTTGCTACTTTACATATGTAGATATTTTGTATTCAACAATAAAATACAAATAATATTTTTTTTTTACCTTGAAACAAAGTTTAGTTAGTTAGAAACAAAAGGGTCTTTTTAACAAAACTTTAAAGGTGAATACCAACAACGATATTTCTTATAGACTATGGGATACCTAACCTCCACTGCCATTATATACATATAGAAGCAGAAGTATACCTAAAAATAAGTCTAAAAAGCCTTGATAATATACGTAACTAATTCATATAATATGTATCATATTTTTGACTAGTATAACACTAGTCAAAAATATGATACATATTTTTTAATAATTTATACAAACTGATGACTGCTCTTGTATAATTGATTTAGGTAGCCTAACTATATAGTCAGTTAGCTAATGGGAATATGTATATATTGCATAGTTTCAGAAAAAGCCTATGAAATTCAAAATTGGAATAGTTTGAGGACTGCATCGGAACGAATCGCCGTATGTGGCCGTATTGAAATTTTACGCTCATGAATTTCGTTCCTAGGACTGTTAAACCAGGTATTATGCTCCCACAGTCCATTCACAGAGATCCTATTCAAATGTAGTCTGAGACAATCCCGTCCATTTATTCAGCAAGAGTTAGTATTTTCACAAAATTATACTTTCACGCCGCCAGTCCGTTCCTGGCGAGATCTGGATACTCGAATGTGAAGGCTAACTTCGTGAATACATTTACACCAAAGTTACTTAGTTGCAGTCCTATTTAATGTTAGTGTTTGAATATTATGGTATGTTGAATAATATTGCTAGCTAACTAGTTCGCCTGGCTAGGCTTGGTTGATACGATATAGTTAAAATTGTGTAGGTATTACAATAGAATTTAGTAGAATTTGGCCTTCCATATAAAACAAACAATGAAGTTCTAATATTAGCAAAATAAAACTTATTTCGGTATTATTATACCGATACCGATGGCATATCGGGATTTGGGTATGTGACTGTGTACGCGACAAGCTAGCCACCTGTCACTACTTTTTCACAATGTTCCATCTAACCAAGCCCAGTTATATTTTTACTGAATGTGGTTAAAGGGGCCTGCTGTCCCTTTGACTCTGCATACCCCTTCAGGGATTATGGGCGTTATGTTATGTATGTATGTAATATAATTTTTAATCTTAAGTTTCCTGTTCTTAATTCATTATTTTTCCATCTGGTATTAAACTTAGTGCCGCTATTATGATTTTATTTTTGGTGCTGTTATAAACAGTTGAAAAACAATGGATATATTAGTGTTGAAATATGAGAAATGAATGTGTATTATCCGACCATTAAAGTTTCCATTTTATTGCAAGCTACATAAAAAAAAACAAGTCGTCCCTAACAACAAGTAAAACCAACGTCTATGTAACAATTGTTATCCGCTCTGTCCCAGAGCAATTATCTTTAATACACAAAGCAATTACTAAATGAGAAATGAATGTGTGAATTAAATCCTTTCCCAAGTGATGTTGAATACTTAGAATTGTTTTAAAACGACATCAATTAGTTTTATTTCAAGCTTAAGGCCCATTTTGATATTGGACTTAAAAATAATGTGCCAACTGTGTTCCTTGTCTAGCATATCGAAAAGTCGACTAATGGTATATTGGGATTTGGGTATGTGTTTGTGTAGGCGATAAGTTAGCCACAATTTGATAGCATAAACCCTAGAACATAAATAGTGAATATTACAATGATGACCTATTAAATAAATAACCGTAATATAGCTATATCTTCATGGATGAAAATACCATTGTTTGAACAAATCATTGACCATTATTTTCGAGCAATAAAGATTTTATGGCGGAATATTTGAGAGATTAGTGTTTTATTGAGTAGCTCTACTAAAGTTACAAAAAGTTATTAAATATCGTTTCTCTCAAGCATCAGCCCTTGGAACTTTCGTAATATTTTTCCCATTTCCAAACGCCATAAAAGAACTCGACCCCTAAGTGTAAATGCGGGACTTTACCCTGAAATTAGTGACTATAAAACTATTATTAGTTCATAAATCTTTTGAGTATATATTTTTTTCTTTTCATTTGTATCAGTTTTCATTTTCGTTTGTAAAAATTTTGGAATATTAACTACCAAAGGGGTAGGCAGAGTTAAAGACGCAGCAAGCCCCTTTAACCACATTCAGCCAAAAATAAAACTGGGCTGGGTTAGGTGGAAAATTTTATTGTGAAAAAGTAGTGACAAGTGGCTAGTTTGTCGCCTACACAATCACATACCCAAAACGCGATATACCATTAGTCGCCTTTTACGACGTAATAGGCAAGAATTACAGTTGGCACATTCTTTTACGTCCCAGACCAACATAGAACGGGACTACTTTTCAATCAAAAAAAAAATTCTTTATAAATGTATGTAAGATTGACTATTAATTTCACCAACCTTATTAAGGAACAACGATATTAACATGGCTTTGCTCCTTCCATACTATTATTGCGAACGAAGATTATCCTTTGCAATAATTAAATGACACGCAATAAGGTTACAGGAAATAATGTAACATCGTCTATTTTTTCAATTTTCCAAGATACACTTTAATTTACAAGCTTTTCTTCGGTCAACTAATAAATATTTCTTTGCGTTCCTTTTAAAACCGCGTCGGGAAATAAGCATAGTTGTAGTTTCGACAGATTCATAATAAAGTTACTCGAACTTCGTATTTCAAATATTGAGTTTCGCAAATTGTCTATGCGAAATAAATTTTCGCTATAATCAAAGTTTTAGATTTATAGTCATTATTTACAATTTGCCGGCCGGGATACCTTGCTCGCTTTGATTTATTTGTAACACTTTTTTGTTAATAATTTAATTATTGCGTTTGTACTTATATAACTCGTGTTTACATATTTATTGAATTGTTTATAGAAACAGGTGTATTTGTTTTTTACCCAAAAATTCTTAACCCAAAATACGTCCTAAGTAATAAATCCATACAATTAAATATGTATTTTTTTTATTTAAAATTACTTTGATTTTACACGAGCAAACTCTTATCCGATTTTACTCCTCAAAAAAATACTTTTTAACTTAATGAAGATAAGGATTGCTATCACTGAAGGCAAAAAGTATAATGTTGATATAATAACCAATAAAATAATATGATATAACATAACATAACATCACGCCCGTAATCCCTGAAGGGGTAGGCAGAATTAAAGGGACAGCAGTCCCCTTTCAGCGAAAAATAAAACTGGGCTGGGTTAGATGGATAATTGTGAAAAAGTAGTGACAAGTGGCTAGCTTGTCGCCTACACAATCACATACCCAAAACCCGATATACTATTAATCACCTTTTTCGACATGCTAGGCAAGAAACACAGTTGGCACATTATTTTTAAGTCCCAGACCAACACGGGACCATGGGCTAGGTTAGATGGAAAATTGTGAAATGTGACTATGATAATGATATGATATATTTAGATAATAATCATGCCAGAATGTATCTTATTACTAATTGACTAGGAAGTGCATTTACCTCCTTAGATCCTTACCTTAGATCTTCAGACCTTGCTTGCCCCACACGTCACTCAGGTCAAGGTCTCCAAGCAAAGTCGAGATCCGCATCTAATACAAACTCCGCTTCAAGAGTCCTTCAAAGAAAAATTCAATGTTATTAAAACTTACACCGAGTCTCGAGCGCTCGCATTTATTTAATACCGCCCCTGAAGCTGACATTTTAATAGAAAAAAACAGTTAAGTCGGTCGCCTCTCTAGAGACTTGTGTGCCACAGTTTCGTATTAATTCGGTTTTAAATTCGTGTCATCGATATGAAGCGTATTAATTTTATGAGAGGCTTGAAATTTACGAGCTTTCGTACCGTTAATAACTACATTTTTATGTTGCGGTGCGGAAATTGGGGTTTCCGGTTTGTTATCCATCTGATTTTCGGGTCACTTGAGGGTAACTTTTTTAACGGGAAATGTTTTTTAACTTTGTCATCAATATTTTTCTAACGGCTTTACCTGTTAATAGTTTCGGGTCATCATCATTTCGCTTGAACGATGATCTTATATATAACTTATCTGCTTATTAAATTGGAAGGGCTGACCTATGTCACCCTTAGACAGTAGTGGAACCAAACAAAGTAGACCGTGGTTTCACATTCATATTATTAAGAAGAGTATATCAGTTTTTTGCGTATCGAACATTTTATATCGATGCAGAAGAGACTTAAAATACTTCAGGACTATAATTTAATTTACTCATGCACCAACTTGCAATAAAACGACTAAGTGCTTTTAAAAATAAATTGTAGAGTGCGAAATAGGCCTTTTTACTCTAAAATTAGCCGATTCCTAGTCACGAGACTACAAGTTGCTAAAAATCTGCCACTAAATTTGGATTTTCGCGCAACAATTCGAATGCAAAAGCATTTAAAAATACACTCGCTCGACATTCGTTTCGTATATAAAACGTACAACCGTAAATAGATTAAACCATTTGCATTTCAAATTTACTGGCATACTATGAACATACAAAACAGACACTAGTGGAAAAAGAGACAGGTGATATTTAGCAAATTCGTTTAGCTTAACAATAGCCGATTTACCAATCAAATAAATTTATTTTACACGTGGCAAATGGGTCAAGTCTGTCAAGTTACTTTTTCAGTTTTTTTTATTATTATGGAAGTCGATTATTAAGTAGGTAGTACGTGTACGTTAGCATAGCTGCACCCAAAAAACGTAAAATTTGACTAAATTTTGCTGTATTATTTTGAAGTTCTGTACATGATCTTCAATCATTGTCTATGCTTTTTATTCTGATTACTTATTTCAGAAAACTCAAAAAGCAATGGTTACTGATATAAGCATGTACATTGTACATTATTTACGCACTTTAATAAATTACATTTAAAAATGTATATACATTTAAAAATTCATATAAAGGTTGTAATGGCCGTCGACAACAATAAACCGGTCACGGTTAGTTAACTTAGCAAAAATCACGAATTTCTATTCGAATAACTCGTTTTTTTTTCATTAGAAGAGGCTGTCCATCAAAATAAATTCCAACTCATTTCGTCGGATCTAGAATGAAATTGGCTGGCACTGAACGTTGACAAACGATCAGGATGCTCAGGCGGTCCATTAGTGCCTACATGTTTTTAGATAGCAGGAACAGATTTGTTAATGAGATTTTTGTTTAAACATTTTAGGGCTCCGAGCAATGACATTTTACTATACATGTCATACGTTTACATTTCAATCGACAAAATGTTCCGAAGCCAGCCGCAAACCATGAACACTTTTTTCACACATTAATATTATTGCACTTCATTGTCTCATAATATAATTAATTAAGGATTGTGTGATAAACAGTACGCAAAGAAGGTAGCTAGCATCTATCACATTACGCGTAAATGAAAACAAATGTCAATGACACTTAAAGAAAAAACCTAATTGGGACGTTTTTGAGTCTTCGCATCTTGCGTCTTTGTTACGTATCCGCCTCTTATTAATATGTTATATCATTGGCTCGGAACAAAGAGTTAGAAGCAATTTGTATTTGATACGTTTTTTTATAGAGTTTTTTCAATACCCATACATAGGTAATTTTAATACCATTCCACAAACATGAATTGGACTTACGAATGATATAATACTTTTTATGTGCAGTGCAACAGCTTGTGTTTTATAACGGTTCAAGTGAATGTGCCATAGATCTTGTTTGTGATTTTTTTTAATGGCGTCCGTACAAAATGTTCTCGCATATTTTGGAAAATAAATTATGATGGTATCAATCGTATTTTTAACAAAATAATAATCTTCAGAATACTATTCAGTGTCACGTCACAATGGATTACACAAATGTATGAACCGTTTGTTTTTTATTACGTTAGTGTTAAAAATAATTGTTAGATATTTGAGATAAAAAAAAAGTATCTGAATACGTCGGAATTTTAATATAAGCAAAACATTTTAGCTTAGCAACGATGTTATACAACAGTGCTGTATTAGCCTAACCCATATTTAATTAAGTCTTCTTCTCCCAAAGGGCAAATTCCATCCAAAGAATTTCCTATAATATATTCCGTTATGGAAATGGTCTAATCTCTAGATTAGGTTTTGGCTGTAGGCCAAGATCTGGCGATCTTTTTGCTGTGTTCGCGTGGGTGTTATCTTAACGGTTCATCTGTAAATGGCATTTGGAGCTGTTGAAAGGTGTCGCTCAGTGTACAAGAACACTCCTTTTCCGCTTGTGATAAGGCAAAATGTGGGTGACATTAAAATTTTTTTTTCTTAGTTTTAGGTGATTAAATTACGTAGCCTAGAAAACTATGGTGATCTGAATATACAAAAACGTTGAGTCTAGTTTTGTTTCAAGTTTTAAATTTTTTTTAAATCTCTTTAATTCCATCTTTAATATGATAACATCAATTAGCTTTTTTTTCTTGTATTGCATTGTTACACATTTATCATTTATTTTCATTAATGAACTAGGCCTCCAGGCGTGGGTCTTAAACACTATACAAACCCTGCCATTCTCGTTTAGCAAGATTTTAGTAAAGATTCTATGTAGCTCACATAATTCAACCCCTATGTTTAAAGTGATCTCTGACCGAACTTTGTTCAGGTGAAATTGTATGCGAATATCAATCCACTTTTCCTAAAGAACTGCCGTTTCGCGGCCTTCAGTGGAAATTATGCCCACTCTCCTTGAATATTAAGTGGAATCTTGTACGTGCCAATTCATAAATATTTAAACAATCTAGAATAGTATTGCGTTGAAGTAACTTTTATAATAAACTGGTGGCAACGTTCGTAATGGGATATTAGTTAAGATTGTTCTGCGAGAGTACAATCTTTTAACAGAGGCATTACCAACCGCTAGATCTATTTAATATTAAAATTAGGCATTAAGACTAAAACTTGTCTGGAACATAGGGATGGTAATGTAATTAGGTATTTATATTTACTTGAGACTAGCAGCACTCCGCGTAGTTCTCGTTACAGGGAAATAACATATAGCCTATGTTACTCGCTGAGAAAGTAACTTGCTATATTAGCGAAGGATTTTTTTAAATTTGTCCAGAAGTTTTAAAGCCTATTCAATACAAACGAACAAACCAAAAATGAAATCTTTCCTTTTTATACTATTAGTATGAGTATGATATAGGTAAATAATATCATGAATGTCATTAAAATTCAGTCAACGTTATATACTAAAGTTGATTGACTCTTCATAACATCGATTATACAAGACACTTTGCTCCCAAATCTATACTTAGAGTAAGCTGGGCGTATTTGTTGCCATAGTATACTATATTACATGGTGATGCCTGTAATAATGTTTTAAGCCTAATGCTTCTCAAAACTTCATGGTTCGAGCTAACTATAAGAGGATTTTAAGTTTCGGAGCGAGTCACAAAACAGGATTTTAATTTGATAAGTTCTCTAATTTTCTTTGTCGAAGCGATTAAAATCTTGTTAGCTTAACATTAAGTCTGTATTCATAACTTAACATAGCTACCTTTTACGTCCTTGCTCTTAAGTTGTAATAAGAAATATATTGGTTATTATTTTTATAGTTCAACGTATAACTTGTTTAATATGTAGTTTCCATATTATTTACAATATATTCAACTTAGTTGTCTGCTGAAAATCAATATAGTTCTGTGTTATATTGTTATGTAATTTAAGCGATGGCAGTTCGTATACGTTTCGTTACGTAATATCTAACTAAAATACACTTGAAAAATAGATATACAAAAAAAGATCCTAAAATGAATGGTGACGAATAATAAATTTATCCATAATCAATTTATCAATTCTGACCCTTTTGTACCTCACAAAGCAAAGTTTATGAATGCTAAAGTTAAGCACGGACACCCATCCAACTAAGCCAACAACGATGAAGCTCTTGTAAACAAAACGCGATAACTACATCACGATCCGGGATTGATGCTCCGAAAGTAGGTCATATTTATCCCGAGCGCAAAGAGCACTTACAAAATGGCCGAGTCGTTAAGAGAAAACTTGTGAATAAGGAAGTTACTCCATTTTGATGCCTGCTCCTTCAAAATAGGGCTTTAGTTGTACGTTTTCTTTGTGACTCTGTGCAAAACAATTCGCGCCTTTGGACAAATGTCGCGATAACTTTGGGAGGCCGTTTAAACACATTGTTGAGGAAAAGAAACAGAATATCTTTTATTAAAAATTTCTTTTATTATGAATGTTTTTAACCGACTTCTAAAAAGGAGGAGGTTCACAATTCGACCTTATATATAAATTTTATAAAAAAATCTGGACTAGAGCTCGTAAGATTTGCATGCTTAGAGTTCAATGCAATAATAACTTTTGTAAAGTTACTTGTCCCATATTGTTTTGGAACTTAAAAAGAATGTGCCAATTGCGTTCCTTGCCTAGCATGTAGTAAAAGGCGACTAATGGTATATAAGGTTTTGGGTGTGTGATTGTTTAAGCGACGCGGTACTTTTTAACAATTTTCCATGTAACCCAGCCACATTTTATTTGGCTTAATGTGGTTAAAAGGGCTTCCTGCCCCTTTACTCTGCCTACCACTTCGGGGATGACGGGCGTGAGGTTATGTATGATTGTTGAAGTTACTAAATAGATTTTACTTTTCTTCATTGTCTTAGATTATTTACAGCAAATTTTTTACAAAATACTGCAAAAAAAATTGAGATATCAAAATAACGTATATCTACTAAAGATCTGTGATATCTACTAAAGAGTAGCTCCGTGATAACACATAGATTACCTGTATCACGGACTAGTAAAAAAAATAAGACTCCACGCTGTCATACTATATAGGCTGAAGCAACGTTTATGAATGTTTGAGTAAGATACTTATGGATACCAGATATCGGATATCTGTCATTTGGAGCACTTATTATGTCAATGTGTGGCGTAAGTTGCGTGTCAAGGTGGAGCACCTGAGGAGCTTCAATGTCTAGTTAATGGCGCGGAGTCCTTCTTTTTTTACTAGTCCGTGACCTGTATTTAACTTGTATCCGATATGTAAGTATTGGAAATTGTTCGGGATAATATCTCTTCTCCTTGGCTTACCTAATTTGCAGGCAAAAGCTATTATGCCAAAATTATACTAAACAATACTAATTAAAATCGTTTACTGTATTTTGGGGCCCTGACAGAGAACGTAAAACCTCTTAAATCCGTCTCTCATATCTAAACTCCACCATAAAAATGGTCCCGCCTTTTAACTACCGAAAATAACTTTAAAGTAACAAAGATTAAAAGGTACATTGCGACACGTTTATTACGGTAATGTATGCAAATGGTGGGCCATCACTAAACTTGGGGGTCCTTTACGTTCGGGGCCTTAAAAGTATGAAATTCCCGGCCTATATGTGGGGGAAGGGGGGGTAACGCAATTAAAAGTTGTCATGCGTCGCTCCACCTGACAATTAAAGAGTTTCTAACTCTAACGGTAGTGTGGCTGGGGTGAGTGACCCTTAATCTAATTTCGTACTTGTGTAGTTTGATATTTACACTCGATGCGACATTGTGAAGTTACTTGTAAGTAAATAATAATAAATAAATAAATTCTCCGGACTGACACGCCAATTCCCTAGTTCCAAACTAAGCTTATGCTTGTGCTATGGATACTAGGTGAACGGATAGACATACTTAAATACGTTATAAACATCCATAACTCGAGTACAAATGCCCGTGCTCATCACACGAAATTTTTGCCCCTAGCGGGATTCGAACCCGCGACCCTTGGTTTCGTGGCCAGGATTTCTAACCACTCGACCAACGGCAGTAGAATCTCGAATTTAAATAGCAAAATACATAGTTAATATCTATCAAGATAGAGAGATCAGGGCCTAGTGATACAGTGACAGCACAAACGCAAAGAATTGCGTTTATCTACCTGAGGTATTAGTTCATTGTTGCGTTGCGAAGTATTTGTAATGCCATCTACTATTCATCAAATACCAATCATGTTAATCAAGGACAGACGATTTTAGAATTGCAATATCATTTTGAAATCTCCATTTGTCAAGAAACATTTTTAAATAATACCAGTAATAATTGAAGATAGAACTTTTATCATTTAATTTAACATTTGGTATGTGGTTTCTTTTTATTGATGAGATTTTTTACTATCATTTACATGATGGTGATGTTGGAAAACTGCATAGACGAAAGACGAAATATCTCGAAACTCGTAATATTTTTGCAAATGTGTAAATTTGAATCAATGAGTGAGAATGCCGGGATTTCTATCGATGGCGACAAAGTTAATTTTAGGACAACTTCTCAAGAAAAAAGAAAATAAAAATTTATTATTTTCTCCAATCCACTCCACAGTCTGTTCCGCCCCTAATTAGATAGTGTAAAATGTGCATCGAGCTAGATCGACTTTAGATTATATTTACAGCATTATTTTTCTCTCAGTAACTTACAGAATTCGAATAAGGCTATACTCCATCGCTCTATTTGAAGCATCGCTCTAATCTTTTTACTTTTTAAAGTTTGTTGCAAACTTCCCGTTCCGAGTTTCGAAGTTGGTCTAAATCTAAAACTGCTCAGCGTTTATCGATTGAGACGGTTTTATAGGCTTACGTAGATAAACGGACTTGGGGTACAGTTTAAAACGGTCCTACTTCTTACATAGCAAATGTGAATCTTTTTGACCACTATATAGTAATAATTGGAGTTATTATCCTACATCTTACTAATGACACGCATTTATTGTAGGCAAGCACCTGTTATAATATAATAGCACTGGATCAAACGAGTAGTAAGCACCCTTTCACTTCAAATTAACGTAAAGTAGCAGTATTTAACCTGTTACATTCATTACCATAATTTGCTTGGTGAGTGAGAATGCCGAATGGAAAACTCCTTGCAACTTTTAGGATGCGGTTTTTTTAACATCTTCTAGGGAGATAAAAACAATAGCGAGATATGATGAGTGGAATACCCTGTCTAAGTAAGTATATGTCGGTCACACATCAAATTCTATCTATTATTATTCATGAAATATAGGTTTGACAATCGGCATATTTGTACCAAAATATGAAAATAAGTTATAATAGCTATAATAACAGTAACATTTTATTAAAAAGAATAAACAGAGAGAATGTTTTTATTAAAGACAATAATAGTAAAGGTGACAATCAAAATGATGATACCATATTTATCATCCAGCGATGCAAGACATCCAATAAAACCCTCTAATCCACCGCCGAGCTGTCCATCCTCATAATGGACGAGAAAAAATCGTGCCATTCTCCAATGACAATAGTGACCGTAATTAACGACGGGCTTACATCAGTGAGGCGATTTAATAATACCCCCACAATGACTGGCGATTCATTCTTGCGGTGCAATCATTTGAAACACTTTGCAATAGGTTGCTCTTAAACAGTTTTTTTAAGTCATCAGTCTATGAATGAGAAAGAAAAAAGAGTGAAACTAGGTCAGTATTAAATGTCAGGCAGTATATTTCAATCCAATACTTTAAAGATGTTGGAAATCAAATAGATTTTCAAAAGACCCTTTAGTTACCGGCGGTGAAAATCAATATCGTGCAGTAAATTTTTGACAAGTACGGAATTTCAATTACGCCAATTTGTTTAGTAACCCATCAAAGATACACGAAGATTGTACAGCTACCAATATAAGATTGGTAGCTAGAATTCCGATCAAAATGGACTCAATTATGACATTAAGCTAGGAGGGAGATTGTATACAGATAAAAGGATACATAGTTAGAAATATAGACCATATACATAACTACAAAACGTATATCCAACCGTGATTCACTAGCTTCTGGGTTTTTTTAAACTTTAAATGTATCCAGCACTCAAACAGCTTCAAGGAAGCGTCGTGCCAAATGTTAAACTAAACGTTCGGGTCCTTCATCGAAAGAGCATCATTCATCAACGATATTTCCAATCAACAGTCAAAGCTTAATGCTCGATGAAATAACAATCACACAAAACAATAGCGTAATTGCACACAATGAGGGCAACAAGGAAAACGTTCTCGCCCATTCTTTTCCGAATCATAAATCACCCTTTTCCTTATCAAAATACGTGGAGGCGCAAAATCTGTTAAGGGCTGAATGTGGAAAAATATCATTTTTCTATTCAATCGCGGGGAAGGGTTAACTGATTTTGGGTTTTGTTATCGGAATTACAATTGTAAGGACGTTATCGATGATAAGATAAATAACAATAAGTTTGTTCTTAATATCAGACAATGGGTGTTCAGACTCATCTTGATCTATAATATTCATATATTTTTTTCTTTAGACGCTTTAACGGGTACCTAGATGTACTTGTATAAAGCTGCGGGTAGAAGTTATGTATTTGGATAGCTTAATAGTAATATGCATTGCTTATAATATCTTGAGAAAATTTTCATTTGTAGATTGCGATTATATCTTTTTGGAATTTTTATCTGATCGCTTATTCTCTCACTAAATCCGAAATAATTCCAGTTTTTTTTATTTCACATAAATACAACTTGACAAGCAAGTATCCGCTCTTTTAATATGGAAGCCTGTTCAGTAAAAGTACGGCAATGGATTAAGCTGTCAAATAAATAATTTATTGCAACAACTGGTACTATAGAGCGGCAAGTAAACAAAAATCTTTTATATATACACTTACAAGAGAACACTTAGCAACTTAGCAAAAGCCAATCAAAGTGACATTGCCAAGTACACTCACGGGTCAAATATCGCCCTTCTTTCCTCTTGGCCCGCGTTTGAAACGTCACATAAAAAGAATTAGGGACCGGCCTTTCATGAGAATATGTGTAACGCCGTGTTCACACTTGCGACTTGACATGACGTTGAGTTTTAACTCGACTGCTGAAAACTTATAAAATAGCGTATCACTGAGACGTTCATTTGAAAATTATGGAGTTATAATGAATTTTTTTATGCTTGATGCCAACTTCAAGTGTATTGTGGATTTGGTCCATTCACTTAAATGTAGACATGTGAAAAGAGTACATTTTCTAAATACTTAAATATTAGTCAACAAAATGCTTTACTTGCTCATGTATGAAACGCGAATTTATATATTAACTTGAAAATGTATACGTAGATACGTACTTTAATCTCATATTTCTCAAAGAGATAGTCGCAGATGTGGCCGCAGCGGTACGCAATTACTACATTTGTCGCGCCGAGCGTGATTTTTTGCTAAGATACGCCGAGGGAATGGTATTTTTCTTTGAGTTCCGGGGAGGGAAGTTTTTGTGCGTGATACACGCCTCCCATTGTCATTGTATCGTCAGATGTCTGCCTTTGAATAGCGGACTTATGTGCCGTAACAAGTACGAGTATACGTAAGAACAGTTGTGTACAAATACCTAGTATTTGTTATAATAATAAAACCACAGCTGGTACTTTTAGCTTAAACTCGTTTCTCACCCAGTATGGTATTTTTAAAAGAATGTCTTGGTACATCCCTATATCTTAAAGAATTTTAATTCTTTTAGATAAGATAATGAGTATCTTTATATTAATCATCATCTTCCTAGCGTTATGTCCCGTGCTTAGACGGGGTCCGCTTAGACCATGATCCAGGATTTAGCGAGTCTGGTAATTACATTGAAGCGACTGCCGATCTGACCTTCGTAACCCTAAGATAGGGGAACTAGACAATTTTTGGATCATGGTTACAAATTCAAAGTTGTTTGAATTTGCAGGTTTCATCACGATGTTTTCCCTCACCGTCGAGCTAGTGGTATAAATATGTACATAGATTTTTTTTAAATCTAGAGGTACATGCCCGGGTTTGAACCCGCACTCCTCGGTTAAGAGGCGCGTGTCCTTACCATTGAGCTACCACCGCACTATCTTTATATTAATACGTGAAGCAAAAACTTTGTACCCCTTTTTATGAGAATTACGCGGACGGAGGAGTATGAGATTTGGCACAGTTAAAGTTTATATAGAGAAGGAGTGCAGAAAGATAATATTTAAATAAATAATAATAGTCGTATTATGACCAGTAAGCGATCATTAGTATATCTAAAACGAACATTTGTTTGCTTAAGTTTCAATATTTTAGCGTACAGATTTTCATTGGTTAAGCGTTAGTATGTTTAAATGTGAAGGCATAACAGACCTATGGACGAACAGGGTCACTTTCCCAATTTATTAGTAAGGATAGGTATTATTATCCCCTTTTTTTATATCAACAATAATATTTTATTAAACCCACTATAACATTCCATATTGCAGTTCCATATTACGTCCAAAACATTATTTTAAAAAGTGATAACCAACATACAAAAGACTTATTTAGGACAAAGGTCCGTCTCCCGCGTGAGGGTGACAGTTCCTATCTATTATTAGTTTGAAGGCTGATTCCGCGATAATGTAGTCGGATATGTCCCGAAAACGATCACAGCAGTATTGTTTTGGAGGTTATAAATATGATATTGTCTGTTTCAGTGGGCTAGTAAATTTGGCGAACGTTGTCATTATATGTTTTTCATATAATGGACTATTGATTTAATCTGTGTTAATATTTTTCTATGCAAATTGAGGCTGTCGCAGTTATTATTTAATTGTCAAATATATGCGAACGTTCACCGCGTTAACCGCGTAAAATAAGCGAACGTTAGTGTTTTTTCTTTTTTTGTGATAAACTTGATCCGTTCAAATAAATTGAAAAAGGGTGTCAACCTCAGAATGAGAGGTAAAAGCAGAAAATTAGTATAGATCTTAGAGATTCTTATAAGGAGGATCTATACTTGTCAAAATTCTTGTCTAGAAGATGATTGTTTCCTATAAATGCTTCATAGTGCAGTCAAAATTAATTTGACAAGAATTTTGAAGAGCTTGTTCAGATTCTAGACGAATACATAGACCCTAAGCCCAGCACTTGGTCCCTACAACATACATTTACATAACGAATGCAAAAGTATAATGAAACAGGCGCAATGTATGCGTCCAAGTTAAAGAAGCTTGCCTCCAACTGTAAATTCAAATGTTACCATCGTGAGAAAACGACATTAGAAAACTTCCTATCCCTGCAATTCATACAAGGGTTGAGGGATGGTGATATACGTACAAAAATCTTACAAAACACAGATACAACACCATTTCCCCAATAAGTACTGACTGCAACAGCAATTGAGATGAAAAATGTAAAGTTCCAAAATAGATCGATCTGATTGGGGAACACCTGGTTCTGGCTGTGGACAAAACAGCATTAACTGACCAAAAAAATATAACCGGTTTATCGTTATCTGGAAAAGACGGTAACACGTTCATCTTGGATCCTTCAAAAATTATTTGAGCCGCTGTTTAATTAGAAGTATACGGAAAGCACCCAAGTCTCTCTGCATGAATGGACGCTTAAAGCGGAGCAAAATGTTTTCTAAAATGTCTCTAAAATGTTTCTAAAATAGAAATAATGGATGCTCGCATGAATACAATATTCATTTTCGTATTAACATTTTGTGCTTCCCGCTTGTACTAAGCGATTCCTTTTAACCATTCGACCTTACGTTGCGTAATGAAAAATACTCATGAGCCAGACATTTTATGGCTACATGCGTCAGGTGAAGGGCTAAGCTCACGTGAAAATATAAGATAAATGTACATAGGTACATAAGTACGCTAGAACAGAGGATTATATGAAACATGTTGTAAAGAGCTTTATAAAGTTTGCGTGCGAACAAATTTTTATAAAGATTTTCTTTGATGGTCTTACCTTTGCAGGGTTACATTATTAGAAACTTCTTCCGTAAAGAGTTAAGTAAAGGTTTAAACGAAATTGACATGTTTTAACGCCAGCAGGCAACAGTGGCGATCTATTCCGATCTAATACCATCATCTAATACCAATGGTATTCGTTTTTATACGGCATTGCAGATTAAATTTTAATTGGATTTCGAGCTCATCCTAAGTATTTCAAAAATAAATGTAGTTTATCTTTAAATAAGTAACAAATGAAAACGTCACGGTAAAATTATTTACTATGTCAGAATTTCATTGTTACAATAGTCAGACCCAGCCAGCTGCAGTCACATCAATATAATAATTTGCAGAATCGCTAAATCTACGTCGTCAGTACCGGAATAAAAACAAAAAATAATGCTAGGAAAAAGAAAATTATAAAGTTGCGGCTCTTACAAAGGCTTGTTTACATTATAATAAAGTTGAAATTATTCTTAGATATCAATATGATAATGGAAATAAATCATTTATAACTAGATTGTTTTCCACAAAATGTTTGCTTTATTAGCGAAATCAAATAAGGGCCCGACTTATTGGCTACAAAAGTTTATAGGCTATAAAAAATGGTAGCAATAAATAAGAAAGAAACGAAATGATTCAATAAAATCTCACTCTTTACGCGCACGGATTACGTACTATTGACTACCTACGTAAAAAATGTCTTGATTAGTTCGTTAAGCATACTACATACCGTGGTCTGTAAAAAAAAGTAAGGGACTAACTTACATAAAGCCAAAAGTCAAAGTCAAAATATTCTTTATTCATATAGGCTTCAAGGAAACACTTATAAATCGTCAAATACAAGAAGCTATATGATTCTACTACCGGTTCGGAATGTTGTATCTACCGAGAAGAATCCGGCAAGAAACTCGGTAGTTACTCTTTTCAATACAATTTGTACAAATGTGTATGAATCATAATTAACTTTGAACCATGTTTTAGTGTGGCCCTGTTGTAGAGTATCAAAATAAAAATATATAAATTACAAAACAAAAACTTGACCCAACCAGAGCAGACCAGTCCCCAAAAGCGGCACATAGAGGTGTAACAGAAAACCTATGCATTCTGTCATAACAGCAACAACAAAATAATAGATGTATGAGTGGAGCATTAAGCCTCTTTTATAACTTTTATAACCCAAAATGTAGGTTAAATGGAGAATTATGAAGAAGTGGTGACAATTAGTCGCTTTTTACGACATGCCAGGCACGGAACGTAGTTCGTACATTATCTTAAGCCCCAGACCAACATGGGACAAAATAGCTTTAACGTTTTCATCTCTTCAGTCAAATAAAGTAGCAGGAAGGTTCTACGTGATATATTTGTGATAATATCATCTCACAAAAAGCCTGTCGTTTCAATTAGTAAATTTCTCAAGAAAATCATGAAAAGACGTTCTTTACTGCTCTAATATAAAAATAACATTATTTCATACACATTGTACACATAATATCTTATGAGCAAACTTTATTCGCTTCTAAATGATCTTCGTACATACGTCGTGATGTCGACAAATATCAACATTAAACGGTTCACTGCTCTTTTAGCAACCTTAAGAGTTCACGTTAAGTAAACTTTGTATTTCCTTACACGTGTACTGTAATATTCAACATGCTAATAGCTTCATTTTCCTTAAACAGCAAGTATGGTGAAACTCAGCCGTTACCTAGAATTTCACATCTAATCTCCCT
Source organism: Glyphodes perspectalis (assembly GCA_951394215.1). Taxonomy (NCBI): domain Eukaryota; kingdom Metazoa; phylum Arthropoda; class Insecta; order Lepidoptera; family Crambidae; genus Glyphodes; species Glyphodes perspectalis. Next base: position 10,191,568 of record OX596215.1, read on the forward strand.
TTAACGTTAGCTGCGTTTAATTTACGATATGTTGTGTTTTAGGCGGATATTAATGTCCTGAATGCGTGTTAAATATTACTTATTACGAACTCAAGGGCTGCTTAAATATTTAACCTGGATTTTGGGGCGTTTAAGGGCGCTTTAATTATAATAATTAGATAGGACCTTAATAAGTGTTTCTGATTTAAATGGGTCATGCATGACATTGATAATGTTCGGTGACAACCGTTATCAAGTGGTAGGGATTATGTTTAGAGCAAAGTACTAACTTATCTCTAAGTTTCCTTGAGTGTTCGTCTAAAAGAATTAATTCAGTATTTAAAATGTTTAGTTAATGTTTCTGTATTAACACAAAGTGATGTTAGGTGTCATAAAAACCGTAGAGCTTGTATGAAAAGGATGATGAATGTTGAAGAGGCGAGTGAGGTGTGTAAGGATCGTGCCATATAGCGTTCGGTTCTCTCTGCCTACCCCGCTAGGGAAGTGGCGTGAAGTTTAGTTAGTTAGTTCGTATAAAGTTTCTGCTTTTATAAGCACATGTGATAGCCTAAGTAGCTACTAAAAGTAAGTAACTACTGTAAGTGTTTTTCATTTCCGCCTTGTCAACTATTCTTGATATTAATATTAATATCATGGAATTTTGGAATACCGATAACACATCAATCACTGTCGTCTTGCTTATTTTGTTGTTGTTTGTCTCTTCTAAAAGTGTCACTAAATGACACACCAAGTTTTCCATATTTTTTTTCGAACTAGCTTTTCGTACGGATCAAGGCTTTTCATATTATGCGATATAAACACTATGCCATTATTATAAAGCATCATTATTATGATCACTATTATTGTTATAAATTTTCTTATAATATGATCTTTGAGTGAGGCAAAAAATTTATAAGAGGTACTTTTACAACAATAACTTTTACAACAAATCGAATATACTACATATTCGATTTATGCTTATTCGCTTATATTTACCTAAAAAAAAAGAACAAATAAAGTACTACGCCAGTCATATCCGTATTTCTTTATATTGTTTATTTTTATCAGAAAGTTTTGCAATGTGTGTCTGTCTTATATTGGTTAAAAATAATGTGCCAACTGTGTTTCTTGTATATTGGGTTTCGGGTGTTTGATTGTTAAGTCGGGTTTGTGATTAATAAGGCGACGAGCGAGCCACTTGCACTACTTTCACATAGTTTTTAGTCTATCCGAATGCGGTTAAGGGGGCTAGTTGCCCCTTTGACTCTGACTACCTTACTTAGGGGATTGCGGGTGTGATGGTATGTATGTATGTACGTGTGTAGTTTTGCAATGTGTGAAAATATTATCGACTACAAATTTCACTTGTTTTATCTTCTGTACTTTTAGACGTACCATTTGAAAGGCAAGTCTATCGGTATGAAAAATTATATTCATTCACAAATGTTCTATTGACGCCGTTACTTTCGTGCCCAAAAATCCTTTAAGGCAGTTTATCAACCCGTAAATAATGTGGCGTGAGCTGCTTGCCTGCCGTTTAGGCGTTTTTCTTGTAAATTTTGTTAATGGACCCTGTCGGAATTTACTGCATAAACATTTGGGAGTACAAGGGCCAAGGGCCAAGGGCCAATTCGGAACAATCGCTACGTGATTGTGTTGCTCATTTGAGGGCCTTTGTTCAATTGACAGTGAAATATAAGGGACGGATCAGGTGCGGTCATTGATGTAGTTTTGTGATTCAATTCTTGTTGTGTCTTTGTTGGGTTATTTTTTGACATAGTTACATCGTTTTAATAGTCATATTTTGCTTGGATTTCTGGATATTTCTTTGACTTATAACGAATATCATTAAGTTATCTGAAGAAACACCTATCTGGGCTACGGGATAGCATTTTTTTATTTAAGGAAAATCTACTTCAAAACGCGTGAAGCCATGTTTTTTTAAAAGACAAGAACAAGTATGAACATGGAATAGAGTTTAAAAGTGTAATAAAAATATTTCAGATGTAATTTATGCTTAATTGTGTTATTTCATAGAAAATAACCAAGAACGACTAATAAAGTTACCAAAATTAGATGCTTAATGAGAGGCTTTGATTTGCTTCGTTATAAAATTTTCCATTTAGTGACATTTAAACATTTAGTGACGTTGCTGATGATAAAACTGTAAATAACAGTCCGTTTCTGGGCTTAAATTACAAGTTTGTGTAGATAATGAGAGTTCACAGTTTGAATGTAATTACAACGTGAGTTCTATTTATAGTGGCCTACGTCATGTTTTGATATCCTACTAATATTGTAAAGGTGAAAGTTTGTATGTATAGATGGATGTTTGTTACTCTTTCACGAAAAAACAACTGAATGGATTTTAATGAAACTTTAGAATAATATAGCTCATACACCCTAATAACATATTGGCTATGTTTTATCGATGTACCACGCGAGCTAAGCCGCGGGCAGAAGTATGATATATAATAAAGAGCAATGTTTTATTACAATTGGGTTGTTTAGTGTTAATATATTTTAAGTTAGAACATAAGTAGACAATTTTATTGTGTGCCGGACTATGGTAAAGACACTAAGAAAGAATCATGAGTTCCTCAGTACTCATTATGTATGTCTGTTTTTCATCTAGAACAGTGATTCCCAAAGTGGTCCAGGTGGACCCCCAGGGGTCCACGGGAGACTTGCTGGGGGTCTACGTAGGCGTGAACAAAAATGGGGGTCCATAAGATGCTAATGGGGGTCCACGAAAATTTATCTGCTTTTCTTGGACATTATTCACACATAGCCACTAGTCCCAAACTAAGCAGAGCTTGTGTACTATGGGTACTAGACAACCGATAAACATACTTAAATACTTTTTTTTTTGTAAATACATACTTATTATACAGGGTGTATCGTAAATCGTTTAAAACCTCTCGGCCACGTGGTCTATAGGTCACCCTGAACAATGTTTGTTCTACGACTTATCCAATCTAGACATTAAATTTTTCGACTTCCCATACAAAATGACCAAACAGCTGATCGAGGTTTGTATGGGAAGTCGAAATATTTAATGTCTGTATTGGATAAGTCGTAGAACAAACATTGTTCAGGGTGACCTATAGACCACATGGCCAAGAGGTTTTAAACGATTTACGATACACCCTGTATATAGAAAACACCTGGACAGATACAAACAAACATGTTCATGCACACAAATGTTTGTACCCCGCGGGATTCGAACCCGCGACCTCTTGGTTCAGAGGCAGCGTCCACTATCACTGAACCAAAGTGGCCGTCAATAGTAAGAGCAAGCATAGTTTTTATAAGGGCCTACCTACATTATTTTAAGTACCTAACTAAGCAGATAATATTTTAATAAGGCAAGCGACTGTTACTTGTCTAAACTTGCGTATGATATTACGTACAATTTCGTGTACAGACTTGCAAAGCGCTGTCCGCCCGACAATGCTTAAACTTGTTCAGACATGAATTTGATCACCACTATAAATACTTGATGCCAAAGGCAAACTCATTCATTTGTTTCCGGAATTTCGAAAAAAAGGTGTGAGAAAATTTATATCAGTGATTGCTAGTGCCGAAGAAAAGTAAGTACTTCCCTTTTTTTTTGTTATAGTAATTAAGTATTTTGTTTACGTGTACTAGTCAGTTGATCACAACTGCTTGTATAGATAGGTGACTTAGTAACTTACGGATATTTTAATTGTCCTCTTTCGATTTGAAGACAAACACAGCACGTTTTATTCAATTGTTTTTTCACGAGAGAAGCACTGCCTCTCTAAAAAGGCCGAATAAGCAATATTGCAGAGCAATTAAGCGTGAACTCATTGATTTGATGTTAGTTATGGTTTTTATGGACAATTTTGGGATTTCGACTTTTATTTTTTCCTACACAAATTTGATCAGCATTCGATACTGAGTTTTTTATTTGTAGTATTAAAAATTAGTGGTAAATTACCTAATTTACCACTAATTTTTAACAAATACAGACGTATCAATTTTAAAGTACCTACTTTAAAATTGATACGTCTGTATTTGTCTTAGCGGTTTATTAGTTGGTCCCTTCACAAGCCGTAATTCTATTCCCGCGTGCTGACAAAGGCTGCGGTGTGATACCTATATTCAGTAAAAAACTTGGTTACAAAAACATTTTTTTTTTCAGGTAAGTTAACTGACACGAAACATGGCTACAGCAAAGAAAAAATGTCGACAATATAGTGTCGATTATTTGAAATATGGTTTTGTTCCATCAGAGGCAGGCAAACAATTGCCCATGTGTCTATTATGCAACAAAGTTTTGAGCAATGACTCTATGAAACCATCAAAGCTCGAAGATCATCTAAAAAGGTGTCATACTGATAAAATAGGTAAAGATTTAAAATATTTTCAAACATTGAAGGAAAAATATGAAAAGAGACCCACCATGCACAGTATGTTCGCTTCAACATCTCAAAGTAACGATGATGGCTTGCGGGCATCTTACAATATCTCATTACTTATATCAAAATGTGGAAAACCGCACACTATTGGAGAACAATTAATTTTACCCGCTGTTGAAGAAGTCTTAAAAACTGTTTTGCACAAATCTCCATTTGACGTACTAAAAAGAATTCCATTAAGTAACAATACTGTACAAAGACGCATTGATGAAATGAGCTCTGATATCGAATGTTTTTTGTGCAATCATCTGCAAAAAACTCATTTTTCTATACAACTGGACGAGTCAACGTTACCCGGTAATGAAGCATTATTATTGACATATGTCCGATATATTATGGAGGAAGAAATTCACGAAGAATTGCTATTTGCCAGAACTTTGGAGACTGACACTAAAGGCGAATCAATATTTAATGTACTGAGCAATTTTTTTACGGAAAAATCGATTCCATTTACAAACATTATTTCAGTGGCAACAGACGGAGCTCCTGCAATGGTCGGGCGATATCGTGGGTTTATAACTCATCTCAAAAGAATTATACCAGGGCTTACAGCTATTCATTGCGTAATCCACCGCCAACATCTTGTGGCAAAACATTTAAGTGACAGGTTGAACCAATCTCTTCATTTTGTAATAAAAGCTGTCAACAAAATCAGAAGCAATGCATTGAATACGCGTTTATTTGCTCAATTGTGCGACGAAAATGATGAAGACTTCCAACGACTGCTCTTACATACTGAAGTACGCTGGTTGTCAAAAGGCGCATGCTTAACGAGATTTTACTCTGTTTTCGATTCCGTATTAGAGTTCCTAGAAAGCAGAGATCCAGATTTAAAAGAAAACTTGATCAAATTCAAAACAGACATTGCGTATTTGACAGATTTGTTTAAAAAATTTAATGATATTAACTTGCAGTTACAAGGGGACAGCCTGAATTTAATAAAAACAAAGGGGATAATTTCGGCTTTTCTTGGGAAATTGAAATTAATGAAGCAAAACATTAGTCGGCGCGAATTCTCTCAATTTCCAAACTTGTCACAGGTAGAATGTATTGATGAGGATATCCATACCTACAGTCAACATTTAAGTGCCCTGCATGTTGACTTCAAAACCAGGTTTGAAGATATGCTGACAATGGATATACCACCATGGATCATAAATCCATTTGATGAAACGGAAGTGGCCAATGTTGTATTACAAGAGGAGCTGCTCGAGCTAAGCACCAATGAGGAGCTGAAGGTGAAATTTAGAAAAGGCTACCAAACATTTTGGCTGTAAGCAGAAATACCCGAAAAATATCCTGGACTGTGGGAAATCGCAAGGAAATTTTTAATAGCTTTTCCCTCGTCATACCTTGTAGAAAGGAGTTTTAGTGCCGTTACAAATCTCTTAACAAAAAAAAGGAGCAAATTAAACATCACAGAGCGGGGGGATTTGCGGTTATTGCTCACAAAAATAAAGCCAAACATTGATCGTTTGCTGACACTCCACCAAATACATCCTTCCCATTAATTAAAATTGTGACTTACCTTTTTAATTTTTTCTTGCAATTCTATTCTTTTAATAAATAAAGTGTTATAAAATGTACCATTTTTCGTTTTTATTTTACCTGTCGGAATATAGGGACAGAACTCAGAAGCGACACTTTTTCATTTTTTGGCGACTTTAAGAATGTGGTAGAAATGTAGCAGCAGGGGGTCCATCGAAACTAGTAACATTTTGAAAGTGGTCCACGAGAAAAATAAGTTTGGGAACTACTGATCTAGAACCTTAACTTCAACGTGCGAATTCGATTAAAATGTAATCTATCAGATGCAAAACATACATAAATATATTTATTTAATTTAGTTCTTGGGGAGGGTATTTCTTCAATTAACAACAAGACTTTATCAACAAAACAAACCGTAAAACACCCCCAGTTTTGGCACTAATTCTTTATGCTTATTCAAATTACCTACCCATTTTGGTACCTCCGCAAGGTAGAAGGCCCTTAAACCAATTTATCTTACCTTGATTTATCACTAGTCCCCTTAATTAAATGGAGTCCAAAATATTGTCTGGGGTACGAAGCAAATTACTTGGGGTCTGCGTGGAGTGATGTATGTTAATTTTTATAGTAAACAACTCTTGGTCTATTTACTTGGGATGTACGGTTTTCAATGAGGTCATACATGTTTTATTAATATTATCATAGTATGATGTAGTGATGCCGAACTATCGATAATTTCGCTATGGATAGTTGACCTCGAAAATCAGTTAGAATATCGATAGTCCTATCGATACTATCGATACTATCCATAGTATCGATAGTATCGATAGGCTATCGATACTATTGATATGACGTCAACTTTCGATAGACTATCGATAGTCGACTATCGATAGGCATCACTAGTATAATGCCATATACTTACTTGCTACCCTCAAAATGGGTCGTCATTTTTCAAACGCTTGTGCGAACTACGCGCTCGCACTAAAAGTGGAAGTACTTCCGCCGAGCTAGGTATTGCTTGCTCGAGGACCTAGGCCCAACTAACAATCGCGGTGTATTGTATAAATACTTAGTGGCGAGAATAACTTTGTCAGCGCGATGCAGTATTGTATGGCGTTTCTCTATGTTCGAGCGACGTCATTTGTTTAAGTATTACTGGTGCTTTTATCTTGACTATCTTGTGGCTAGGTCGCCACACGCTCTAACATGTAATTAAAATGTATTAAAGTCGTAGCCTTATTAGAGCAAATTTATAAAAATATGTACATTTTAAAATCGTCAACGTCATTTTCTCATAGCGTTAAATCCCGTGCTTAGTTTTATGATCCAGGATTTAGCAAGTCTGATTGAATTACATTTTATAATATTTAAGGGATAATTACGCACTTATTACAATAAAAATAATAAGAACTATCTTTATAGGAAACGGATTAATCGACAACTCATCTCAATATACTTTCATTTACAAGATAAACAATTTGGGACTTACGAGTAGCATTAACAATTAATATAACATACATAACATCACGCCCATAATCCCCGAAGGGGTAGGCAGAGCCAAAGGGGCAGCATGCCTCTTCAACCACATTCAGCCAAAAATAAAGTCGGGCTGGGTCAGATGGAAAACTGTAAAAAAGCAGTGACAAGCGGCTAACCTGTCGCCTACACAATCACACACCCAAAATCCGATATACCATTAGTCGTTTTTTACGACATGCTAGGCAAGAACCACAGTTGGCATATTCTTTTTAAGTCCCAAACCAACATGGGACAGTGGGCGGGGTTGGATGGAAAGCTGTGAAAAAGGAGTGACAAGTGGCTAGCTCGTCGCCTACTCAGTCACATACCCAAAAGCCCGTAAACCATTAGTCGCCTTTTACGACATGCTAGGCAAGAACCACAGTTGGCACATTCTTTTTTTTTTTGTCCCAGATCAACATGGGCCTAGTCCCAGACCAACGTGCAACATTAATAACAATTAATATAACGTAAATAAGAAGTTAGTCCACAAGCTTCTTATATATTCATACGAAAAACTGACCTAATTAATATGTGCTGAATGAATAAGCACCCCGTTCATTGCGGATAATACTAAAAGTCACCTACTTTCAATTTAATTATATGAGCACTAAAAGCAGAACTTCAAAACGTCTATCAATTTGCCTACTAACTTACCTCTTTCATCTGTTCGTGGAATAACGCAGTACCCACATTATAGGTAAGACCGAATTACCTAATTCACAACCTTCTGAGAAGGCCCCACAAAAATAATTACGGAAAGTTGAAGCATTTGACGGGTGAAAATATTTTTAATAACGGAAAAGGGTCAAAAACCTGTCATCGTATACTTTTTTAATAGCCGAAGGGATTCGGGGAGGGGTTGGAGTTGAGCGGGAAGCTGATAGATTTTAATACCGTTTATTATTACGTTTTGTACACATTTTTTTTCAGTTATTTGTCCCATGTTGGTCTGGGACTTGGCCTATGTTGATCTGGGACAAAAAAAGAATATGCCAACTGTGGTTTTTGCCTAGCATGTCGTAAAAGCGACTAATGGTATATCGGGTTTTGGGTGTGTGATTGTGTAGGCGACAGGTAAGCCGCTTGTCACTGCTTTTTCACAATTCCATCTAACCCAGCCCGGCTTTATTTTTGACTGAATGTGGTTGAAGGGGCATGTTGCTCCTTTGACTCCGCCTACCCCTTCGGGGATTATGGGCGTGAAGTTATGTATGTATGTATGTTATTTGTACTTCAATTGAGTTATAGACAAACAAAATTATAAAAATACTAATTTGGACTGAGTAATGAGTGAATTTTTTTTTTAAAGTCTAGAACTTAGAAATGGTTTTTATTTTAAGATACGGAAGATTCCATTCATTCACCTGTTATATTCTATTTTTCTTTTGATATTTTTTTATATTCCCTTTTGTATATTTACTCTTATACATACATCCATACATACCATCACGCCCGTGATTCCGGAAGGGGTAGGCAGAGTCAGAGGGGCAGCCAGACCCCTCAACCACATTCGGCTAATGTTGTCTCAGACCAACACGGGACACTCATACTCTCATATTCATAGTGAAAAACTATATTCATTTCCACTTATCTTCAATTAATTCTACGCCGATAAACAGTTTAGCAAAAAGTGGCAACCCTAAAAAAATCATCATTGCGCTATTAGCAGCCCGAGGTCCCGTGACGTAATAACATCCCGGAGAAAGCGGGATTAATTAAAGCGCTCTCGGCCTTCGCTTTTCCAGTTACTAAGAACTTAAACTTTTCTGTGCTGTTCAGGTGTTTTTTTACTGCTTACGTCTTGAGTGATATTAATTTTTCCGTAATACATTTTCACTGCGTATAAAGTCAGTCAGTCAGTCTGTCTGTCAGAACTTGATAAACTAGGAAACTATTGAACTTCATGCGGTTATCACCATGAGATGGCGCGATTTATAGAAGGTTTAGGTGGAGGTATTGACTTGGCTTTTACCTAATAGACTATTAGTCGTATTTTACCACATGCTAGACAAGAAACACAGTTAATACATTATTTTCAATCCTTGACTAATATGAAATAGGCTTCTTTTATAGGCTTCTACATAAATTAAGTTTTACTTTGTCTTAAATATATATCTGTCTTGTGGTCTTATTATCGACTGGCCCGTTGGTCGAGTGGTTAGAGACCCTGGCCACGAAACCAAGGGTCGTGGGTTTGAATCCCGCTAGGGGCAAATGTTTCGTGTGATGAACATGGACATTTGTACTCGAGTCATGGATGTTTATAAATGTATTTAAGTATGTCTATCCGTTCACCTAGTATCCATAGCACAAGCATAAGCTAGTTTGGAAGTAGGTAATTGGTGTGTCAGTCATAAAAAAAATATATATATGCATCTCACCTCACATATCTGCTTCATTTTTTATTTCCAATTTCCTGTATAATATGACTTTAGTTGGAAATGGCAACCCTATTAATTTTTATCATCGCGCCATTAGCGGCTCCGTGTACCCGTGACGTAACAGCATCTCGGAGATACCAGGATTAATTAAAACGCTCCCGGCTTCGCTCACTTTGGGAAGATTCTCCATTTGCTCAATTATTAATTAAACTTCTTCACAATATTGAAATGCTTCCGCGTTCGCGTTGTTGATTTTGAATAACTTCTCTGTTTTGTTTTTTTTAAAGCAATATTTAAGGTTGCTCCTTGATTTTTTATTCTTAATTATCGAATTCAGATTTACGATCTTGGCGTTGTTGGTCAATTTAAGTTCAATTCTTTCTTGTATCCAATCGATTAATAAACTTCATGGCAGTATTTACATTTGAGAAGTGGCATAATAGTTATAAATTATGTATGTAATGAGTGCCTTTGTTTCAAATGACTTTTGAATTAGTTATAACTTACTAACTAACTAAACTTCACGCCACTTCCCTAGCGGGGAATTATAGTTATAATTTTGTTTTTATAAATCTTCAGCGGTACTTGAATGGTAAAAGGAATTCAAAAATAGTTTACAGATATATTTTTTTAACTAGCACATGAGTAATTTCACAAAGCTTACATGGAGTGTGTAATCTTTCCGCTGTTTTTTTTAAGTTAAAAGACGCGAATTTTGTTTTTTAGTGGTTATGTCCTAATATTTACTAAAATATAATATTTTTAACGGTAGAGTATTATATATTTCAATTTTAATAATAAGATATCACCTCTTGCTGCCTAACTAATCACTGAAGGTTTACGGGTATTAAATCTTTCATTGGATGTAAAATGGTAAACTATAAAATATTGAGCATCGCGCTCGTACTAAAAGATACGGCTTTTTAAAGCTTCTATTGCCTTTTCTCAGTGGACGAAATTGTTCTCGCGATAACTGAAGTTGAAGCAATAACCGTATTTTATGATCACGCCATTTGTGCCGACTTTAAATTATGGTCTGGAGTTTTACATATCTGTATGCAGCCGCTATTTAACCTTATCTAAGCAGTATTGTAAATCAAATATTGCATTTCACATTTATCTTACGAGCTGTGGTAGCAGGTTACAAACGAAGATATGTCGGTTCAGATTTACGGAGCTTGTGGACCTAGTTTTGTAAATGAAATGTTTTGTAAATTAAAAAAAAATGTCACAACGGGTCACTTGTCTCCGCTGTCTATCTGTATGTTCGTTCATTTGTCGTCCAATCGTCCACGTTCATACACTGTCGATTCGTCGTTTTAATCAGTCAGAAACGACGGGTCGTACAAATCAAGGTGCCGTGTATGAGGCCCTTTATACTCGGCAAACTAATTAAAAATGTATGCATATTTACCGTCATTAACATTAACTTTCTAACTCCTCGCAACATTAATAACGTCTCGGATACCAAGATTAATTAAACGCTCTCAAGATGGTGGCGTTCAGATGAGTCCCCATTTGTTAATTATTAATTAAGATTCCTCTTACTCTAAACATTTATTGTTATTTTACCGGTATTTGATTTGTTAATTATGCAAATAATGCATCTTGGGGAGCGACGATTTCCCAGTGTGTCAACGTTCGTTATTGATGTTGTTTTTGTAAAACTTTGTATTCTGTTTCTAACAAAGCTATACTTTGCTGGAGGGAAGCAAGATCGTTCGTTTTGGCGATCTTTGGGGGAGGCCTATGTCCAGCAGTCGACGTCTTTCGGCTGAGATGATGATGATGACGACTATGCTTTTATTACCTGCAATTCTATCTAACTAACCATGTTATCAAATCTGGGATGCTTTATAAGTAACTTATTGCTATTTTATTGAAAATAAATTTGTAACTTTTTTTTTTTTTTTTTTTTATAAATATCCGACTACATCACATACATTGATCTGACTCCGAGGTAAGTAGCTTAAGCACTTGTGTTACGGATATCAGAAACAACAGTGGTATTACAAATATATACTTAAATATTGGATATTAACACCCAGACACAGAACAAACACAAGTATTCATCATACGAATGTTTGTCCTAGGTGGGAATCGAACCCACAACTCTTGGCGCATGGGGCAGGGTCACTACCAAATGCGCCATCGAGCTAGTCAAACTATCATTTTAATTTAAATATCACCTTCGTTTCAGAGAAGCATGAGCTACTGTTGTATCATATCATATCATTGAATTGTAACTAACTAATCACTATTAAATTAAATGAAATCGAAAGAAACGAAATAATCTTTATTATTATAGGTTTCAAATCATCTTCCTAGCGTTATGTCCCGTGCTTAGACGGGGTCCGTTTAGATCATGATCCAAGATTTAACGAGTCTGGTAATTACATTGAAGTGACTGCCGATCGGACCTTTATAACAACCCTTAAATAGGTGAACCAGACAATTTTTGGATCATGGTTAAAAATCCAAAGTTGTTTGACTTTGCAGGTTTAATCACGATGTTTTTTCACTCACCGCTGAGCTAGTGGTATAAATACATACATAGAATTGAAAATTCAGAGGTTCATGCCCGAGCTTGAACCCGCACTCCTCGGTTAAAAGGCGCGCGTCCTTACCATTGAGCTACCACCGCTCTTATAGGCTTCAAATCTCGCTTAAAAATCATCAGAACAATACATTTTACATACGTCTGCTATTCAGAATGTTGATATTACCGAAAGTGAAATTGTCTTCTAATTGGCAAAATGTAATTAACCTCAGTGATCTTCTACTGAAAGGCTTGAGTCTATAAATCTCGTGTGTCTACGATTGTCACGAATTTATTGCTGATGAGATGTCAGTTTTACACCACTTTTAGTGATGTATAAAATAAGGACGAGAGATTGGCTCGCGTGCGGGTGGTGTTACGACTTTGTGAATGGGTGAGATGATTCTATTTGAAAATTATTCCTTACGGACAACACAGTATCCAAACACGGTTTAGAAATGTGTGGTTATTTGATACACGTAAGGTAACAATATCAACTTCTTGTGACAACCTTTTGAATCTTTTTACATGGATATTTTACATACATAAATGATTCAAATAACTACGTAACGAAACGAAAATTTTTCATATACTTATAATTTATTTATATATAAAGAAAGAACTGGCAAATAGTGAAATTCAGTGCTTCTGATAGTAGACTTTACCATGCAGTGGTTCGATAATTCCGGCAAAATTCTCGATTGTTACGCTTTTCTTGATTTATGTTTAAATCCTACTAATCATACTTATATTATAAATGCGAAAGTTTGTTTCGATGTTTGTAACTCTTTCACGAAAAAAATACTGAATGGATTTTAATAAAACTTTAGAATAAAGTAGCTTATATACCCGAATAACACGATACACATAGGCTATGTTTTATCGACGTACCACGGGATCAAAGCCGCGGGCAGTAGCTAGTTCGACTTATACCAATAAGTGCTTACAAGAATTACTCGATGTTCTTTTGTTAAAAAATTTTGCTTGAGCAGTAACTTCGCTACGGAATAACAGACCGTAGCGGCTGTCAAAAATTAATCACCCCCAGTGTCGGGGGTCAGAAAGTCCGCGCAGATGGAATCCAATTTATTTTTGGCGCGCATACCGGCCGGTTTTGATTTCCCGCGGTATCGACTTTTGTTTAGAAACCAATAACGAAGACGAATATCGAAGCGTATTTTAGATCGGCCGTGATATTAATTGGGCATTGTTTATAGGGAAATTTGATATAGCTTCAGGGCATAGACTTCATTTGGCCTACTGCCGATAAATTGATAGTGAAATTGGCTTCACATTTACTATTATTACCAGTGGGTATAATCGACATTTCATTGTTATAATAAGAGCATATGCGTCGTATATAGAAACAAAATCTTTGAAAGTGTTTCTACCAACTGTTTATTTTACAAATGGATCTTAATTGCGTTATTACAAAGTATACTATTGTTATGAATAAATAACTTATCCATACGTATAAGTATACGTATATAGCCTATATACTATAGTGGCAATATCATGAAATACCTATTTGTGACATTGTGTTACATAAGTACACAGATTGCCGAAAATGCTTTGTATGTATAATATGCGCAGTAGGTACATATTGATATACTTACAATATATTAAGTTATTATATGTAAAACAGTTTATATTTCTATGCCACTACTTAATTAACAATTAGTGAGAACCTTTTTCTCGTGAGTTTAAAGGCATATGAGTGGAGAGTTGTGAAAAGATTAAATCTGAGTTAAACATGGAAAATAAAATGTTACTTTTTATAACCCATGATGTTGTAATACTCATTAGTATTTATTTTGCCTAAATATTATGTTCAAAATACAGCGGTGGTAGCTCAATCGTAAGGACACGCGCCTTTTAACCGAGTAGTGCGGGTTCAAACCCGGGCATGTACATCTGGATTTTTTAAATCTATGTACAGATAGCGCGCGAGATGAATGCAGTCGGGGTCTGAGACGAGACATACCTGAGCTCTGCATTCAATTCGCGCGCTATTCGTATTTACACCACTAGCTCGACAAGGAGGAAAAAATCGTGATGAAACGTGCAAATTCAAACAACTTTGGATTTATAACCATGATCCAAAAATGGTCCTATCTTAGAGTTACGAAGGTCAGATCGGCAGTCGCTTCAATGTATTTACTAGACTCGCTAAATCCTTGGTTATGGTCTAAGCGGACTCCGTCTAAACACTGGACATAACGCTAGGAAGATGATGATTATATTCAAACAACAGAGCAATAAATTGAGTTTAAGGAATCTAAGTACGAGTTTATCTGTTATTTATTACCCGGAGCACTAGGATGTTATCAACGATCATACGAATTAACACGATATATTTCCAACCATATCAATTCCGAACCGTTGAAATTCTCTGACTGATTTTCAATTCAAATAGAATAGCAGATTGAAGTTAGTTACGCAACTGGTGCGCGTTAAACATTGTTTATCGGAAAATATATTAAGTCATTGAGCTGTAGTAGCTCAATAGTATGAATAATAATGTCCTTCTAACCAATATCAGTCCCGGCGGCCAATCTCAACGACGATTAGCCAACTGCGCAGGAGATATTATAGTGCACAAGTGTGCGCAAACACAAGTGCACTCTCGGTGCCTTCACCCTCATAGTCCGGTGAGACGGCAATTCGACATGACGGGAGAGTGGTCAGGCGCAGGATAAACGGCCTAACGTGCTTTCCGAGGCACAAGGGTGATTAAACCGCCAACTTTCTGACTCCGGGCTGTTACCGAGTAATTTCGATATTGAAATACCCAGCTACAAATTTTTGGCACGACCCGGGATTTGAACCCGGGACCCCTTGGTCCTTAGGCGGCGCATGCTACCACTAGACCAACGAGGCAGTCAATAGTATGAATACGCACCTCATAATGCGAGTGTTGCGTACCTCTAGAACTGAATAAATAAATAAATAAATTCTCCAGACTACTACATCATTTCCCTAGTTCCAAACTAAGCTTATGCTTGTGCCATGGATACTAGGTGAACGGGTAGATATACTTAAATACGTTTTATAAACATCCATGACTCGAGTACGAATGTCCATGTTCATCCCACGAAACATTTGCGCCTAGCGGGATTTGAACCCGCGACCCATGGTTTTATGGCCGGGGTCTCTGACCACTCGACCGACGGGCCTGTCATGAGGGAACAAATATTGATGAAACTTGCACTTTCAAACAACTTTAGAGTGTAACCTTTATCCAAATCCCTGTCTTTTAGTCTAGTTCCTATCTAGGGGTTACGAAGGTCAGATCAGCAGTAGCTTTAATATACCATACCAGTCTTGTTAAATCTAGGATCATGATCGTTATGTCCCGATCGAGCGATATGTCCCGTCCTTAGTCGGGGTCCGTTACCCCGACTAAGCACGGGACATATCGCTAGGCAGATGAAATATTTTAACTAAATATTTAGCATGATCACCATCATACTAAATATTAACAGTCGCCGCCATTCCGCTTTTGTACGGAGCTTGTAATAAAGTTACTTTATACCACTGCGGAGGTTTTAACCATAGATTTCTGCGTAGTCAAAAAATTATAAATCTATGGTTTTAACATTCAACGTTGTAGTTTTTAGAGATATGGAAATTTAGTTTTTGACCCTGGCTTAGTTTGTTTCTAGTTTATTTTTTTCGTGTTCGGTCGTTCGGACGTTCGGCACGAATCGCGCTTTTATCGAATTCACTATGTAACTTTAAAAGTAGGTTACAGATTTTTAAATCTTATATATAAAAATGAATTACTGTTTGTTAGTCTCGCTACAACTGGAAAACGGTTAAACCGATTTGGCTTATTTTAGTTTCAAAATATTTGTAATCTTCCAAGGAAGGCTTTTACGGAAAAAAAATATGGAAACATTGCGAAGAAAATAATAAATGAAAATCCGAGAACGATGCGTTACGAAGTGCGCCGGGGCAGCTAATACATAATAAAATATTGGATTACATTTCCTAATATTTATAATTTGTAGTTTTCAATATTGGTCTGGGACTTCAAAATAATATGCAAACTATGTTTCTTGCCTAGCATGTCGTAAAAGACGACTAATGTAGGTATATCGGGTTTTGGGTATGAGATTGTGTAGGCAACGAGTGACACTTGTCACTGCTTTTTCACATTTTTTCCGCCTAACCCAGCCCAGTTTTATTTTTGGCTGAATGTGGTTAAGGGGACTGCTACCCCTTTCATTCTGTTACCGTATGTTACGTATATAATATCACCCACATAGGTCATTTACAGAGACGCTATATTTCTGCGACATTTAAATATTTTTAGTACTTATACTAGTACTAGGAAATATATACTACTTATAGAGTACCATATGTCTTTTTTTAGAGTTTAAGATTTTAGCAAGTCCTATTTCGTTCAAGTTGAGTAGGTACTTTAGGCTTGGATACTTACAAGCAAAGTTATTCTCGCATTTATAATATTAGGAGGCACGGATAGAGGTTTTAAATGATTTTATAAACTAATTAGAGTTTAATGATAAAACTACTAAAATAAATACTCCAATAACCACAAGAATTTTAAAATAATAATCATTTGTTCATGTAGGTGCAACTGCAAATATCGTTTCGGATGTGGCATTTTGCATATGATCGCAATAATTTTATTCCGTTAGTATTCCTCGTCTGCAAATATTCCCATTGATAATATTTACTTTAATATTGGTATTTATAGCAGACCAAATGTTATTTACGCGCAGTATTCGTTTGATCGCCATGGTTTTCATTTGCAATATTGTGTTTAATAAAATAATTATTTAATTAGAGACTGAACGATACTTTTTACGATAAAATATGAAAAGTCCACCTTTTTATCATAAAAGCCATTTACTACGACTGTTAAAATACATATAATACAACATCTAATGAGGTATCAGATGTATTTTGACAATCGCAGTATATGACTCAAACAACGATAAAGTATTAAGCCCACTCATTTGATGTTCTTCAGTAGGCAGACTATAAGTTTACGTAGAAATACAGCTGATGGATATTTTAAAATCAGTCCATTAGTTATATGGACTGTTTTCCTTAACTGCCCATGGAAATGTCATTTCATAGAGAAGCCCAAACAAGATGTATCTTCATGTGATATATAAAGAGCTTAATTAAATTTTATCATCGATATGTAGCTTTAGTGAATCAGTTTAATACCTTCTACTGTAATAATACATCGAATTCAAATAGCGCACCTTGCATTTTAACCAACAAACAAAACAAACAAACATAACATCAGCCCATAATTCCTGAAGAGGTAAGCAGAATCAAAGGGGCAGCAGGCCCCTTTAACCATATTCAGCTAAAAACAAAACTGGGCTGGGTAGGATGGATAATTGTGAAAAAGTAGTGACAAGTGGCTAGCTCGTCGCCTACACACACAATCACATACCCACAACCCCATATACCATTAGTCGCCTTTTACGACATGCTAGGCAAGAAACACAGTTGGTTCTTTTAAAGTCCCAGACCAACATCGGACGAACATGCATTTTAACACCTTTGAAATTACTCATACATCGTGGAAATATTGTAACTGGGCGTCCTGAATATTCAGAAAACATTTCTTTAATTACAGTTGGGAGCAGACGAATAGATTCTCTATTGCACAAGACCTCACAAAGCCCACGTTTCGTGATGCATTGCATTTGGAATTCCGTCGACGTCGCCCGTTCGGCGTACGAGGGCCTCGTCAATTTCAACGGCTTTTTCTATTTCGCAATTTGAATTCTCTGGACGTGTGCAGGCTCATTGTTTATTATTCAAATCTAGGGAGCATCGGTTTTCACACTTACATCGACCCTAAACCTTTAATCTCTATTAGGAATTCTACATTTCTAAGTCCTGTACAGACATTACATTTCGGATTGCCCCTGCCCTCAAATATGCTAAAGCTCAAAATCCAAAGCTCTGGTTAGACTTGCTCTTATGAGTACCTAGGTAGTCTAGCTTTATATCTAGTGTCGAATCGAACAATAAGTGAAACTTCGAAAGCGTAAATACAGTAACCTATATATTTCACCAAATAAAATCGTCTACCCATAAAAATCTGACAGGTGGACAACAAACAAAGACTTACTTTCGATAGTAATGCGAACCCTTAAGAATAAAAAAAATATATCCCATTTTAGGATCATCAATAAACATCTCAATCCAAAAGGTGAGCTAGGTACGACGTCGAATTAATTCCTAAGAAGATTTCCTTAACCGTCCTACTATACTCATGAAAGAAAGAAAAATTTTTACTAGGTACTTACATTTTTGCTTCTTTTCTTTCCAGTACACCTGCCTCCATGAGAATCTGTTCCACTACCTTTGCGAAGAAAATGGAGGGGCGGTCACGTTACCAGCAGCAAGAGGAGACGATGCGTGGAAGGTCTACTTCAATGAAAACCCTGAAGAGATCGTGGACGAGTTTGCTATGAGATACGGCATCGAAGCCATATACCAGGCTATGACGTGAGTTTTGATATCTTACTTGTTTTTATGATTAGGGGCAGTGGTAGCTCAATGGTAAGGACACGCACCTCATATTTAAGGGGTGGGGGTTGAAATCCTGCCACGTACCTCTGTTTTTTTTATATAAGTATGTACGTATTACTACCAATAGCTCGGCGGTGAAAAAATCGCGTTGAAACCTGCACATGTGTTTACCGAATTCATTGTAATTTACTCGCTAAATTTTTGATCGCGGTCGAAGCGGACCTCGACTAGGAACGGGACATAACACTAGGGGGATGATGACTTATGATTATAATTTATTGAACTCGTTTGACGGACTGTTTGGTTTGGTGGTTAGGCATTCCGGCTTGAAACCAAAGACTCGAATTCCGTTATCAGTAATTTTTTTTTATATGTATACGAATATAGTTATTTATAATCTACTCAGGGATATTCAAAAATATGTAATTATAACATCACATAAACATAATAACAATAACATCTCGCCCATAATCCCCGAAGGGGTAGGCAGAGTCAAAGCGGCAGCAGGCCTATGTAATTTGAATGTAAAATAACGTATTTATAAAGTTAACAAAAAAAAAATCGTTTATTTTATTATTATGCTATGTTTTCGTATTGTCATATTTTCATCTCAATACTTTTAGAAGTTGGGTTTGTACAGACAGACACCTATAAGTTCAGATCCAATTTCATAATATTATGACTATATTAAAACTGAATACATTTTTCCTACATTATAATCAGGTGAGCTAGCGAACGCTGCATACGAAATAGCTTATTATCCTAATGCTAAATTAAAAGTACAACAAATTAGAACGTGGCCTAATTAAGGAAACACGTTATTCTCACACAGCCAAGTATATTAGACGTGAGTAAAAACAGTCCATCCACAGTGGTTCTTTTCTAAATAATTAAGTTTTTTTTAAAGACAAATGACAATGTTAGCTTAATGGTAAGGATTCGCTCTTATGCGAATGCTGTTCGTTCAAAACCGGGCACATACTTTTGAAATTGAAAGTTTTATTACGTGTTTATACCTCTAACTAAGTTAGGGCAAACATCGTGAAGAAACCTGCACATCCTACTAAATAGTTATAACCATGATTCAATTTGTCTAGTCCGCCTATAAAGGATGAGAGATAGGATAATAGATTACAATCATTAAATCAATAGACAGAACAGTCTACATCTCAATTCTAAAGTTAAGTGTCTAAACCATAAGTTGGATTTACAGTCACCTTTACACCAGCGCGGGTGATCAGCGACGCGGGTGTGTTGCCTTGTACTGTTTCATAGTGAAGAACTGCTCGCGCTTATCACGCGAGCGAAAAACGCTCTTACGAGACGCGCTTCTCACCCGCGCGAGCGGTCAGCGCGTCTCTGAAATCAACCTTAATAAGGTCAAGTCGGTTCTTCAGATGATTTCCTTACTCGAATAGGCGATAAACAAGCCTTCTGTAAACAAGCTCATATAAAAAACAAGCCCTACATACGATCAGCGTTTACTATGAAAATAACCGGCTTAACAAAATGTCGTTTTCATGACGGGACCTCAAACGTGGAAAAATCGGGACAAGTTAGAATCTATTCTGAGTCCTGAGAGTTTAAGTTGGTTTTCGCTCGTGAGAATGTACAAGGAAATTGGCTTGTGATTTATGCGTCAACGTTGGCTTGTAGGCAAAACAACGATGTTCATTTATTTTGCTAGAGGATTTTTTTCCTTATCGACATTTTGAAGTGAAATTAGATTCGGAAAAGATATTTTTAATTGGGTTTTGGTTTAAACCCGCTTATGTAAACCTTTTTTTAAAAGTGGGGCATCGTTACGCCTCGCCCTCAGGAGTGGTGTGATGTGTATAACTCTCCCGTCCTGAAGAAAAATAGGGTGACGAGAATACCCACTAAATTCTGCGGTCCTCCTGGTCCTCATAGTCAGGGTGGTAGAAATCATGGGATTTCTAAACGTCCATAGCACTGACGTACCCCTGAATCATATTATTTTGTACTTTTTTATGATCTACACACGACAAATTTTAATTTAGTTGACTTAGAAAGGGTACAAATTTATAATGTTTTTTTTTCAGGCACTTCCACTGTCTCTCAACCAAGTACTTATGCGCGGGAGTGCCTGCCGTCATGTCTACTCTCCTGGCCAACATCAACGCGTACTATGCGCATACCTCGGCTGCGTCTGCTGTCTCTGCTTCAGATCGCTTCGCTGCCTCTAACTTTGGTGTAAGACATCATTTTTTAAGACTGTTTAAAGGAAAAGTTTGTTTTCAGATTATGTTAGGTATATTTCTATATACCTATCACGAAATAAGTTAATATTAAACGATAATAATAAAATAAAAAATTAATTAATATCTCGTCACAAACGACTTGTAAAATACATTCTTGATGTTACCATTTCTAGTAAGTGGTGGATATAGAACCGTCATAGACGCGTGTTATAGGCCACCATACTAGCTGTCTGAAATTATTTATTTGTAATACATTTTATCTGTAATATCATAAAATGGTGATATCTTGATTAGTAAATGCAAGGTCAATACCTTGCAGGGCTTGCACTTAATTTACTTACCTTTAAATATCAGTATGGTATATGACTCAAATATTTATCAAAGGATAAAATTAAACTGAAAATAATGATTTCTTACTTTTGCTTCTATAGAAAGAAAAGTTCGTCAAGCTATTGGACCAGCTGCACAACTCTTTGCGCATAGACCTGTCTATGTACCGAAATAACTTCCCAGCATCCAGCGCTGAGAAGCTAATGGATCTGAAGTCCACGGTCGATCTACTCACCAGCATCACATTCTTCAGGATGAAGGTATGATCCATTTCTTTAAACAATCATACAATAATCGTACAATTCCTAAAGTAAATACATCGAATATCAATTACCTAGATTTAGTTCCATCATCAAGTTCTTTAGAAGGAAGGTAATATATATAACGTTTCTGTAAATAAATATTCTTATGTAAGTACGGTACATTAGCAATGCCAGCATACCAGTCACTTGCTTGAATTTAGAACCATTATTTGAAATCTGAGTACTTAATTTGTACTTTCACTGTGCGGTACTAAGGCATTATTAGCATTGAGATTTAGTCAATGACTGTTGTATTAAAAAACGATTTGTGCTCCTAATTTTTTCTTGTAAAATATACTGTTCGTAGTACTTAAGTGTGCGCATCTGGTCTGAAATGACGATACAATTCATGTATAGCAAAAAAATAGCACGAATCATTCGATTTGAAGACCAACTTGCTAAAAGTTCGGCAACCAAATTAGTATTTCCTCTGATGTTGAATTTATCCATTGGCAGCGTTGATTACTTGCCATCAGGTAGGCCGCTATCTCCTTTGTACCCTGCAATATAAAAAATATTTAAGTACCTACTTGAAAATAGGTTCTAATTATGTTTCTTCTTTGCAGGTCCAAGAGCTGAGCAGTCCACCTCGTGCCAGTACTGTAGTCAAAGACTGCGTGAAGGCTTGCCTTAGATCTACATATCAGTTTCTATTTGAAAATTGTTACGAACTCTTCAATAGGGAATACCAGGTAAACAATTTTATTTTTGAGTTCTAACAGTTTGTTTTACGAAAGTGTAGTCGAGAGTTTTAGTAGTCATTTCATTTCATAATTAGATACACTATTGATAGCTTAGACGTCGTCTAAATGGATTGAAACAAGACTAGAAATAAAAAAAATCAAAGCACTTTTATAGAAATAAACATCTAAATATGCGCCTATATAACTGTATCAGCGCAAATAGTGACGTTACGAGATTTCCAATCGTCGTATTGGGTTTTTTAGAAACATTTAAAAAGAAAAATTGCTGTTTTATTTCATGACGCCAAAGTATATTGTTAATGTGACTATGTTTCCATCCAGACGGATCAAAATGATCCCAAACGCGACCCATCAGACCACGGACCTCAGCTGGACTCCGTAGACTTCTGGCACAAGCTCATCGGCCTCATCGTATCTGTGATAGAAGAGGACAGGGACAGCTACGCTCCTGTCCTCAACCAGTTCCCACAGGAATTGAATATTGGACAGGTAGTTTTAGTGTTCACGCCAAACAACAGCGTTTGATTTTTTGTAAAACATTGTGTTCGTCTTCCCTTAGCCCTTCGGGTGGCAAGGTCCGGGAGCCTGACCTGTCGTAAAGTGGCAGGGATCCGGGAGCCGGACCTGGCTTAAACAGCTTTTGAGTGGCAGCGCCACAGATTAAAGCTCCTGAAGTTAATATCGCATAAAATATGAATCGCTTACCTGTATAGGTACATAACTTTGTAATACATTTTTATAACAAGAATCGGAAAATGGCGATAATTATTTCATCGTGGAAGTTTTACAGTTTAACAATAACAATAGCGGAAACAAGAACCACAGATAAAGCTGTCTTTTATCTTCCAGCTGTCTGCCGCGACGATGTGGTCTCTTTTCGCAGTGGACATGAAATACGCCCTCGAGGAACACGAACAGCACCGGCTCTGCAAGTCTTCTGCTTACATGAACTTGCACTTCAAGGTATGGCAATTTAAACAAGCGAAAAACTCAATACCTATAAAATATTAATTTAAAGCAAAATGCTGACTTGACTAGTCTTCGTAACTAGTATCACAAGGATTCACAGTACCATGGTGATAGGTATAATATTTCGCTTCATTATCGATGAAGTAGTCTAAAGTATTAAAAGTAATAATATAATAAAATTTTCGCACTGTTACACTTCTTTGGCCCCCAATTAAACGTTGTGCTTTGGCTACTAGGATAGACAAATGAACTTAAACACTAAGTTTATTATCATTATGTGTCAAGTTCTGGAACTTACATAACTGTGCTGTGATGGTTTCATTTTCTCCTAGTGGGTCTCGATCTCTTTGGTTTCGTAACCAGAGTTTGAAACTACTAGACTTAGCAGCTTCTTCTACTGTATTTTATAAATTCATACTAAAAAATTCAGAGACACAGGCATGGATTTGCACCAGTATTCGATGTCTGAGTTGCCATCCATTCACATCCACGGTCACTGGTATATTTGTTAGGCACTACTAATGTCAATGGTTCCAGGTGAAATGGCTCCACACTAACTACGTGAAAGACGTGCCGCCGTACTGCGGAGCGGTGCCGGAGTACCCTGCGTGGTTCGAGCCCTTCGTGATGCAGTGGCTGAACGAGAACGATGACGTCTCTCTGGAGTACCTCAACGGAGCGTTCAACAGGGATAAGAGAGACGGGGTGAATATATTAACTATAAGAAGAGCAACAAAGCATACTTATTATTATGTTCAAAATTGTGACAGTGGAGAATTGCTTTTAGCAATCAGCTCTCCGATAGCATTATGTGAATAAAGACATTTTTACTTTCAATGAAATAAAAATAATATCTTGTTTCAATCAAAACTTATTTGTGATAATTTCAATACATATATTAGTATAGTAAATGCTTTGACAAATGTATTAAGTATGGAGTTGTTGTTTTTATTGTAAAATTTCAGAAAACCTTAACTAATTGTCATAATCTTGTTCCCAGTTCCAAAAATCCAGCGAGCACGCTCTCTTCAGCAACTCCGTAGTAGACGTGTTTACTCAGCTAACACAGTGCTTCGACGTGGTCTCCCGCCTCGAGTGTCCCGACCCGGAGATCTGGAAGCGGTACATGAAGCGCTTCGCCAAGACGATCGTTAAGGTGCTGGTGGCGTACGCTGACATCGTGAAGAAGGAGTTCCCTGAACATTTAAAGGAGGAGAGAGTGGTGAGTGCTTGACAAGATTTTTTTTCTGTAACCGTTTTGCGGGATGATCCTACAGGAAGCTGTTAGAATCAAGATCTCCGCTACATTAATAACCACGAATTAATATTTTCTGCAATTTGACTATATTAAGCCAATAATAAAATAAATACAATCTCAAAAGCCTAACGCTTGACGCTACTGGGTTAAAATTCCTTAATTTAATTTGAGTCCCAAAAATTATAACTGTACGATTTTCTGTAAAGAATCATGACATGCTTGTTATATTGTTGATTATGCAGTATATGCAGAAAAAAAATATTCAGATGATACCTGGTTCTTTGCTCATAGATATTGTAACTTGTACTCTTGTCAAATATAATCCTATCTTGCCTATTTGTGACAAGGTCTAATTTTATTTTTATTTACCAGGCATGTATCCTAATGAACAACATCCAACAACTTCGAGTGCAACTGGAGAAAATGTTTGAAGCCATGGGCGGAGCTAAGCTAGAACGGGATGCTGCGGATATCCTCCACGATCTACAGCAAAGTCTGAACAGCACCTTGGATGAGCTGGCTTCTATGTTCGCCATCAGGTAAGTAAAGTTAAAGTAGTTATAAGCAAACGTTTTTATAAAGAAAATAGTGTTTATTAAAGCTGTAATGATTACCTATCAATTAGTAACGGGAAAGTATGACGAGTATTGAAAATTCTTTCTTCCATTACTGTAAATCTACACTAATAATATAAAGAGGAAAGATTGTTTGTTTCTTTGCAATTGTATAGGCTCCGAAACTACTAATCTAGTTTGAAAAATTCTTTCACCAATTCAACGTTACATTGTCAACAAGTAACATAGGCTATATTTTATCCCCATATTCCCACGGGAACGGAATCTACGCGGGTAAAAGCGCTGTGGCCATAAATAATTTAAAAACGTTGTCTTACCATATTAGTTTCACAAATTAACAAAGGCAAATATTGCATGAGGATTTCTCCTAGGCTAATCTGCATTTGATTTCACATCTATGAGTACCCTTTTATGACATTATTCTGTCTTTCATAGCTTGGAAACCAGGATAACAGCAAGTGTTAAGGAACTGGGAGAGCTGCTTCAGAAGGTCGGTGGTGGTGGGGCACCGGGTGCGCCGCAGCCACCAGCCCACCATGAGGCTGATGAAGTACTCCGTCCTCTCATGGATATATTGGTAAGTCCTTCTACTCATGTATTTGAATGCAAAAAAAAAGTGAATTAAGTGTGTAAGGATCATGCTCTTTGCCTAAATTCAAGTGCAGGGGAATCGCTTAAAGGTTGTAAGTCATTTTGCCCAAAATGCAGGGGAAACGCTTAAAGGGTGAGTCGGTAAGTTAAATTTGTATATTATAGTTCATGAATAATAAACAAGTAATCCGAAAACATAGTTTTTTTTAATAACTTGTAATTTTGGGATCTTTCATCAATGTCAGCTATTTGTACATTTTGATATTTAATTTCTTTGAAAACAATTGATTATTGTTAGGTATTAAACTGTGACGTAACACTCTTGTTTCTATATGAAATGTTTAGGATCTTTTTCATTCTAACAAGTCATAAATGTATAGCAGCTCCAATATATTTACACTTCTGATGTAGATATAGGTATAAATGATCCTGACCATATATTTTTTTCAGCAGATTATGTTATTAACATAAATTTGAATTTATTGAATACCTACATTAAGTAGTTCAATCAGTAGGTATGGTAAATGATTACGCCTATATTTGCCATACCTAATATTTATAACAACCAACCGGTTTGTTAGAAGGCCGCCCTTAAATATTTATTTTATTGTATTTTAGTTATAGCGGCAACAGAAATACATCACTTGTGAAAATTTCAAGTGTTTAGCTATCACGGTTCATGAGATACAGCCTGGTGACAAACAGACGGACAGACAGACGGATAGGGGAGTCTTAGTACGAAACTCTAAAAAGCATTAGTCAATACAATACAAATAATTTAATTAAAAACATGTGGGTACCTTATTGGTCATGGATATATTTTTATTACGATATAACGAAATAATTATTTAAAACAATTCACTTCGCTTATTGATTCAACTGTTTCATTCACAGGACGGCTCGCTTACAATGTACGCAGAGTCATGCGAAAAGACTGTATTGAAGCGACTGCTCAAGGAGTTGTGGAAGATAGTGATGAAGATTCTAGAAAAGACCGTTGTACTTCCACCAATGACAGACAAGACGGTAAGTCGTGACATATTGCATAAGAAAATTTGTTTACCAAGAATAATGGTATAAGTGTTGTTATATAAATACGCTATTTTGATTAATCTATGGAAAAAAGTATCTGAGATACACGAACATAGTCATTTTTAAGTATTGATGGACTTTCCAATTCATAGTTTCACATTTTTATTTTTTCTTCAGATGATGTTGAAGAACCTGACAAACAACGCGAAGAATTTGGCAGCTAATGCGAAGATCGAGGACATGACGCAGCTGTTCAAGAGCACAGTGGGCAAACAAGATGTCAAACATGCGCTATCGGGAGTCATGGACATCTCTAAAGAGGTAAGCTTTATAATAATCTTTGTGCAGAGTAGATATGTCAGTACCAAAAGCACTAAACTTTTTGATTTATTTAAACTGGTAGATAAACAACATAATTGTATTGCTTTTCACACTGTGTATACAACTATATGCCTAGGAATTTTTTGCTAGCTGTACGTACAAGGTAATTATTGACTAGGTAATTATTGAAATGAATGACATCGTAATGTCAGCAACTCTTTGTTCAATATAAAGCATGTATTTTCGTAGATTAAACCATTTGGGTTTAATCTACGTTGTAACTTTCTATTTCTATTTCTCTCTATCAAAATCAATGTAATATTCAGTCAATGAACACATTTTTCCTTGACAACTTTCTTACAAAGCAAATGAAACCATAATTTTTAACCATGCTTAATACTTATTTTTCTATGGAATTAATTTTTTTTCTTAAAATGAAACACGAGCGTTTCACAAATGTTCAGCAATTGTTAAATATAAGTTGTATGCAAAAACTAATAATCAACATTCTCCTACAGCACTTATCAGCGGAGAAGAGCTTAACGCCAAAGCAGTGCGCGGTCCTGGATGCGGCGTTGGACACCATCAAGCTGTACTTCCATGCAGGAGGCAACGGCCTCAAGAAGACCTTCCTGGAGAAGAGCCCGGAGCTGCAGTCGCTGAGATACGCGTTAAGCTTATACACCCAGACCACCGACACTCTGATCAGGACGTTCGTGACGAGTCAGCAGAATCAAGGTAAGTTTTCGTTGGAGGAAATAAGATATGAAGAAACAGTCAGTAAGAAGTAAGCAGTTTACGTATAACTATGTCTATTCCATTTTCATTATTAACAGTTCTAAGTAACAATCTAAAAACAATTTGTGGGAAAGAACATATAAAAATTGCAAACAGATAGACATGAAAAATAAACCTTTATACGATAAATTAAAGAAAATATGGGAATCGTGGTTAAAAAAATGGTTATGACTAAGTATCAGGCGCTTATTAATGCGGGGGTCGTGCAAGGGTTCACTTCCACCAAGTTCAATTTCCTTTTTTTTTCATAGTGATTTCATATTATAGTCTCCAAACATAAATGCTAATGGTTTAATTTTTTTCCAAAGATGCAGCGGTAGCGGAAGAGGGCAGCGTGGGAGAAGTGTCGCTACAGGTTGACTTATTCACACATCCTGGCACCGGAGAACACAAGATCACTGTCAAAGGTATATGGTCTAGTATAATTTTATACTTTGTATTTTAAATAAAAATCTATTTTGTTTAACGTATTGCGATTTTTTCAACGTGACCCACAAAATAATTTGATTACCTTAAATGCTTAAGACAAAAATCATTTGAAGAATTGTTTCCTGTATAAAAGAAGAAATAACACTAAAATGTAATTCTATTCAAATTCACATTTTGCATTGATCTTATAAAACTCAGTTAACGATATTTTCCAAAAATCCCATTTAGTAAAAAAATTATAAAGTGTTTATTTTAAAGCTGCTTTATATATACCAACGATGACGACGTAATGTTTTCCTCAGATTTTTGCGTCCCCTGTCTACATAAATTAAAACAAACTTACAATACTTGCAGTGGTGGCCGCCAACGACCTCAAGTGGGTGATAGCGAGCGGCATGTTCCGTCCATTCATAGAGGTGAACCTCATCGGGCCACACCTCGCCGACAAGAAGAGGAAATTCGCCACCAAGTCCAAAAGCAACAATTGGAGTCCAAAGTTCAACGAGACATTCCATTTGTAAGTAACAAGAATCCAGATTCGCTATATATTTAAGATAGTTAAGTATTTAAGCGATCATTCACTCGAAAGCCTACCTATATAGGCGATATTTAAATGGGTATGTATCAAACTTAATTTTTTATATTATAAAAAACGTAAAATATGAAGTCTAATGTTGAATACATATATACTAAACATTATATAAAGCAACAATCTCAAAGATATCACGCGTTAAAATTTCTTTAGAATTACTTAGTTAGAATTACGTTATAACAAACCTTACAAATTTTAGCGTTAAGCGACGTAAAAGCGCTCCACTTCATAACTTGGATGCGCTGTATTTTTGTCCGTTTCATAATATGTATTTTATAAGGCAAAAAATACGTTTTTAATATTTTTTTTATAATTTAACTGCCTTTCCTAATATGGCAGGCACGTCGATCAGTCATTTGGACAATTACCTCCCTGTTAATTGTAACAGTGCCGCCTTTTTATTGAAAAAGGGGGCACAGGAGTGTCTTTAGAATTTATTGATATATCCATCTCTGTCTGTCTCCAGCATGGTTAGCGCGACGGAACAGCTGGAGCTGTTCGAGCTGCACGTGTGCGTGCGCGACTACTGTTTCGCGCGGGAGGACCGGCTCGTCGGCGTCGCGGTCATGCGCCTTGCCGACATCGCTGAGCAGGTGTGTTTTTATATCTCTCTTATGCCTTAGCTACAGTGTCATAATGCTAGCGCGAAGATTTTCTTTTTCTATCTCTGTTGATCTACGATTTGTAAAAGGATACAAAATTAAAACTTTTGCGATAGTGTAGCCGTAGGGATAATTTATGTGTTGAAAGACACAGATATTACCCCTACGGCTATACTGATCATATGTCTGAGATTTTTTTTATTTTCTATGTCTCTCTTTCTCTATTTCTTTCTTCCACTCTTTTCTCAGTACTGTTTTACAACATTTCGTCATACCAGGTCCATCATTTTCAACATGCACTATAACACAATTTACATAAATATGACAAAAGTGGTTCTATTGGAACCTGTTGTTTGCATTACCAGTATCTATATATTTTATTTATACAATTATCATCGAATATTACAATTACACGCACATTTGCTAAAATACCATGAATATAAATAAATTAATTTTTAAAGGTTTGAGGTCAAGTAGGTATTCTTAAGAATTTCTTCAACAATTACCCAAAATTCAGAATAATTTGCCCAAAATACCAATTTATGTTTAAACATGGCTATTAGGCAAATAATTGGTGTTAAATATGTATTTATATCAAATTAAATATCTTTGGACTGATAGTGATGGTTCACATACACATTCTACTTAAAATGTTCTTTACCTACACTACTAATCTAATATTGCAGGGTTCATGCGCTTGCTGGCTACCGCTCGGCACCCGAGTCAAGATGGACGAAACGGGCTGGACCATCCTCCGAATCCTATCCCAGAGGCACAGCGACGAAGTGGCCAGGGAGTTCGTCAAGCTCAAATCGGAGATGAGGGCAGAAGCCCCCGCAGGTCAGGGGCCCGCGTGAGGACAATAGCCGGGAACCACGTGCCACACCCAGCTGACGCTGCCAAGGTCGGATGGACCTTTGAGGAGCCACTGAGACCCCGTTCTCTGCAAGCGAGATGACCTCTTGACAGAAAGAGCTCGCGTCGGATACTAACGACATAGCAAAATAAGGATAGTGGGACTTTGTAAGGAGATCTACTATTGCTCTTAGCACATATGGAGGTCAGATTTCAATTGGTGTATGAATGACGTCATAGGACAAATCGCTGTTCTTATTTTCCTGTGCTATCGACTCCGGCGCTCCGGCAGTACCCGGTCAGTGCTCGTTCGTTTCATTTCGTACAATCTCGTCGTCGGCGTTTTGTAAATAAATTACTGTGTTAAGTTACGCGGAAAGTAGAATATTTTGCACAAATTCGTAAAAATTAGCAGAAAAGACTGACCGTAGGCGGCCGCGGGCGCCGCGACGTCCATTGTATCCGTTAGGTTTTCAGCGCGGTTTGACGTCATATTCAACACTAATTTGTTTATACGAACGAGATTTCTTTATTATTACAACGGCGAAAATAAATCGCATAACTTCTTTGAAACCAAAACATTGCACATGTCTTCTTTAGAAAGACTGATTCGTTTGTTAGATTACGTCACAGAGTACAATACGTAGCTGTTTACACTTAAGTGCAATAAAATTCGCTCCCAAAATAAATTAATTTGTAATCTCTTAGATTTTGTATACGAATTTATTCGAACGCGTGTTTTTATAAATGAATGGTTCCGTGTTGGTTTCATGGAAGTTTGTGAATGTTGTATTTATTTATTATACGCGCTGAACGCCTAAGGGTCGGACGTATCGGAAACACGATTAATGTAATAATATTTATATGGACCAAACTGTCGTAAATACGGATGCATTAATCCTTAAATCTAAATAATAATGCAACATTATTTATCTAATTAATCATCTACTCGTTATGCGTGTACAGTAAATAATATATGGCCTTATGTAAATTATTTCCTATGTTCGTTTGTATTCCCTGCTTCTCGAGTTAGTCGGAATATCTACATTGTTGGGTCTATAAAGTGTTAAGCCTTATGGCGCGTGTATGTTTAATCTTTCGTTAATGCGTGGTGTATAGAATATCGCTCGAATTACGTAAAGCATGTTCGTATAGGGGATGAGTGTTCTAAAATGGAATTAATATAGGTATAGCTATGATTTTTAACAAATGTACGGTCTTGTCATCTTTTATATATTAATGAAACTCCGTTTTTTGTCCCGTTTTGAGTGATCTACAATGTACTATGTGGTCCATATTGTTTCAGTATTCTACTGACTTGTAAATACCAACTAAAATGTTTTTTAAATATGTATATCACAATCTTTGCTCTTACTTTTAATACGCTTGGCCTGTTTAAAATGTAATCAAAAATCTCCTATGTCTTTTATTGTATATTATTGAAAATTGTGATATTGTTATAAAATGAGGTACATCATTAACTGTCATGAATATTTATGTAAAACTGTTCTAGCTGATATATTCACGGATCAGATGTTAACTGTTATTATTGTATTCGTAATCGATGTTTCTTTAAAGTTTAACACAGGGCACTGATATTTTAATGAAATACAAATGTTTTTTGTAACTATCACATATTATCGCGTATCTACTTGAATAATTGAATCGTTTTCTTATTTATTTACCGAGGCTGTACTATAACGATCAGTGCTCAAACTTATTCGTTAAGGTTATAAGAAAAAAAAAAACATTATTAAAATTGTTGATTTGAAAGAGCAACGTTAATATCAAATAAATTGTAATGAAATAATGACTTTATAAAATAAATATCACAGTCCAAACTCAAAACACAGTTTAAAGCATCACATAATAAATTTAGTGTGTATATTTTCATTTCCACCAAGACTCTAAAATAAGACTCGGAAAATAAGTATACGATATCTGCTGCGTAAACTTACCTGTACTAAATCTTAACATTTTATTTTACTTGTAATTCTTATCGTGGATTGATAAATAGGTCTTGCCATTTGTACCATGATCGAATCATGAAATGACATATAAAGAAATATCAAATCATCAAAGTAAAGCAATAAATCAAAGAGACTTACTGTTATAAGTATGAAAAATATAATAAGCTTGGTTATTGAAGATTTTGAACTCTTTATTCTACCTTTTTCTAATTGAACACTTGCGTGCAAATTAATAGTATACCGTGGAGTAGAGCATTAAACTGTTAGTCTGTGTGGTTATGAAAATATATGCGATGTGTAGCAAGCACATCACTACAGACACGGGAGTTAGATTTTCTATATATATTAGCATTTATCATGGATTACATATCTGTAGATAGAGAATGTGGTTTGTCTAGTCCAAATCTCAATAATATTATTAATATATATTTACTCATCTTTACTAATGAAAACTTTTTTATTTTATATTTCTGAGTCGACTGAATCTATGTAACTATAGAATAATAGAAAAAATTCCGCGTACGTAAGAGTAGTTTTCGGTTACAAAATCTTCTGTAGTATTCTATTCAATGTATTAACGTATTCAAATTATAAAGCATTCGTAATTCTAAAATTTGAATTAGATATATTACATTCTTTGTCCATTGAAATACAATTATATAAACGCAAATTACTAATTAATCGGGCATTAATGCATTGAATGGAGTGTTGTTGTTTAGCGGAAATAGTAACCGTTCAAAATAAAGCCGGTACAAGAATTAATTTAAT
The DNA here is from genome assembly GCA_951394215.1 of Glyphodes perspectalis. NCBI lineage: Eukaryota > Metazoa > Arthropoda > Insecta > Lepidoptera > Crambidae > Glyphodes > Glyphodes perspectalis. Next base: position 10,224,767 of record OX596215.1, read on the forward strand.
GATCGTCAGCAAAATTGTTAACAAAATAATAGTTTCAACAACGATAGCGAACTCATAATCGGATCACCCATTTGTAAATACTTACAAATCGTACTTCCATCGTATTGTGAAAGGGATATGCTAAAGTTTTGATGGGATCGTGTGATATCTGCATAAACAAATCAGTATTAATTTCGGTGTATATTTAGTTTGCAAGTACGTTTACGCCTCGGCGACAAATTTGTTTGTATGTCGCGGTTTATGAAGATATTACGATTCGAGTTAAGGTCTTCTGTTACGATGCGACATCGCGAGTCGTGGAGAAATCTTGGATCGTGGTCTCGCTTTGTCAGAAGGCCTTTAGATTAAAAGTGAAACGCACAGTTTATAGATCATCGTCTCATCAAAATGACAAATCATGTTGACACATAAACCTTTACCATTTGACAATACTTGGTAAATATTATTTTGTAAGTGTAAAACGAGATGTCACTATGCATCTGCATCATGACTCTATTACGCTCCAATTTTAGTATTAAAATCACTAAACATTGCATATATCTTTGTATAAATGCATATATGTAAATGTTACATGTTTAACACATTATTGAATTTAGAATTTTTATGAAAAAATAAATAAATATCCGTATTTCAAATATAATTTGTTTCGTTTCATTATGATTTATTTTAAAAATTAGTTCAAAGTGTCTACCAGATTATTAATCTTTTAGTTAGTAACAACCCTATGCAATAAATTTAATACTATAGTACGTATTTTCTAATTAATACCTACCTCATTCCACTTCAACTCTGGGGTTTATGTTTAAAAAACAATAATATGAAATTGAATCAACTAACTAACGGCATTATATTAATATATACCTATATATAATAAATCTATACCCAATCACTCAAAGGATGTAAATGGGAGATTTTTTTTCTTCATCAACAAACCACATCCTATAAAACACTCAATTTATTGCTACGTACTCAAGTTAATCCCTCGCAAAAAAAATCTACGTCAGATTCCTCACTGCATGTTTTCAGCGACATACCGCGAAATCAGTTTTTCACAAGCAGCTGATCCGCCTCGGTCTATTTAGGTAACAATCGTATTGGAACAAGCGTGGAACATGCCACAGCTTACGTTTTTCCCGACTGTGTAGTGGGGAGACTATTTAAAAACGTCACTCATTCATAAAATTAACCATCACTTCGACACTGACCGTCGGCGCGTACACACGCTCAGGCGACCGCGTTCCGTGCTATTTTTAACGAATTTTCAAGAACACATACCGTTTGTGTTTGTGGTTTTGTATCAGTGAAAATGAGCGGAAATTTCCTCACAATCCCTGGTGACGATCCGATCCAGAGGCGGTCTCGGGTAAGGCTTCTTTTTATTTATGTAGTATGCAAATCTTATTAAGCACTTACGATGCTGTAGTCAACAATGCAACTTGATAGAACTGCATTGATCCTGTACATAATACTACTTATGTACAGGAATAGTACAGTTCTATCGAGTATTTAAAAGTATTATTTATGTGAAGACCTAGTGGTCTAGTGGTTGCAGAGTTCAATAAATTGCGGCTATAATAACAAAGGTCGCGGGTTCGATTCCCGCTAATAAAATATTCGTGTAATATAGCACATAGCCATTTACTCGATAGATACTCGAATGATGTTTTTATACATATGCACGCTTGTAAACATCTTTAAGCCCATCCCTGACTGATCGTGATATGCATGAGATATGCATATGCTCGGTTTGTAGCTAGAGAACCAGAGTTCGAATCTGAAAAAGGCATTTTATTATCTTACTAATATTATAAACGCGAAAGTTTGTATGGATTGATGCGTTGGATGTTTGTTACTCTTTCACGCAAAAAGTACTGCATGATTTTAATGAAACTCCGCAATAGTATAACTTATACATTAGAATAACACATAAGCTATGTTTCATTGATGTACGACGCGAGCAACGCCGCGGGCAGAAGCTAGTCAGTTAATTATTTTGAAATGTACATGAGTCCAGGATTGATTCCCTGCATTGAACTGTACAAAGACGTTCTGGCAGACACTTCAATCATTGTTGGATATTCATAGTATACAGGATAGCAATGTCACATGTGATTGGTACACTTATTTACATATCGTCGTACAGACAACTGATTGTACGAGATAGCCGTTTTAACTTTAGGACGTGATTTCAATAATGGAAATCTTTGTCGAGCACGTAAAGACACATTAAGGGCACTAGAGATTAATTAAAGTAAGACATCATGTCTTACTTTACTATACTTATCTATACTTAATAGTTTTTACTTACCTAGATACAGTAAAAAAGGTTAAAGATTATTTTTTTAAACGCGCTTAAAAATATTTTAAAAGTAACACTTAACTTTATACGTTCTAATATACGTTTTAATAATCATATCTACACTAATAGTATAAAGGCGAATCATTTGTAATCTTGTGTAATTTTGTAAATCGTAAACTCAATACTTACTCAAGTGTAAAAGTTTTTTTTATAACTTTTTGCGGCTATTATCTACTAATAACTACATGCTAAAATGATGATTAATTTTAAAATAGCTACTTACCTTACTTTATGTAATATACAACTCGGCATTAAAATTTGCGTGTGAATGAAAAACTCACACCTATTTTCCCACCCTTAGGGTAGATTTCTTTTTAAATGTACATGGGACGAACTTTGAAGTATACCCTTTCCAATAAAAAATTCCAATAAATAATTATCAAAATAGGACTACGCTGTTAAAAGTTAAGCGTGGTCATACAAAAAAAAATATAAACGTGTCGACTTGATAACTTTCTTCGTTTTTTTTTGTCGGTTAAAAATACAGCTGTAACTTATTCAAAACACGGAAGAAATTCTTACTCAATAAGAATAAGAATAGTTTATTTGGTCTATATCACTTATCAAGTAAATACATATAGAAAATAATAAAATAAAAAAACAAACAATCAGTAATATAGGACCATAATGGCGCCCACTCAGCATGTGTCGAGGTGACGATAAATCACCAAGACGCTGGTTTTCAGTGAGACCAGGCGACGAGGGGGCGTCAGCGGTCACGCAAACTTAAGTAAGTATACTTCGTAAAACTAAAACTAAACAAAACAAACAAAATAAGATCTAAAAATAAAAGTAATTAATGACAGACGACGATGAGGCATTGTGTTTATGTGTGTCAGATATATAAGGTATACTCTATGTGTTGGTGTGTGCACGTGAGTGTGTGTGAATGTGTGCGTATGCATGAACTTGTACTTGTAAAGTAACAGTCCGGCTGCTAAGTGAGTGCTATCTGCTGCTCGAGTAAGTACTTTTTGAGACGCATCTTGAACGAACCTATAGATGATTCAATACATTTTAAATGAATCAACTTCATACTAATTTACACAGGCGTAACAGAAATATCTATTAAATCGTAATCACGATGCTGTCTTTATCAAATTTCCGTTCATTACATTAAGACTGTGCTATTTTGGCAAATTTTATCCTCTTGAGGGAATTTATGTTAGTTATTACAATGCTTCCAATTTGTTTTACTTAATTTCTACTAGGTAACTATACATTTCCTTTGGGATCCCTTTCGTACTAACACCAGTATTGATAAAAGGTTTTACGTAGACACAACGTGTTCGGATTAATATGTTGAGCATACACAAGAGACAACATCCGGAAACTTCACATCACTTCCCAAGCTTCTGTCCCAGTGGTCCTGTTTTCACCCCAAATAAGTAGGGTCGGTCACTAAGGTAATTAAACATTAATAATCTATATAAATAGAACTATGTTTTGCACAATTGAGTTTTATTTGACTACTTTCTAGGATATCTTCATATTAGGTGCGTTTTGAATTCAATTTCATTTGTAAACCCAAATACAAGTACAAATACTTTTACATCTGTCCCATGTTGGTCTGTAAATTTATGTGCCAATAAAAAAAAATCAAAATGTGCCAACTGTGTTCCTTGCCCAGCATGACGTTGAAGGCGATTAATGGAATATCGGGTTTTGGGTACGTGATTGTGTAGGCGATGAGCTAGCCACTAGTACTACCTTTTCACAATTTTCCATCTAACCCAGCCCAGTTTTACTTTTGGCTGAATGAGGTTAAGGGGCTTGCTGCCTACCCCTTAGGGGTTTACAGGCGTGATGTTATGTATACCTTTACATTTGGTATTCTTTGTCTATTATATGGCTCTATTTTATTGCTTTACCATAACCCATATTACAAAAAAAAAAAATATTATACCTAGTCCGAATAATATACTTAATATCATGAACGTATAAATATTTACTTATTGAACGTATATATACGTCACTCAAAAATTATTTTCTATTCTTTAGACAGAGTTCAAACCTAGTCGTCTCCTTCAAGTAGAGTCCCACTTATCCACCTCACATCTCCCCAGGTGGGGTAGTATATACATACTACCTAAGGCACTTATCTTCTTGTTAAAAAGGTTCCACTCTAGTACTCACTTTCTTCTCCTAATGCTGAAAATGTTTTGAATCCTAACATTTGCTCTTAGTTCCGGTGAAAATTCAATGTTTTTGTTAAGTTAGGACTGACATCTTACTTAAGTAGGGCTTAATTAGCAACCGTTTCCGAAGTCCAATGACTCACTTAGCCATGATTTGGTTTTCTACCTGCCTCTCATTAAATTATTCAAATTTATTACATTAGGCGATCTGACATTTCTTAATGAGAAATAAAGGTAAATTACTTCTACGTTACGTTAATGAATTTAAAGATCTTAAGGCATTGCCGCCTCGACAAATTGGATATTCTAAAATGAGGTATATTTTAGAATATCCAATTTGTAAGTATACATACTATCGTAGGTACATAATTACTAAGCAAACAGACTCTGCTTTTAGAGTCATCAGTATGATTTTTTTTCCTACTCAAAACGCAAGACAATAGTCATACGACCACAAACCTCGTGGATAGGCGTTTTTAAAAATAGATTTACTGACCACAAACAATATTATAAAAACATATTAATTTTTTAATAAGGTAGTATAACACCACATCAACACCAATTACCGAGATAAAGGAAAAAATGTGTAACTGTTTGTGTTATAGTAGGTAATTACTTTGTGCAATATTTTAGTAACGTTTTACTTTCGCTTAAATTTGTCAAAATTCTTTGTTTCTTTTTTAGAATTTTGGGGGGGAATATTATAACTACACAAGTGTAACAAGATGCTATGTTTGCGCGGATCGTGAGAATCCGAGTTAGTCGCATATAGGCAGGCCACTGTACACACGCGATCATTTAATAAATTCTAATTTCCAAAATCTATCATTCATTTGACTTTCCTAATAACTAGTTAGAAACTACAGTGATATAAATAATAATTTGTCCTATTAGTTAAAAGGTATTCGATATATATAATATGTATAATTATACCTTAACGTTACTGGATCGCACAGCAGATTGAATTAAATACGTCTCTCTATGACCTATCTATTTGATAGAAACGATAATGTACAATATTGCTTATAACTTGTGTTTCTAAGTGATATGATAGAACAATGTCTATATATATATTTACATATACATACATACATTATATAGTTATATTACATATTTTAGAGTCGTACATCGAGTCGCCTAATTTGTCGCGTACACAACTCGTTTTGAACCTAAGGTGACAGGCCCGTTGGTCGAGTGATCAGAGCAATTTTCCTCTTTTTCACTTCTAATAAATAATAATGGCCTGACAAAGTCCAAAATCTAATGTGAAATTCGCTATAAACTATGTCAAGTAAAAAGACGATTTGTTTGTAATAACATATATTCTAACGTTCGTTTATATTTTGTCTGTTTTTTCTATAACTGCAAGCTTTTGCAACTAAGCAACGCATTCACAAAAGAATCGACATATCGACAGAAACATCACTCCTACAATAACAATTTTTATAACAGGACTATTTATATGATGACGGGAGGTCTTATTAAAGAAAATAAAGTGCTTTAAGTACGAATTAGAATTAACTTTCAGGTAATCTGTTACATGTCAGATTATCTTTATAAAAATAAATTATATTCTATTCTATAAAAAATGTCACTTGCAAAGATATAGTGGCATATATTGTTAAGAACAATTTTCTTCTTACAATAAATTATTTAGCAAAAAAAAAACCGCTAGCATAAGGGAGCTACTTAGACTATAATTGCTACAAACTAGTGTTGCTAGGTTCTTTAGGCTATAGTTCGGGACAGAATGTAAGAGTCATCGAGATCGGGACGGCAACAATAAAAAAAAAGTTATAAATGTGCTGTCTAATTAAGGTCCTTGGTCCTCCGTGTCCTTTGACCTTATTATAAACTTCACTGCCTTCTGCGTAGAGATAAAACTAATTGGACAATGGTTCCAAAACTACATAATAACTCGCTATTATCCAAATGTAAAGGTATTTATTTATACAAAGGTGCATTGAAAAATCGAATCACGCGTGGATAAGATAATTTTTTCTTGTTCAATAGAACAAGAAAAAATTATCTTATCCACGAATTTTTATTTTAAAATTATCTTATCCTTATTTAACAAATAAAGTAATGACTTTATTCGTTAAATTAAGTCAGAAAAGCCGCATACTTTAAAGGCTGTCAAAAATTATTTTATATTCGATGGAAATCGAGATGAAAAATCAATATTGTTTCTTGGTACACGTGCTCAGGTTGATAAAAGCTATGAGGGTCAAGGTAAAGGACTATGAACCATTTAAGACAATACAAATGGAAATAATAATTTGCGGAAACAACACGAGTAGGTACCTATTTTATTTTAAATCTAATTTTAGATGGCCCTTAGACAATGATTTCTTACTCTACCTTTTTATTCGCATACAATTCGTTCAGCAGACCCTTAATTTTAGGGTTCCGTGTAAATAAGGCAAAAACACTCTAAATCCTAAACAATAATAATGGTTTATGAATTAAATGTTGTTGTTAAAACATTTATATTGATATATGGGTCTTTTTTGCGTAGTAACGACATACAAAGTTAATTGTTTTTGTATTTTTTTTAAGTCAGATATAAAAATGTGACTTTCAAAAGAATTTTGTACATTTCCCTGTTCTTACTACTGCACCTGATCGAAATAGACAATTTTATCATTCTTTCAAACAAGTATTGTTCAATCTGTTTGAATACGCGATCCCTTTACAGGAAAAAAAATCGCGGCCCCTTGGACTACAGACAAAAAAATCATTTAAAGTGTGTAAGAACTTTGCCTTTTTCATTTTGCCGACCCCCCAAGTAAGGCTTCACGACCCCCCTAGAGGTCACGACCCACAGAGTGAAAAGCACTGTTTAAAAGCAATAAAGCTTTTCTGGATAAAATAACCTATAACTGTTATAGTAATTTCGCTGTGATGTTCCATTTCGAATTTTGTTTTGTGTAAAAAAATTCGTAAGTGATTTATTCGTATTTAAAAAAGAGGTTCGTTTTTATTAAATATCTTAACGGTGAAAATCTTAATATTTATAAATTACGCGTCACGTTGTTTGTCGATGGATTCCGAAACTTTACCGATTTTATTTAAATTTGCACACCGTGTGCAGTTTGATCCTACTTGAAAGATAGGATAGCTTACATCTCAATTTATTTAATCCGTTTATGTGTCATTGACTGTTATTCGGAACGAAGTTCGCCGGGTCAGCTAGTTATATTATTAAAAGTGAGACACAAAAGTATTGTAGTACAGACGACAGCACATCAGGCTATACATTTTTCTTGCAAAACAGCCCTTATCACAATGACACAAGACTCCGCAGTGTTTAGCCTGAAGTGCTGTCATATGTACAATGGCGTTTTACTTTTCAATAGGACAATAATTTATATTGGAAATAAATTTGACAAAAAATTGTGTAAACCTTAAAATAATATCAGTAAAAAGTAATAGTGAAGCGTTATTTATCCTTATATAATAAAGAAACATTTACATACAGTGATCCACCGCATTTCCTAGTTTGTTTGTCCAAGATGTTAATATTGAAAACCAGCCTTAGAATATAGTCTGTCTCTTTCTTTCTCGACTTATATCTAAAAAACGTATTTGAATCTCAAATACTGTGTTTGGTGTACTGTGAAACACAACTTTTACATAGTTTTGATGAAAATGCAAAATGGTATGATATCCTGATGATGGAACGAGACAGGTAACTCCACATCGGATCAACTTGTCCTAGCTTTGTTATGGGCTTATACATATTCTAATTACCTTAATAAAGACAGCTTATAGTTAGATTGATTCATACACAATGCACATTAGACAGAATAAATACATGCATACAATCACGCCTGAAATACTCAAAGGGTTAGACAGAGTCCAAGAAACGAATAAGCTCTCAAAACCAGTTTCGGTTTTCGAAAAAAATATTCTTTGAGTTTAAACAGAATAGATAGATAGATATTCTTTATTCCACAAAAAACAAAAGTGTTTGATAACTTTTACTGCAATGACTACTTACCCAAAAAGTAAAAAAAAAATTAACTATATATTTTTTACTCGAGTAAGTAATGCGTTAATGCGCAAATCCATCCATGTGTCATCGGATACGAGGAACCTTGCCATTCCTCACTCAGCAAAGCATAAAATGAGTCTCAACACTCATGTATGTGATGAATTGGCACTTTGTACGCGAGCGGTTTATGATAGTGCTTTGTATTCAATCAAACTGCGTCAGACTTTATCTGTATTCGGTATTTATTATGATTTTTGAAACCGAAACCATTTAAAGATAACAGAATCGTTGATTGAGTTGATTTCAAAAATCTACTACAGAAGTAGGTACACCATAACATATATACATAACATCACGCCCATAATCTCCGAAGGGGTAGGCAGAGTCAAAGGGGCAGCAGGCCCCTTTAACTAGGTCCAGCCGAAAGTAAAACTGGGCTGGGATAGGTTGAAGATTGTGAATAGGTAGTGACAAGTGGCTAGCTTGTCGCCGACATAGTTACATATCCAAAAACCCATATACTATTAGTCGCCTTTTACGACAAGAAGCAAGACAAGAACACACAGTTGGTACATTATTATTAAGTTATATTTGAACTATAACCTTTTAGAAGGTTTAGCAAATTGAGAAGATTTAGCAAATTTTCTCGTAAAGCAACTGACATCTGCAGTCAAAACTGTATAAAATGGCCACTAACTGCCGACAACACAATTTATAATTATATAAGAATGTTTATTACTAACCAATTTACTTAACTTCACGCCACTTAGGGAAGTGAAGAAGTCTCTGCCTACCCTACTAGTGAGTAGGGTAGGCAGAGAGAACCGAACGCCATATGGCACAATTTTTATTACAATCATGTAAGTCGCTGAGCTACCAAGCGGGTCCCCGTTTCAAGGCATGCAGTAAGCAGCATGTAGCATTCAAAATACTTAATAGATTTAGAGAGTTTCGAAAACAAATAATGATGTCCTGATCAACGTTAATATAGTAGGTAAATATGAGCACACGCCATCTTGAAATTATAAAAATCTTAATCTTAGGCTCTTTAACAAGGTAAAAGGGCTGAATCGTAAATGTGCAAGTTCATTCGACTGGCCCGTTGGTCGAGTGGTTAGAGACCTTAGCCATGAAAGAGTCGCGGGCCTGCTAGGGCCAAATGTTTCGTGTGATGAACATGGGCATCTGTACTCGAGTCCTGGATGTTTATAAATGTATTTAAGTATGTCTATCTGTTTATCTAGTATTCATAGCACACGCATAAGCTTAGTTTGGAATTAAGGTATTGGTGTGTCAGTCTGGAGAATTTATTTATTTATTTAACTTGTTAAACTGCTTTTCGGCCGCCTTTGTAATCCGAACTTGCATCTTGCACATTTACGATACATCCCTTTGAATACAATAATATCTTAATACTAAAAGAGCGTAGGTAGCATAAGGAATGCGCAAACACAAATGCCGCCCACACATCAAAATACCGCGGCATTTGTCATATTCGGGTGAATGACAGTGGTGAGTTACGCTTTGGCCCTGCGCCGGAGTTGACCTCGGCGCGCTCGTTATTCCTGAATGATGGGTGTTTTGACGCAACGATGCGACTGACTCACGCTTCCGTCTACGCTCTTGGAGAATTTACAGGAATGTACTGGGGTATTTGTGTTTGCGTTTGGTGCTAAGTACTAAACACAGGGTGTTTAGCGCTTACGTAGCGGTGAGTCACGGTGCGTTTTAGTGATTTGTTGGACGCGACTAAAAAGGCTGGTTGGGATCATAAGGATTGCTAATTATAAGGTCTTATCTTATAGCAGTATATTTCAATCTGTTAAAGAAAGTTGCGCAATTTTTTCAAACTTTTACATATACAGCGACCTCTTTACCTGAAAAGTTTGAAAAACACTGTCTTATAGCTCCAATATACAACTCTTATATGGTCTTCGAGCAGATGATCCTAGATACAGGGAATCTTCTCATTAAAATGAAGGTCAGCTATCACTTTATCCTTATAAAGAACTAGGTAAATTATATCGTGGTACATAATGCACATCCTTAGGTTTGAGTACTAATATTCATTCAGGTTACCTCATAGACCTCTGTCCTCCTCTGAGCTTTAAAAACCTTAAAAAAAGAAAAGTTTTTTATTATTTTAATTATACACTCTTAACATTGTTAAAAGTTGAACAATATAATGCCTCTTCCAAAAGATATTCAAACTGTCAGTCTTACAACACTCATCGAGGACAAACATTGGACAGGTGAACTGAAAACAACTTAGTTCCGACTGTTGCTCTCGCTTTGTCAAAGTCGGCATTATATTTATACTTCAAATTTAAATGATTAAAACTAACTAACTAACTAAACTTCCCACCACTTCCCTAGCGGGGTGGGCAGAGAGATCCGAACGCCATATGGCACGATCCTTACGATATTTAAATGACGCTACAAACATATGCTACTTGGTCAACCATAAGTGATGAGAATATAAGATTTATAGATCATTTTTTAACATTTGATTCGTAATTGGTCGTACTCAATTTTGAAGTCGTAATTTGTAATAGTTTAATTCACACTGGTCACATCAATTACTGGACATATCAATAGAAAGAAAGAAAGAAAAAAGAAACATTTATTGACAACACATACACTGAAAAAAATTAAACACACAATAAACAAAAGACAAATAGAAATAGGAAAAATGTAAAATATGGAATTATAAATAAACTTGTGTATGTGCTACCAACTAGGTCCCAGCCTTAACATTATGCTGCTGCGGCATCGGTCCAACACCGCAGAAGCGCTGGTAATCTTTAATATACTTCAGAAAGATAGAATCATTGTTCGTCTTAATTACATTACAGTTAAAAATACTTTAGAAAGACGGAATCACACTTCTTTTTAGTTACTACGAATATAAAAGCCTAAATGTTGTATATAAAGCCCACATACCTACACGTTAAAGATAGAACACATTTTAAATGCCAAATCGGGGTACAGGTCAGACTAAATTAAAATTCACTATGAATGCTGCCGAAAATATCGCTACAAATTTAGCTAGACCAACAGAGGCACAGTAGAGCGGTGTATTCTTTATGCGCCAACTGACACAAAAGCCTATTTTAAGAGACCAATAACACGATTGGTGTCACTAGTTTCAAGTTCAGGCTTAGAATAGACGTCCCCAATTTGTTTTATCTGTAGCTTCGTCGCTATTATTTGTTTGTCCCATGTTTGTCTGGGACTAAACAAATGTCATAATGTAGGCGATAAAAGCTATTTGTCATTGCTACTTCATGGTTTTTTTAATGCTCCTTGAACTTTACCTACTCATTTGGCGATTCCGGACGTTTTGCTATCTAATATTTGTTATTTCTATTTCTATAATTAAAGTAGTAGACATTTGTCATTGAGAGCTTTCAAACCTAGATAATAAATAAATGAATTCTCCTGACTGACACAAAAATTCCCAAACTAAGCTATAAGCTTGTCCTATGTATACTAAATAAACGGATAAACATACTCAATTACGTTTATTACCATCCATGACTCGAGTACAAATGTCCATGTTCATCACACGAAACATGTACCCCTAGCGGGATTCGAACCCGCAACCCTCGGTTTCGTGGCCAGAGTCCCTGACCACTCGACCAACGGGCCTGTTGACCTGTTATGTGTATCGGTACTAATAGCTTGTAGTCAAAAATAATTTCATGAAAATATAAACTTATCCAAATTATTAATCGATTATTGCTGTGTATATTAACCAAGTCTAGTTTTGGGCTTGAAACATTTTTCTAAATGCAATTTCAAGTTGCAAGTAGAGAAAGAAAAATTATATGATTTTATTTTTCCCCTTTTCCTAGAGAACTTAACCGTATCAGACCAAGTATTAGACGGTAGAGACGTGCAATTAAGACTCTTAACAAACTTCTTTTATCCGACACTTGAACAAGAATTTCATTCAAAAGAAAAACACTCGCAGAAACTAATTGTGAGTTTTACTATGAAACATAAATACAAGGTCGAAACCAAAATTATTTGTACATTGAATTCATAAGTATCTCAGCAAATATTCAAATGATAGAGTAATAATAATAATGTCCTCCTAACCGATATTGGCCATGGCGGCCAATCTCAACGAGGATTAGCCATCTAGCAGATATTATAGTGCACAAGTGTGTGCGCAAACATAGGTGCACTCTCTGTGCATTCACTCTCATAGTCCGGTGAGACGGCAATCCGACATGACTGGAGAAAGGTCAGGCACAGGACTAACGGCTTAACGTGCTTTCCGAGGCACGGGGTGATTAAACCGCCAACTTCCTCACTCCGGGCTGTTACTGCGTCATTTCAATATTGAAATACCCAGCCACAAATTTTGGCCCGACCTGGGAATTGAAACCAGGGCTCTTGGTATTAAGGCGGCGCATGCTGCTACTAGACCAATGAGGCAATCAAATTATATATAAAGGAAAATGATACAGTAAGTAATATACAATATACATATCTTTAGTCTAACATCTTCCTAGTGTAATATCCCGTTATAGAAACGTAACAAGGCTGGTCATTGCCTTGAAGCGACTGCCACTCGACTTCCGTAATCCTTCCCATAAAACCCTCCTAAAAATGAAGCACAGTTACATATACACAATTATTTCAGTGTTTCCATGCCGGTGGTCAGCGGACACTTCTACGTTATATTAAGACTACCTAAATCTAGAACATTTTCCTAGCTAATACCAGATTAGATTATATAATAAAATAATGATGATCAAATTCGTCTTGCAATGTTTTCTTTGGCGATTAAACTGTGGTGGCACAAAATATCCTTATATACTTCTTAATTAATAGCGGACGATCTCAAAGTAGCATTATACAATGACGTGAATACGGGAGACAGGTGTTGGCAATACGTCAGATATAAATCTAGACTAGTTTAATTGGGATAAAACCTAAACGCAACATTGAAATGCGACGTGACGTCTACCTAGCTGCTTCATTAGTTTAGTTTGAGTTACAAGGTTTTTGATTTACAGCAGTTTTCATACATCATAAAGAAATTGCTCGTGTAAAAAATGTTGGCATGAGTAATTAGTTAATTATTATTATTGTTAGTTTTTGTTGGTTTACTAATTTGCTAAGTCTGGTTTCAGAATTACGCTAATCGCACGCACCCACGCGGGTAAAAGGTGCTTTTATTAATGTTAAAATGAATATAAATGGTTTAGTGCCAAATAAACGTTAATTCATTCATTCAGTCGGTCTGAAAGACAGCGTCCGAGTCAATGTAAGAAGAGGCATGCTCCGGTGGTTCGAACATGTGGAAAGAATGGATGACGAAAGATTGACTAAACAGCTATACAATGAAAGTGGAAGGATGTAGGAGCCGCGGAAGGCCCAGGCTCACCTACCACGACCAGATTGGTTGTGTATTAACAGAAAGTCATGTTAGGAGCCATAAAAACCGTAGAGCTTGTATGAAAAGGATCATTAATGTTGAAGAGGCGAGTGAGGTGTGTAAGGATCGTGCTATATGGCGTTCGGTTCTCTCTGCCTACCACGCTAGAGAAGTGGCGTAAAGTTTAGTTAGTTAGTTAATTTCATTCATTCAGTAATAAGCGCGGGAGGTAAGCGAGGGTTCACTATGTAACGGATAAAGGCTGTCGCTTTTTACCGTTACATAATGAATTACTTTTTCACAATTTTCCATCTAACCCGGCCCATTGTACCATGTTGGTTTGGGACTTAAAAAGAATGTGCCACCTGTGGTTCTTGCCTAGTATGTCATAGAAGACGACTTATGGAGTATCGGGTTTTGGGTATGTGATTGTGTGAGCGACAGGCTAGCCACTTGTCACAACTTTTTCACAATTTTCCATCTAATCCAGCCCATTTTGTTTCTGGCTGAATGTGGTTAAAGGGGCCTGCTGCCTCTTTGACTCTGTCTACCCCTTTGGGGATTATGGGCGTGATGTTGTAACATATTTTTAAACATTTTTTATTTGCAGGGACCATATAAAATGTAAATATAGATATCAACTAACTAAACTTCACTTCCCTAGCGGGGTAGGCAGAGAGGACCGAACGCCATACGGCACGATCCTTACACACCTCACTTGCTTCTTCAACATTTATTATCCTTTTCATACAAGCTCTACGGTTTTTATACTATCACTTACCACGACAAATTTGGTCGTGGTAAGTGAGTCTGGGCCTTCTGCGGCTCCTACATCCTTCTACTTTCGCATTGTATATTTGTTTAATCAATCTTTCGTCATCCATTCTTTCCGCATGCCCGAACCATTGTTAATATAGATGTTTAAGAATATTCCGAAAGCCATGTACTTATTGGGCGTGATGACGTGTCGGAAATATCTGCGAACTTAGCTTAATGACGTCATGCGTCGGCGCTTACGTTGGCACTGGATATGCGAAAACGGAGCGAGGTGCGGGGAAGCACATGTATTTCTTACACAAATATATTATATGTAGGTTTATTCAAAATGGTTTACTACATCATTTAGTTAGTCTAGGTACTAATATATAATAAATAATATATATGAAGTCAGTCATCGATTTTAAAACGTTTTTAATTAGATTTATATTTAGCTATAGTAGGAGAGCTGGCACCAATTTTTGGGTAGGTAATTGAGGCAAGCTAAAAACTTGTCCCATACCTCTCCTTATAGCCCAACACGGAACTGACAGACTTAAACAGTTAGAAACTTCGAATTTTTATTAGGTAAGTATAACGTATAAATATGCTATCGTGTTTTTTTTTTTTTTTTAAATACGATTTGCATAAAACTATCTAAATCAGACTTTGCAATGCTACTGATTATATCTCAAGTGCGTATTTTAAAGATCGTCTCAATCTCCAAAATAAAAGTTATCAATTATTAAGATATTCATGAACTTTGTGAATTGCTAAATATAAATTGTATACCAAACCCCCGAAGTAGATAAGTCAAAAGTTTCATCCGTGCAAGTTTCAATTTCAATTCGAGATGTTTAAAACGGCTTGAACATAATGTTCCAGACGAAACAAATCGGATAATGAAAACAAACGTCCGACCTTCACAATTTACGTAACCACTTCTCATTCATTGGATTACGGACGCTGAAATGCCATTAATTTCAAAACAATCCGATTTCTCTTGGATACAAATGGTTTCTTGCATGTTGGATACATATACTAAAACGTAAGTCTTAAACAAATCGAGAGTTAGCGGTCGCAGCTGTTGTCTACGTTCCTTTGTAAGTTTCAAAGTAAGAATAGACTAGGTTCGTAGTGTTTCTGAGTAAACATTTTGTCTTGAACACAAAAGAGCGTTGATGTCACAAGCAAGATTAGGTGGTGAATTATATTACGATACAAGTTTTTGCCCGTGACTTCGTCCGCGTTGATATAAGATTCCCTGTACTTTTTCAACCGACTTCAAAAAAAGGAGGGGGTTCTCAATTCGACCGTATATATTTTTTTTTCTAGTTAAACAGCGACAACAACTTATCCGCCATTTATATTTATTTATAAAAAAAATCTTTAGTCGATTTGAAAATTACCCGGAACAAATGGACAAAAACTTTAGAAAATGTATTTTATTATGAAAACGTATATGAATTTAGTAATAGGCTGTTATTTGAGAATCACAAACTGACACCTCAATCTTTTTGTCTGTATAGACATATTCTGTAATTCTATGAGCAAAGCTGCTGACAAATGCTTACTTACTTAAACATTTCCTAAACATAATTAGTAATTTTTCCGCAACGAGTTTGCGCCCGTGGTTTTATGTTTAATCTTATATAGTCTGTAGCCTTCCTCGATAAATGGGCTATCTAATACTAAAATATTTTTGTCGACCGAAAAAAACATTATTTTCGACTGAAAAAAAGGCAAATCGACTTATTCGACAGTGACCATGTAAATAAAAACTGAGCCCAATTATTTGTTACCTGATTCAAAACAAAATCCATTTATTTTTACGGACGAATGCGATATGTATGCCCATTACGCGACGAGACAGCCGTCTGATGAGATATTTTAGGACGTGTCGTCGAAGACGATGCCAACTTCTATTGATTTAGAATCGACATTAACAAAGTCGCTCGCGCTTATAATTAATATACCGTGAATTAATGGTAGCATTGCAGTTGCAATGTAGACGAATGAGTGCAACAAAGGTTTTGAGGCATATATCTTCTTAATATATATATATATATATATATTACGCGTCACGTTGTTTGTCCGCGATGGACTCCGAAACTACTTAACCGATTTTATTCACATTTGCACACCGTGTGCAGTTTGATCCAACTTAAAAGATAGGATAGCTTACATGTCAATTTATATAACCCAATTAAGTGTCATTGACTGTTAGGCGGAACGAAGTTCGCCGGGTCAGCTAGTTACATATAGGTATATATTTGTTTACTTATACAAAGAGTTGTTCGGGGTAATTGCGCGCACTTTTGTCTTTGAAGTCATGGAAAGGTTTAAAAAATAAGGGTTAGGAAATAAAAAAATTATCAATTACATAGTATTTATTAGAGTATATAGGTATAGACTAAACAATCAAAGGCATAAATATCTTATATTCCGAGCAAGACATGTTCTAGGCACAGAGTCTGCATATTGCATTAAAACGATTGATGAAGTTTTAACTATGATATGATTTGGACCTAAATATATGCATACCATCACACCCGTGATCCCCATTAGGGTAGGGAGAATAAAGTAGGGTTTAAATTCTCGGTTTTCCGCCGCCCCACAGACATTAAAATCCAGGACCGATTTAATAACAGAGAATAATAAGAAAGATTCTTTAAAAAAAAATATCATTTGAATTGAGAACCTCCTCCTTTTTTGAAGTCGGTTAAAAAGTGGAACAGTTATTTGAAATTTGCCGCCCCCAACTAGTGCCGCCCTGGGCGGAACACCCCCCTTGCCCCCACCACGCTACGCCACTGAATAAGCTTAAAACACATTCAACCAAAAATAAAATTAAGTTGGATTAAATTGAACTGGATCTTGGTTATATGTATAATAAATGTGCTACGAATGTGGGATTGTACCAACATTCATGAGCTGTTTTAATTAATTCGTCTTTATATTTGTCCTTCTTTTTAATATTAAAAAGGGATTAAGTTTGTTAGTTTTGATGGAAGGTTGAATGGGCATTTGGTTTATTTACCCGAAAACAATGATCAGGTTCAAATGAAGAGTATATAGATTGCCTTTGGATTTCCTGGATTTCAGGCAATTAGAATCCTCTACAAAGCCCTAAAAACCATGCGACGCGCTTCCGTCAAAATCAAGGATTCTCTATGGATTATGACTTAGTTAGTCTAAACGATTCAGACCACAATTCAGACATAATCAAGGATTCTATTGATTATATGATTTGTTCAATCTTCTCATGTTTTGTAAAATTTTAATAAAGTAGGCACGGAATAGTAAAAAAGGAAGGACTCATACTATAATACTACAACGTGAAGCCATACTTATGCATGTGTGAGTGAGACTTTGGGGATACCTGATATCGGAAATGTTAAGTGCTTTGTCAATATGTGATGTATGTTGAGTGTAAATTTGGAGCTCCCCAGATGCCTAAACGTTTATTTAATGGCGCAGAGACCTTCTTTTTAACTAGTCTGTGTTAGTATGTCAGAACATTATCCATTAGACTGATAACAAATTGTCTAGCCCAAAAAAATACATATTTATATTTACTTTTCACAGAATCTCTTCAAAGGTAAAATTAATTTGCTAAAAACTACGGCAAACAGCTAATTTATTAGATAAAAAAATCTGTTCTGATCTACCACAACACTCAAGATTTTATTCGTCGTTAAAATTAATTGCTTCTGTTGATCCATTGTTTTTGCGAAAGAGGTGCTCCAAAAACAAACACGGAGACCAATTAATTGTAACCTTAATCAATCTTAAAAATAGGATTTAAATCCCGCTCTTGGTAATTTCTCGGATTGGATTTTAAGAGATTCCTGTCTGTTAAAAAAACCCTGATAAGTGCAACTCGGACTCGCGCACGAACAGTTTCGTACCATTATCTATAAAAACGGCAAAAAATCATGTCTATTATATGGGTCCCCCTTAAATTATTAATTTTATTCTGTTTTTCAGTATTTGTTACTTTAGCAACAACAGATATATATCATCTGTAAAAAATACAACTGTCTTACTACCATGGCTCATGAGATACAGCTTGGAGACAGACGGATAGTCAGACAGACGGTCAGGGAAGTCTTAGTAATAGAGACCCGCTTTAATTTTTTTCTTGTGTATTCACAAAATACCAGGCAACATCTTATACATTCATCTGACTTCAAATAAAGTAGCTTAGGCACTTATAAACACAGACTAGACGAAGGGTAAGTTAGCAACAAAATAAACTGAAAGAACTAACTTTTCATTCTCATGTTTTAGCTACAAAGGCAATACGGTATTATGTAAGCCGCATCCCTCTCATACTGATACCACAGAATACCAGCGTCATGGCATTCCTGATGTCACGACATAAGCTGAGTGGCCACTATTTCACATGCATGTGACAAGTCCTTTGTTTTTTTTAAAATGTATCTATTTACATGCACTGAATAAAAAAAATCTTTCTTTCTTTCTTTCTTATCCTCAATTTTTTTTTTAGTCCGTATGTTAGATTATCATTAAAAATAGAAAAATTACAAAGATACAGCGCTTCAAAGATCTAAAATTTTGCGCTTGCGTCACTTGGGCGGCAAAATTTTACACACCTAGTGACGCCATTTCATCATTTTTTATTTTTTGAACAATAGAAAAATTCGTAAGCAATATTTTTTTTTTTGTAATCTCAAAGAAATAATAGATTATATTTTTTTTTTAGGAAAATAGTCTATTAGCGATATCTACATAGAAATAAGTAAGAATAAATATACAAGTCAATTGCTAGAGGACTTTATAATTGTTAGATAGTTAAGTAATAGTTTCATTGCTATAATCAATGTTATAACAATCATTACTAGGTAATTAATTCGTTGTGTAATGTATTTACTATCTTTATCACTCACCTCCGCCTGTGTTGAATTACATATAAATGATAGAGACTGCCAAGATGTGAACAGACGTGTATTTGTAAAGAGACTGATAGAAAAACAAAAGGTACTTGATATAAAAATAAAATAAGAATTCTAAACTTGAATATAAAAATAATAAAAAGTATGAAAAGAATAAATATAAAAGTGATGACGCCAACGTCGGCAACAACAGATATTTTATCAAACGGTTCAAATACCTACTTACATTACATACTTACTTGACAAGCTCGATGGCGCATTCGGCAGTGACCTGCCCAATGCGCCAAGAGTTGAAGGTTCAATTCCCACCCAGGACAAATATTCGTATGATGAATACTTGTTTGTTCTGTGCCTGGGTGTTAATACCCAATATTTAAGTTTATGTTTGTAATACCACTGTTGTTTCTGATATCCGTAACACAAGTGCTTAAGCTACTTACCTCGGAGTCAGATCGATTTATGTGATGTAGGTAGTCTGATATTTGTATTTATTTATACATACCTACACACGCCCGCAACCTCTAGAGATATAGACAGAATGTACAAAGCAGCAAGCTTCTTAAACCTTTTTTTTTTTTTTTTTAGTTGGGGAAACTCCCACGAGCCGTCACCCTCTGCTCGGGGAAGCAGAGGGCGGTGTGTCGGACTCGAACCGACTAAAACCCCAACGTGGCCTCCAGCGGCGCAGTTCCGGAGGAGCCTGTATCCCCACTGTCGGGACTATACGAC